>JACXIM010000188.1:115100-709482 GCA_014737505.1 Bombus sibiricus
GTGCGGAGGTTACGGTAGGCGGGTGCCGGATATCGCGTAGAATTTTCTGAGTGATCTAATCAATGAAAGGTCAGCCCCTTTTCTACTCATAGTCCTTTGCTCGTCCTCCTTCTGCTGTTGTCGGTGTACGATCTGTATGTACCTATACATTCTTTTACTTTCCGCTTCCACGTACAAAGTATTATTGAATTTCTAGGCGAACCGAACGAGACTTCCGTTCGAGAGTCGAGGTCGCATGGGATTCTTCTGTCAGGTTACACCGAGTATTCTCCTCTCTCTAGGTATCGTTGTAGCTGAATGTCAATTGCGGAAGCTGTTGGAAATAACGATCGACCTCCGACTTCTTCGAGGATCGTCTCGAATGAAGGATAATCCGACAGACAATTGTCTTTAGTTATCTTTCTCTTCGTGAATTATTTACTCGATAATTTGAGGACTTATTTGTGTCCTTTAATACCAGGAACATCACAGTTATTATTTTGTCAGTATTTCCTCTATACAAGTATATCCCATTTATACTATAGAGAGAATTATTGAAATACAATCTGCTATTGCTCTACATAAAACACGGTATAAACACTTGTCTTTGTTCGAAGCGAAAAGTTTATGGATAATTATATTCGCGAGTGAAAATAATAATTTTCGTCGATTCTTTAACCTATTAAGGATCAACGTTCGTCAACATTTTGTTTCTAATGTTTCTTTCTAATCAATTCGCGTTAGTGAATTTCATCAAATTCATATTGAGATTATTAAGAGGAATTCCAAGAATATTTGACCGATATTATTTTTCCTCGCTATTTCTTCTCCCATTTGGATTCTATAGTTTTAAGAAGTCTGAAAAAGTTGAAATATTTTATAGCGCTACAATAAACTACCTTTCTTTCTTTCTTTTTTTTTTTTTTTTTCGAATTATAAAACTCCTTTCTGTGTCTCTGATTTATAGTAGGCTTTCGCGATGTATTTGTTATTCGAATACATTTTTTGGATCTGCACGAAACTTGCTATAATGTAATTTATCATAGTAGTAAAACAAACATTCAGAATCTTCTGACAGTAGAGCGATACGTAATTACCGATGAATCTATAATTTAAATGTTATTCGCGTTTGTCACATCTGGATATAATTCCCGTGATAATTGTGATTGATAGTAGGAAGAAAGGAGATTAACATTTACTGGAATGAAATATCGTGTCGTATAACGTATTATGAGAGCGATAAATTCCGTAGCTGTCTGTTACTTGATGAGATACGTCCGATAAAAGTTCGATTGGCAAAACCTTTACGGCGTTTTTCGTTTTCGATCAATTTGCATAAATTTACGGATGTTTACGTGACCATATCGTCTTCGTTTGTCAGAGAGAAAGAAGATTGACTGACGGATATGGTTAATTCTTCGTTTTAGCGATTTTACTGTGCTTGAGCTGTGGATATATCGTAGGATCGAAGTGCCAGGAAGGTTAAGTGCTTTCATATTGTATTTTAGATCTATCGAAAAATGAGAGTATCATTAATCTCCGGAGAGAAACTTTTAGTGTGCTGGATTTCTAAAATATTAAGTGGTTAAGTTGAAAGAACCGTAATAGTGAAATAGTGATATCGAATGTTCGTCTCACAGTCGAAAATAACGTGCTTTGTCTTTTAAAAAAATACATTCTCTACTCTGGGATCTTTTGGACAGTCATTTATTAATTACTAATATTAGCGAATTATCGATAAGTGACATATTCTAGACTATAATCTTCTATTTCAACAACTCCTCCTATAAATTTCCAATTATACTCAAACATGGAATAAACAAAAATTTATCTTTTGTCTTTAAAAAATAAACAGCCAGAGTTTCTCAATTAACCTAACGTCTCGTATGACACGAATATAATTTCTTTAACCTAGGTTGTAGTTAAAAAATCAGTTGATTGTTCTGTACAACATAAAATTCTATTGATTATTAAAAGTATATAATCTGTTTTTTTTTTCTTCTTCTAAAAGGACATTATTTAGTTTCAATAAGTTTAAGGTGTTTATAATAAGACTACATATAATTTTAATAATTTAATAATTTTATGTCGTATAGAACGATCAATTGATTTTTTAATTCTCGCCCATGTTAAATAAATTATATTCAGAGTCATGTCAGGTTAATCGAAGAAAGTTCTCTTTTCGAAAGATAGAAAATTGAGTTTTCTTAACTCTCGTTTGAACATTGAATTGAATTGAATTGACATCAAACGCGGGGATAGAAAAATAATGTCTGATACAAGATTTGTATTATTCATATTATTAAGCTATATGGAATTTG
This sequence comes from Bombus sibiricus, assembly GCA_014737505.1. Taxonomy (NCBI): domain Eukaryota; kingdom Metazoa; phylum Arthropoda; class Insecta; order Hymenoptera; family Apidae; genus Bombus; species Bombus sibiricus. Next base: position 117,401 of record JACXIM010000188.1, read on the forward strand.
TAAAAATATCTTCGTACATGACTCAATATTATAAAGTAAGGGTAAAGTAAGTTAAAGAACTACTCCATAATCCACAATTCGAACTGTTCACCGATCGATCGTTGCTGACGTTAATCCCGTAAAAGCGTACGAAGACACGGAAGTATCTCGAAAAACCTGGCGACATCGTGTTTCACTTATTTCGACGGATTTCTCGATGCGTTTCCCTGCGTTATTGAGTTTCCAAGTCTCCGATCCGGAGAGACGTTCTGCACCAGCCCCACAGTTATTCCTATTTTTCCTGGCTGGTAACAGGGTTAACGTCGTGCCGATCGCCAACATATTGTTCCGTTTACGAATTCACAGCGACTAGGCCAGCGACTTCCTATCGATTCCTCCCACCATCGTTTACCGACAATAACGAATTAATGCCGTCCATTAAGCATCAATGACGGATCGCCTATGACCCTACCACGTGCTAAGTGTCTGTGCTAACTATCATAGCGATTTATGTTGCCCGGATGCATAATTCAGCTGTCGTTCGGTATAATATTATTGCGAAGAGACGAAACAAGTCATTATTGAAATCGTCGTCAATGCAGTTTCTGAATATCTCAAATAACGTGGTAATAATAAATGGTTAATAGAGGGTTGATTTTATTCAAAATTTTATTCGATCGGAAAATTTCCTGCTTTCTTCTAAATCTATTTCGAACGTTCTCTTTTCAATTCACCACTAACGTCTCAAATATCACCGAAACATTTCACAATACCTCTTATCAACTTTGATAATGCGATTCCTTAAATTCCAGTCGCAACTTGTACATCCCCACCCAATCTTCGTGTAAATTAAATTTCTAACTAATAATAATAATAATAATAATAATATACGAAGAAGCCAAATAATCCTCTTATCCGTCGGTACTTGTGCATATTTACGATAGAATGTGTAATCGGGTTTATCCGGAGCGACGTTAGCCTCTTCTTTTAAATCAGCCGGAACGATACATTAAGGAGCGGATTATTATAGCAGCATCGAAGAAATTGATGAGCCAAAACTCATTTGAGCGAAGAATCGACCGGTGCGCGTTATCCCAGTCTTGCTCCTAGAAGCTTTGTAATGATCATTAACAGCGGTTAATTAATGTATCTGATTAACAGTAGCCGGTGTATCGATGTTCATGCATCATCTCGAGTCACAAACACCCGTAACGCATCCGGTATCTGCATACCACTAATCCATTGATAAGTTGCGGCATTCCTGCCGGGCAGGCCACTGAAAATGTTAATCATCCTGATAGCGTTTCCGCTGTTTTATGGGGTCTTTGGTCGATTATCGTCGCGGTTGTCGGAATCGTTTCGACAGAATACTTCAAGATTTAATCGGAGGAACAGATTAATCTTCGCGAGGTTCTCACGCTAACGACTTCCAAAAAGATTGTTATCGGTCTTGGCCCGGGGACTTCCGCGTAATTAAATATAGCGTTCTTTAAAATTTGATCACGTTTCGTTCGAACTGCGGATCGCTCTCTGGAGTGTACGTTTTGAGTATATTTCTTGGAAGGAAGTTTAGGAAACTTTCAAGATTTCATTTTACGCTTTTCAGAAGTTTTCTTTTTCGTAAGAGGCACAAGAAAGTCGAATACGTGTGCTTTTCTTTTTATTTATTGGCTTTCGTCCATTGGGAATGGCTCTGTTGATGATCCGGAAATCCGATTCGAAGGGCGTATAATTTTACGTTCGCATAATTGAAATTATACAAGGTTTAGATGGAGATCAAAGTTCGCGTGAGAAGCGTGGGATTAGTACAGCAACGGTGCTTTTAAAAAGTAACTCTGTAATCGCGTTATCATCTTTGGTGGATCTATTACGGATCTTCGTGCTGAAAGAAATTTGAATTATTTATATCCCTTCGAGTGATCGATGCTTTTTGAGAGAAACTGCGGTAGATAAGTGTCTGAATTACGTATTTATAGCGTTCAATAGGTTTTTGTTGAAATATGTACGATATAACCATGGTATAAATTATTGATCGATAGTGTGACTCATGATTATTATTACTAAAATTTTGTGATAAAAATTTGTAGCGAAAGGATAAGAATTTTAAATGCACTCGAAACGCGTTAAGATTTATCGAAACGAGACATATTTTATTCGCATATGTAAACACGTTCGTGTATAAAATGTTTCAAAATTATAAGGCAATTGTAACATATGATCGTAACATATGATAAATTATGTTGTTTCTTATTAAAAGATGTGAATCTAAATTATATATATATATATATATATATTTATTGGACACAAAACATATTGTTTTGTTACTTCTTACTGATACTTGTTTTATTGACCTGTAGTTCTAAATACCATTGGCGGTTTTGCTAAATTTCTAGTACTGTAAGCATCACACCTCAATATAGAATTCTTAACGGTATCGCCGTTAACCACCCCCGTAGGTATACATAAATACATCCTTTGACCTAGCCTCCACTGTTTTCTCATCTAAGGTACTGTTGGTGAGCTTTACCAATTAGGCGCATTACTTCTTCCATCCATCTACTTCCCTCTCTTCCTCACTTTAATTATGTCCAGTTTCCTTGTCTTATTAAATTTTACATTGTATTCCGTTCTCTAGAATTCTATATGCTACACGGGAAGATTAGCGATTCAAACTTTTCATTAGCGTAATATACTTATATCGTTAGTAAATATGTCCTTAATAAAAGAGGAGTTAATTCTTTTCTAAAAGGTGTTTTGAGAATTCTAGAATTTCCTAAAAAGATGTTTTTTAAAATTTCAAAACTACTGGTTAATTCTCTTTTAAGCAAAATAATTAAATGTCATAACATTGTAAACAACAATTGTCAGTTTAAATTACAAACTAAAAATTAAACCACAACTGAACATCCCGTATCATAATTCCCTCAAAACTTTATCATAAAACAATTTCTATTTATGCAATCATTTGTATTTGGAAAACATAAGCAGCCTAAATATAAATCATCGAAATATCCGGAAAATTAATAGAGAATAATTCTTCCTGAGAAGCCGAGCAAAAAATTTACCGCGAACAGATTTTGCTGGAAAACTTTCCCTTGCATCCAAAACAATTTCCAGAGTCCATTAATTATATCGCATGGTATTAATTCCAACAACTCTGTTACATCACAATCTCTATTATCCGGTGAGATCAGCCCATTTGTATTTCCAAAACTACCAACATTCCACCGATCAACCGAACTGCATTGATACTGAGTTAGCCAGGGCGCGTCAACAGGATCGAACAACCTCTGGGTACCGGAGTACACCCAGCAAGCAAGAAACAAGGTAGAGTGTGTGTGTGTGTGTGAGAGAGAGGCAGAGCTAGTCGAGAAAGAGAGAGTGAGCCAGATAGACAAACAGACAAACAGACAGAGTAGGACCACGTATCAACAAGGGGTTCGTCGAAGTGGTTCAGAGAGGTGGTAGGAGTAGCGGTGCGCGGAATTAGTGGCAATTAGTTTCCACGGTATCTCGCGGAGACACGGAGACGCGTGTAACGGCTCGGATATACGTTGTCGTAAAGAGGCAAAGGGGTTGGAACGGGGCGGTTGGAGGATGGTAAGTTTAATCGACGCGCAAAGGTACAAACTACGCGAAAGTACGTACGTGCATGGAATTCGCGACAATGAAAGGGGACGTAAGAGTGGGCCCGGACGGTGTACATACGCAAACACGTGTATCACAACCATAAGTGAACTTACGACGGAACTGGGCCGAAGGGATCATTGAATTCACTCCAACTATTTTCGTCCAGCTATACGACAATTATCATAATACATCGTATTTCTATCGTTGTAGATGCAAATTCTTTCAAGTACAATGGCCACTAAAAATATTAATACCCCATTTATCGTAATATTTATCTATTAATTAATAGGGTCCGAGTCTATTAAAATTTTGTATCGTTTAGTAATATTTTCATACGATCGCGAAAAACTTGGTACTACGAAAGTAAAAAATAAGCCTGTTCGTCTGTAGATTGGTTTGGTTGACTGAGATGAAACTAATCTCAGAGGTTGGTTGATGGATAAGTTTGAACTCAAACATAGAGAGGTAGTTGGGCCTCAGATGTTGAAAATATGAAATGGAACACTACTTTGCTGAATTCAGCGATTTCTGTTAATGGCCCCAAAAAAAGTTTTTGGAGAAGATGTAGTTACGATTGCTAGTATGGAACAACGTCTTGTAATGATAGAATTAGAATCAAGATTGGGAGGAATTCTAATTTAGAATACGCTGAAATAGATCGTGCATGAGAAGATTGTTCGAAGAAGTTCGGTTGGAACGAGATGTAAATAGTTGGATCGAATATAATACGATTGAGGCTTTTCGTGAAAAATAGACGAACAATGTCTCGTGATGATAGAATTAGAATTAAAATTAGGAGCAGTCTAATTTGGAAGACATTATAATAGATCGCGTATAAGAAGATAGTTTGAAGAGATTATGGAACGTTTAGTTGGAATCTATGTATTAGTTAATAACAGCTTAAAACCATCTAATATAAGTTTACAAATATATACTCGTATGTCCACTATTATACGCAGCAAATAAAATAGGAATTTTCACGGAACCCGAAATAAAACGATCAAATAAATCCTGAAAGTATAACAATAATAGCAATAGCAATAATTTTCGAAACACTTCTCGATGCGAAGACTAAATATTTTCTCGGACATTTTAGCCGCTGTCGGCTAAAATGGTTTGAAGAAAAGTCCTTACGAAATGGTTCATTTGATGGCTGAGATCATTAACAATGTGTCTGTTTGCGTTCAAATTTAGCAACGACTGTATCGCGTGGAGAACGTTTAAATAGAAATGGCGCAATCTATTCGATTATTAATCACACTACGTCGAGACTACGCTCGAAATAAATTCCTCTCAATTTCTGGAGGACGAGAGGTGGTTGCCCTCGCGGTGTCATTCATAAAAATGGCCGGACGACTTCGATTCTCGTTTCTCTCCCGGGGAAAAGAGAAAGGGGCAGAGAGAAATGTAATTACGACGAAAATCGAATGACGACAGTGAAGTTCGGACTTTTCTTGATTCGCGAACACGAGGGCATCGATCCGTCTGGATGTCTAAAGACGTTACTGACATCGACGTGATCGTGTTAGACGTCGCGACGCATTGCAGCTCTGTGAATTTTTAAAGGTTGTCACATTCGGCCTTCGCATCCGCCCTAGACTGCTTTATTGACAGCCTAACGTTTGTACTCGGGAAAACCGCATCTACGATCATCGCAACCGCGAGTTTCCCGACATTTCTTCTCTCTGTACGAGGAGTTTTGTATCGATATCCGATCGTAATAGCCGTTATTACTTACAAGAGTAAACAAAAGAAGAAAGAAGGTCTTTATCGTTTGCGTCAAAAATTTTATGTAGTATATAGTTACTCATGAAAGTATCATTGAACATTTTTATGAATATAATACACGTTATGGGATATTTTTGAAAATTTCATCAGAAAATATTCTAGCAGATTCTACACAATCTAGACGGCAAATTAATGATTGACTTATACTACCGAAACTGAAGCTACTTAGATTAAAATACATCTCGATATATAGAACCTATTTCGACCTAAACCAAATTAATGTAAGTTTCGATTTAAAAAGAAAAAAAAAAAGAAAAATTAATTAATAATAATTAACACAATTTCCTAGGCAAAGCAGAGATATTCATTATCCAAAAGAAAACTATAATTCTATATTCTCAACGACTCATAAATATAAGAAGCACTAAAGTTAACCCCAAAAACAATAAAGTAAATTCATCGTTCTTTGCAAAAATTGAAGTCTTTCGGTAGTCTAATAATACCTGTAACGGTTTCTAACTTTAATTCCTCTTCCATCTCGAAGGTTAGAAAACCATTCGAGGAAACTGTTGAACTACTAGTAGTTCTAAAAACAATCAGCATTATTCGAACAGGAAGCAAGAGAGTGCAGCGTGACCGTGGCTTTTGAAACGGCGACGGTTGTACAGGTGGCTTGGTCGGCCCATTTAGCAAACTCAACGGAACATTTTCCCCGTCGGTGAGGATAAGTAAACGGTTTAAACGACGTTCCACCGGAAGGAGATCTGTTGGTCAAAATTCTCGGTACCCGGCTATCCGGCAATTATATCCCATTTAGTAATCCATTTTTTCGTACGATTTGAACGTCACTGTGAATTCGGCTTGCATTTAATCCACGCCTTCTTTGTTCTCAGCGCTTGAGAACTCGGCTTCGCCATTTTACAGGCAACTAAGCGGCTTAAGATCTCCGACGAACGAAACGTCGAAGAAAGAGGTGCGCTTTTCCCTCTCGCTTGCGCATAATAATATGTCCTAAAACTGAATTGAAATCTTAAGCTTCGTTACCGCCATAAATGGAGCCCGAAAACCGTCCGTCTCTCTTTTCGTCTCTTTTCGTTCCCTATCTTTGCCGTTTCCCCTCTTTCTCTATTTCTCTGACAGTTTGGCGGTGCAAGTTGTGGTCTGCCTCTTGCCTCCCTACGCCTCCATTTGCATGTAAATTATTACCAGGCGAAACACAAAAGCGATGGAGAGGTGACCCGAGCTTGAAAAGGAAACGCGAACGAATTGAGTCCTATAGAGCTGCAGTCACTCTGCTACACCGGAAATGACTCCTTCGTACGGCGAATTGTCCACGCTCGTTGGAATAAGCTAATTCGCGTCACCGGCCAGTATCGCCTAACGCGTGGTTTACGGAGGCTCGATGGTGTGCGGGAATGGCGTGTAAATTGTGTGAATTCACACTAACGAAAAGCATTTATCGTAAGAAATCTTTTATTATATTCACATCGTATGCGTTATACGTATGTATGGAATATCTCGAAATTTCATTAATACTGTAATGAGACACAACTGTCCCGATTATATTGGTAACATTTGAAATTACATTAATGTATAGCCAATTTGAAAATGTATATTATACAGAAGTTACAAGATATTTATTGAAAATATATATTTAATAAGAATATTATACTTTACAGTTTCGCTAGAAGCGATGAGATTTATTAATGTAGTAAAGAATTGACTGTTTAAATATTTTTACGATCCCTATATACTTGTATTAAATATCTTATAATTTCTATATACATTTTTAAATTTCTTTCGACTTTTACCAATATAGTAGTCGTGTCACATTACAGTGTTAATGGAATTTCAAAATGTTTTATATAACACATACAATTATATACATAGATGTTTTCTACGATAAGTATTCGAATAATTGACTATTTAAATATATTTGTGGTATCTATATACTTATGCTAAATATCTTGTAATTTCTACAATATCTTGTATAATATTCTATTTGTCGTGTCTGATTACTGTGCTAATGAAATCAAAACGTTTTACGTAACACACACAATTGTATGCATAAAAGTTTCCCATGACAAGGATTCGAATACTTTTGTGAGATAGCGTATATCTTTAGGCATTGCTTCGCGCGTTCCTTACTTAATCAGGCACAACTTCCAGGGTGGGTTAAAACGGTCTGTAGAAACGATGTTTCATAAGACAGTCTCGCGAGCGGAACCACGTGTCAGTCTCCTGCAGAGACATTAAGAGCTGCGCTAAATCATTACGACAGGTTTAGTGAGCGGATTTGCATAGCTGCCACATGTATATTCGTGTACACACGTATGCAGGTGAGGATGGCATTGCGTGCGGCGAATCGACCGATTCGGGAGTGGCACGTATGCGTCCCTACCCCATCCTCCAACTCCTTTCGGACTCTAGAAGCGAAATTTCGAGCTGACGATTTGTCTTTCCACGAACTCATTCCTCCCCGGACGCCGGAGTCCGCACCCTGAACCGTATCAATTTCGTTGGCTGATTGTCATATTCGATTACAATACCGTAACAAAGCCGCAGTCAGCTGTTCGGAGACGAGAATTCATTGGTGCCGAATAGACGAAAATGTATTGTGGCGAAAGTCTTTCTTTCAAATTCAAGTTAATTTAAATAGAAAGTTAGTATACAGCATGAATATATATATATATATATATATATATATATATATATATATATATATGTTAAAGATGTAATAAATTGAGAATCGATATCCTTGTTTCTTATACAGTTTATTCCAGTATGATCATTTCGATTAACTCCATTGTTTTTAATAGTACATAGAAGTAGTTATGGAATTTGTGTGATTTATGGGGATGATATCGTATAAGTAAGATATTAATTATTTTAAAGGCTATTAAATTTGTATATGTTAGGTATTTTAGATCGATTGTATTATACTGTGCTCCATATTTATTGGATACATTGATTCCTCCATGGATGTACACTTATATAAATGGATCTACTGCTCCGACCAAGCAAACAGAGGTGAAGGAAGATGATGCAGACTTAATAGATTGATACGTTATTCGATATAACATTGTGATAAAAATTGATTCTATAGTGATTATTTAGAAAGTTACACAGTAGGAAGAATTGAGCACACAAGTCAAATTGACACAGAAAAGAATCTTCTAATTTTTTTCAACAGTACATTTCCGATACGACACAATTGTTTTGATTTGGTATTGATAGAAAATTGTGATAAAATGTTTTCAGTTTGAAGATTAGTACTCGTTCAATTTTTAACATTAGAGATATTTTCTACGATAATATCGTATACATATAGATATCACGTAGCAAGACAAATTTATAAACGCATAATAAACTATCATTGGATAAAGATCATAAGAGAATGCGCGCACGGTATATTTCTACTTGATTTTTATTTTCTACTTGCTTTTTCAAGTGAAAATTCGTCTTAAATATTAATGTATTTTCCAGTAATTACAGGTTATATCAGCTCGTATAAAGACTTGAAATTGTAACTTTATGGAAATCCATCTAAGGTCTGGAATTCGTTTGTATAATTTCCTCGTACTGAAGTTACTAAATTATTCTGTACATGTTTAACAGTCTTTGGGGAACACTTGGCGATACAGTTTTAAAGAAGAGCTGTCCAGCTTACAAATGACCAAACTATTTCAAATGTCCATGCAAACCTTTATCAGAGGCTTAAAGGGTACAACGACCCAGGAAAGGAAGTATCAGGAAGTTTTCAGGATGTTATTGTTCAAACAATACTAACAAACAAATTTTTCTAATCAACCTGACAACTCCAATCAGCACCGCAGACAGCAGATTTTTATGCAAATTCACATTCTACTGAATGTAATTAAAAAAATTCAATCTAGACAGAAGATTGTCCCACTTTCTGAATATTATAGAGACTATTCTATTTGGAATACATACATTTTGTTATACAATCTTTAAATGATTTACATTCTGCGCATTTTTGCATTTCCAAATTTCTCATAAATACTTTACAGATTTATATGCAAATTCCTATTTTTATAAACCTAACTAGAGTAGCTGTGCCCCCTGTCGCTTCTAGCAATCATTCCTCTCTCTCTTGTATGCTAAAAACAAGTTTCATTTCGTGGACAGATTTTTGATACAGCCAACTTCAAACGAACGAGAAGCTTTCAAAACTTTAGGAAGGCTAAACGAAATGAACTTAAGCAACACGACTTCCGTGACACTTTAATTTATACTTATACTATAGTTCAGAGTAAAGTAAATAATCGAAAATCGAACACTTGTCCACTGAATACGGATAAATTTGGAAAATAATGACACCAAGCATTTTGTTATGCCCCAAATATTTCATATATCTTTTTTGTGCATGTTTGCAATTTTTAAAGGAGGATGTTAAAAAATGTCCATTTTTGGTCTTCCTTGTGAACGAAAAATTCGCGCAGGCCATTTAAGAGCATCTCAAGAGAAATTCGTAAAACTGTACGGTCTGTTCATCAGCTATCTCTGATTTTCTCTCACAACCTCAAACTCCGAAAACTCGGCTCTATCCTCGACCCCACGGCTACTAAATCACGCGAACAGCAAAATCTCGCGACACCATACCGAACTGCATGAAACGCAGCGTCCCCGAGCGGACAGGGCATCCCATTCTCCTCCATCACGGACGCGCAGATCCTCCTGCCGCTTCCGGGCTCTGGCTATTGGGAGACCACGTGGCACACACGCGCATAATTCCACACGATCCGTGCTGCGTTCCACATGTATAGGAGTATGCGTGCGTGTGCGACCGGCCGCGCACGATTCGAATCTCATCAAACACCGCGGCAGTCGCCTTTAACTGCCTCAGACGGGCCGTTTAACCCGGCGGACATGGCATCGTGCACGAGGACACGGGCCTGGCCTGGTGAATTCCGGCATGTGTCAGACGGTAGCTCGTCGATATGGAGGGCCGCAGTTTGGAAGCGTGTACCAGGCGGTCGACGAGCAGTCCAACGGATTAGCCGTGGCAGTTCGCCGGCGTTAAGGCCATTACACACCGATTTGCCTGGCTGACCATATGGACACGCGAGGTGAGACCGACTGTCACTCGGTCGTAAGTTAGAACGGGACTTGAGACACCGGATTACGACTGTAGCGGCTACCACCATAACCTACGCACGGGAAACTGAACGACAGGGGGGGGGGGGAGAAAGGGACGATCAATTGTTCGCGCCAACGCGCGATAGTAGACGGTGAAATGGCTTAGCCGATTTCGCGATCGGTTTAATCACGTTCGCTATGTATGCGGTTATTTACTTTGACACGCAAATTTTGTATATTTTCTCTGGAAGCTACAATACATTGAAATATACCACAACGTTTGATCTTTACAAAATGTTATGTAAAGATTGCGCGTCTTTTTCTAACGCGCGACGTTATCTAAATAATCATTCGTATCATTGAAAAAAAAATTTTGGGGGTTTGAAATTGTACGTATAGAAGGATCAAAGAGAATCTTTAATAGAAAATGTTAGGTCCATTGAGAAGCTTTTTGTTTCTAATTTTTCTATAAACTAAATTGACGAGTTGTTTGACATTTGAAATTCTTTTAAAAGATTGGGCTAGAAGCAAAATTTTGATAGGCTCGTTCTTCTTACAAATCAAATTTCACCTATCTCTTAGATAATTCTAATTTTTATATTTGCTAGATGGACGAGTCCCTTGACTTTTGAGAAATTCTTTTTAACCTCTTAGGTACGATGCGCTATAGTGGCTTTCGCGGATGTCATCTTATATTACGACGCACCGCTATAAGTAGCTCATCACTCTACTGACTCATTCGCTCGCTCACCCTTTGAACTAAATGATCTTTTTCATTTGTCTTGCTTTACACTTTTTTTGCCTTCACAACGTTTTATAATAGTGTTAACAATATACAGACAGAATATATAGTCTTTGTTTTTGACACGCCAGTGTCAGGTATCGGTTGTTGCTTTTCGTTAAAATAAGTATATCGTTATTAGATGCTCCTTTTAACATGCCGATCCGTATACTTATAATTTTTTAGAATCTTCAACCTCAAGATGTCGCTTCAAAATAGAAAACGAAGTGCAATTTGAGAAACACTATCGCGCTATGAGTGTGAAAATTGTGACGTGGTTCTATGTGTCGTACCATGCTTTAAAATATATCACACTCGATTGTATTATTAATTGTTAAAGTAAATTATTAAAGTTAAGATATATGCATCATATCTTTAAGAAAAATTATAATCTAATTATCATAAACTTCATTCCAATGTGTTTGCGTAGAGAACAGCATTATCCGTCGCACATTGCAGTTTTGTATCGTTTACGCGTAATTCGTGTCAAACTCTGTTGTGCAGAGAAATAGCCCCGCACAAAATTCAACCGTACCTAAGAAGTTAAAGATTGGCCGCAGGGCTTGAACAGTCTCCCTCGTGCATAAAAAATAAACCCTGCGATTTAATCTGAAAATCGTTAGAGACGGTTTCAAATTTCGTTTCATCTGGGCGAACGAACGTCAAGAGTAGTTAAGCTGAAATTTGATAAAACGTTGAATATCTAGAGAAGTTCGATTTTGGAACGAAGTTTTGGAACAAAGTAAGTTTAAAATAAATCCAAGGCAAATGAAGAAAAGACGGTTCGGTTTACGAAGTGGACACGACGAGACCAAAGTTGGCACGAACGAAATTAGGATAAATACTTTGGCCTTTCTTCCGTGGAGCACGAACTTTGACGTCGGAATTTACCAATTTTCGGCATTCCAAGAGTCAGAAAGTTCCAAGTTCCAACCTTGTAGTTGGACAACTAGATCGATACTATACTTGAAGAATATCTTCAAGTGTCTTTTTAAATTATTGTAGAAATAGAGATTAAAAGTCATCATTTATTGACCAAAAATTCGAACTAGATTCTTATCGCATAAATTAATAATAATAAATAAAATTAATAATAAATAAGCCAAATTTTCTGTATTCTAATAGTCTAAGGAAGTTGGAAGTTTCAATATTATAAATGGACGAAATCGATGGTACGTCCGAGGAATTTTGTAAAATCAGATTATTCCGTGTTATTTCGAATTATCGTGAAAAAATAGAGATTGAGAAGGCTATCGAATTTATAGTAAAATAAAGCGGAATAGAATTATTGCTGAATTAAAACAAAATAGATTGGACAAAAATCGAAATGAACGCGGATAAAATGGTTGGGGGGGGGGGGTAAATGTATCCTGACTTTCTTTTCGAAGCTCCTTCTCGAATGGACAAGCTAGCAGACTTCTACGTTCTTGCCGCGGAGAAAATTTGAAATTGGAGTGCTGTAAATTGAAAGCAGAATCGACGTTGGATTGGACCGCCATGATTCGATCCCCGGGAGTGGATGTGATAAAATCTTAGTCGACGCAGTTGAAATCAGGGAAAGTGCACTCCTATCTTTCTTGTTACGCGGACTGTGTCACCGAAAAACTTCAACAAAGAAAATTCTCTCAAATATCTGTTCATCGAATCGTTGTTCGTTTTTAAAAACCAGTTTGCCGTTAACTTAATCGTTTGTTTGATGATACAGAATAAATTAACGTCGAGAGTGTCTGTTATAGTATGTGTATTAAAAAGATGATATTTAAAGTGTTCGTTCTTTGGTAAATTTTTCCCGGTTATTTTTCTTATATTACATTTAGAAAATATATAATTTCGTCGGTATGAAATTTTTAATAATATATATGCGTTATACACGTTACCAAGCAAACTGCATATTGCAAAATAAATTCATGATTAACTTAATCAGTTGCCTAATAATATATAAATTGGTGGTGAGATTTTTCGTTGCATCGTGTTTATTGAAGAAATTATATTTAAATAGTGTTGTAGTCTGTGATAAAATTTTGCGTGAAACTTTCTGTTTTTATTTTAACCGTGGCAAAATGGATAATATCCATTATTCATATATAAAGTTTTAGTAATTTTATTTTGCATTCGTATACGTTATCGACTACGTGCAATACGTGTATTATTGTATGATATTTTCGCATCATCAATTTCGTAATTCGATTTCATTCCACCTAAAGCTGGCATTCTTCAATTTTGGACATACGTCGCTTAGGATCCCAAGAGATTCTAGAAAGTTGAAATTCCACATTTTCTCCGTTCGAGGGCATTTTGAAATCTGTCTATTTTCACCTGTGGAAACTTCATTTCTCCTTGTGGCTTCTCGATTTTATTGTGTTACTTGTTTCTATTGTTGCTATTTCTTCTAACTTTCTTTTACCGTTTCTTTGCTACCATAATTCCTTTCTTGGCTCCTTCGCTTTCTTCACTACTATACTTTCTACTCTTTTCTATGTTTTCTTTATTACTATAACAGTTTTTTTTTTTTCACATTTTCTTTATCTAATATATTTTATTGTTTCTTACTTTACTGCTTCTTAAATTGCTAGACCATAGTTTTTCAAAAATAAAGTCACAAACAACTATTGTAGCTTTTAAAAGTAACGCATTAAACGGTAACTTTTTGTGCTGTTTCTTTTCCACTGAAAACCCTTTTGTTAGAAACAAGTATGTAATGTTACGTATAATAGTAGCATTATTATTATTATTATTTAAAAATGCTAACATACACGCATGATGTACGATAGTTACCGGATCTGCCTAATATTAGAAAGACGATAGAGATGATACTTTTTGTGTATCCAAAATAAAATTAATAACCAGACTCCGTAATATGGAGGAAATATGGCACGATATTTTATTTACATGGCGAAAAACGGAAGTAATGGTGTATCGAGAACCCAGAAGGAGCGTAGACTTTGTTTAATAAAGAATGATAGACTTTGTTAACGTAAAAATGGGGCTATATTGCATTTAGTGCGACATTGCATTGTATTACTACACCCGTGACAGACGTTGGATTTTAGCTTTGTACATATCTACCTAAATGTATCATTATGTTACAAAAGCATGTTGCTACGAGTCGGTTTCCTTTAACGCTATTAGTGGCCACGCCAGTACCACCTCTTTCAACTGCTTTTCTCTTTCTCCAGCCCCCCCCCCCTCCCTCCCTCCTCTTCCCGACTCATCTTACAATCCACTTCTCTCTTTATTCGAATTGGTATAAATCCACAAAGCTGGAATCGCAACAATCCCTTCGTTCGTTGTACATAATATCGTTTCCCAGAACCCAGCGAATCATACTTTCTAAATATTTCTGCAAACGAGCCGGAGGAAATAGCAGGTTCTGGGCTAGATGCGTTGTTCGAATGCCTCTTCGCTTTTTAGATCTCGTTTCAACTCTATTTATAAATGTTTCGTTTCATTGTGGACTGTATAGATGTTCTTTAGTGATTGTAATATTTAATAGTTATTTCAAGAAGGATACGTTGGATATTATTTGCTGTTTCTTCTTTAGGTTTTACGTGATTTATTTTGATAAATATTTTATTTATGGTACGCAGGGTTATATAACGTTTAAAAATATTCCTGTCTGAATGTGGGAATTATTTAACGGATCTTTAATGAAATCTTTAATGTCGAAAACTGTTATTTAAAGAAAAATGCGATAAGTATTTGTTGAGGATTTTTCATTTCATCAATCTTTCATACTACTAATAGTGTATTTATGCAGTATCCTTTAACGTTCAAGGATACTTGATTTTTCCAGAAACTATTTAATATTTGTAATATTCAATACTGGTAATTAGTTTTAAATAAGAGAATATATCTATATATCCAATAGAACGTATTACATTTCTATAAATCTTTTTCTCCTTTACCAAATCGAAGGTTTTGGTAAATATTCGATACCAACATAGTTTCATATTATTTAAGGATAACAGATACTCGTGTAAGTTATTTTCAATAGATGTGATTTTAAGCGTCATTAAAGTATAAATATATAACTAATACAGTCAAATATTTTATCATTGAAGTTCACTTCAGTTGCTCGAACGAATGTTTGTTTTGTGAAAAACTCTAAATCGTGTAAAAATATTTCGCTATTGACGGGACTATCTAAATAATTAAATTTATACAACTAATAATTGCTTTCTGGGAAAGAACGTTTGCGGTTTTTCTAAAAATTGTATTTTTATACCGTGTAACTGCTTTGTGTCCTTCTGTAAAATTTGTCTTCCGGTTTGATTAAATTTTTTTGCGAAGATCGGGTCGTGGTAATATTTGCTTGTGACATCACGGTACAAACTTTTAATGGAACAAAGTTGCAACGGACGTATTCCCTGTAAAATAAAAGAAAAAAGAAAAAAAAAAAAGGAAAAAAAAGAATTGGAACTTCCTCTACGTCTTTTCATTATCATGCCACTTTTTCCTATGTTTTTAGGGAATGTTGCGGGAAAATGGACGATGAAACAGCCGTTTCTATACAACCGTTTTATCCAATAATGCTGATGTATCGCTTTTAGTTAATAGTAATACTTGTAGTAATGCAATTTTGTTATTCAAATATATTTTATAGAAAATAAGCAAGCGTTACGAATACTTTTGATCGGTAGTGTATCTTTCACGCTTATTAATCCAAAAATTTTAGAGCCAAATTCGAAGCTATAATATCAATTATTTTTTCGTAAGTAAACAAAAATTCCATTCGTGAAGAACTTGAGAATTTATTATTTTTATTTTCTTCCTAGTTCGATTTATCCGTAATTTTGTAATTAGAATACATGTAATTATATTGGAATTTATAATTAGAATAAATACAAGTATAAAGCGTATATTATAACCATTTAAATCGACGATTCAAAATTCTATGCGATATTTCGGTCTTCATAAGTGAACTGTACCTATATATAGTTACATCTTGCGTTAGTTAGAATTATCAAGCTGAATTGCCAATATACTCACATTTGATGTCCAAATTCAGAGGATTGCTCTCCCCGTCGCCTTCTTGGTTGCTGCCAATACACGTGTAGATCCCAGCTCTGCTTCGTGTTACGCTTTGCAATACTAGGCTTTGATTACTGATTATGGTTCCTGTCGCTGGATTATGATACAGCGGATTGCCCTGTCGATATAAAATCGTGATCACTATATCCCATCATAGATCGGAAGTATATATAACTTTTCGACCAACGACGATGACGAAGAACAACAAAGACGATGGATCGTTAAAATGTTTCGTGTACGGCACACTGTCTAGAAATCTAGTTTATGCATAGTTCTCTATTGTTCTCTAGTTCATTCCTATTGTGATTATTGTCTTAATTGACTATGAATAGAAATCTTATCCGATCAGATATCGAAGGAAGTATACTTTTCGGAGATAGAGTAGAATGTTTATGCATTTACGGGAAATTTAAAAGTCCAGCAAAACCGTCCTTTTCTTCTGTTCCGTTAAATAACATGAAAATCAGGAAATCAACGAAACTGTACTCATCATGCTTTTGTCCTGTGATTTTCTTATGCAAATTGAGGTTACGCGAGCAACATAGGTATACGTGTATTTGTTTTCTCGTCCAGCTCACTTCGGCAGACGATGAGGGTAATTTCGAAGTGAACCGTTCACGATGATTGATAGTTTTACGTGAACTTGATGCGCGTGCAGATCGATAGGTACCATTCCATGCATAAATTTGCCGAAAAAATTAGAAAGGATGACTAGAGAAAGGGAGGGGGAAAAATAAGGCGAAGGCTGCTGACAGTTTTTCAATTTCTCAACCGTGCCAACCGATGTATTACGTTCTCCTTTTTCGATTGTCGGAAATCTCCTTTGAATTTCCTCGAAACACATCGGCACAAGTGGCGGAGATCTTCCGTATCGGTGGTCGTTCTCGAATCAAACGAAGAATCGACAAAGGCGCCTGATGTCCTCTTGGCTAGAATGACATCGAGATCTAAAGGCGCTCGAAGAAATATTTATGGAACTCGGATCGACATAATGCGGTACAGTGCAATATACCAGACGCAGATGGACGAGCTTTCGTATTCGTTTAAAATAAACCTTACTAATCCCTCTACGGGACAGAGGCATGCAGTAAACGGAAACGATATAGTAAAATCGTAAAATCGATCAGTAGTTAAAGTTTAGAACTTTCGACAAAAGCGTTAAGCAGATTAATTATCAATTCTGCGAATAGGTAGATTTACTTCGAAGTACAATGGAGTCTCGGTTATTAGAGTCCCGTCTAAGGTTGTATTATTCGAAATGTTCTAAATTTTACCATAACTTTATTTTTATCAGAAAATTTTTGACACAAAGTGTACAAAAGCGTAAATAGTCAGGTATCGTGAAAGCGGTTAACCAAACTTTCAACTGATTAAATAATCAATCAAACTTAAATACACGTACAACGTAACATTATCAAAATGTTTTCTATGATTTTACTATACGATTTATGAACGCTAATAGAGCTTTCCGTATTATCCGTGGTCAACATCGGGTCGGATAATTGAGGTTCTACCGTAGTCACATATATGTACATACATTATTTATTTCGACGGTTAAAATAAGAATAATCGAACGTTACGAAGTTAATCAAATTCGTTTCTTTTTAACAGCTGTGCGAAAAAATGATATTGACGAAGTAGTTTTGCTCTTTCTTGTTGAAATTATTTCCTACTTTCCGTCTGAAGGACGGTGGAGTTGTTCTACGCTGGCGGAACAGTAAAGTTACACTTCGCTGGCTAAAATATTCACAATGGAACGTAGTAATGCAAAATATACGATTCTCTTATTGGAGAGACTGGGGCCATGAAACGTAAATGCGCGTTAAAGAACGGGTGAGATGTACTGTCAGAATGCATTCGCCTTAAAACGCAAACGGAATTAATAATGACGGCTTGCGAGAAAAGGTAAAAAGCACAAGAAATCAGGAACGTTTACGTTCTGCTTTCTTTCATTTTCCTTTTTTCTCTCTTAATAGAATATTTTTCGAAAGCTAATGGTAAATGGAAATTTTGTCGATTGAGAGATGCTGGAAGAATATTTTCGAGTTATTAATCGTAAATGGGATATCGCATCTATGTAACCAATCAGTGATCCGCGGTAGATTGAACGCGTCAATATCAAACAGATTAATATTGAATAGGAAACCCGTTCATTGGTACAACTAATCATTAAACAAATCTCTCGCTGTGATTGCCATAGCTCGATACCAATCACGACCCACATCGTTGGTTCATCGGATCGGTCACGAACAACAATTGACTTCCCTCAGTTATTTCATTCGTAGAACTTCCAATAGCCTGATGAAGTTTTATCACAGAACCACATACAATTATGTACCGATACTAATACAGCTTTGTTACATCACAGATCAAATATTTTATTGAATAAACGACCAAGAGAATGATTAATCGTCTAATTTTGATGTTGTCATTTTCTTCATAGTAGTTTCAATAGATTTACCAAGTATTACCACGCAGTCACGTATAATTACGCACCGAAATTCATGAAATTTTGTTAAATAGTAAATAAAATATTTTATTTGTTGGATCTTTTAATTATATACATTATGCATGGAAATGTTTCCAGCCACATAGATCTTATATTGCAAAAGGGTCGTTTCCATTAATATTTCTTGATAATCGAGGTAAATAATATAGTAATATAGTTGTTGGTTAATTTACATAGAAAGCATATTTATTTCGTAGAAATTGGTATTTGTAATTAATCTATGCAATCTCTGTCAAATTTCTGATAATTAGTGTAGAGTTATGGATTATTAGTTAATGTATGTACAAAGTTTATCTGGTATGCACGAATTTATATTTGTAATTAGTCGATATAATCTCTCTTTACAAACTTGATAATTAATATAAATAGTAATGCGTGTTATAAGGTACCTACTAATTTATGTAGAGAGCTTATTTATTCTATGCTTTCTATACTACAAAATTTGTGCAGTAAATTCTACGTCGAAATGAAAGCTACATCGTTCTATTTTCGTTTCTGTTAATTCTGCGATTCTGCTTAAGCGAAGTAATTGGCGAATAAAGTAGGATGGCATTGCCACTTACTTGAATAGCTTTTATTATTAATTTGTTACTAGTTTCAGCCATGTAATTACTTAAGGTTCGTTTGATACAATAAATAATACAAAAGTTGACTTCAAGTAATTCAGAAAATAATTTAAATTAGCTATAAAACGGAAGAATTTTCTTTAAATCGACAAATAAATTTTAATTTCTTCTTGCTAATAACCTATCATCTTTAATCTATATTTACGTATGTCTATCATGTACTTGTTAGTTACAAAGATCGAATTCGGGCACAACTTAAAACCGAAGAAGAAAAATATAAAAAAAGAAAAAGTTCATTTGACTCTGGAAATGAATTCTAATCATTACTATTCTTTCTTTAATTTATGTCTATTATCTTTAATTATTAATCATCTTTCATTCCTTAACGATAATATAATATGTATGTTAAAATAGATGAAATAAGATTCCTTCGCGTATCACCCTAATGGTAGGCATGACACGCCAAACTTGAGAAATTTGAAATTTAAGATATTTCTCCAGGAACTTGGTCTATCAATCTAAAGCCAAACCATCTAACGCCTGGCGTAACCTCAAAGTCCCAAGAAAATCGGTGCACATCACTTGCCGCGGTCCCCCCCCCCCCTGTGAACTTCCTATTAACGACGATCCCTGTCAGACTTCACCCCATTTAAGGAGAAGCTTGAAGCGCTTAGGGTTACGTCAACGGTTCCCGAAGCTCGCCGATAAATTTCTTACCGATGCGGAACGCTGGCTATTAGTTCAAAGAACGCTTACACATTGGTTCCCGGTCGGCCCGTATCAGCATGTAAATTTTAAACAGAAACTTCGCGTCACAGCTGCGCCAACTCGTCCCCCTTATCTCGTCTTTCGATTAAGGCTTGCTTCTAAATTATCGATTCCGGAACTGCCACGCAATTTCGTTATCCGGCTGTTAGCGAGCGTTCCATCGCTCTCGTTCCCGTCGTCGTCGTCGTCGACGTACATAGAACATATACTATCGATCAACGATTTCAAGTCGACGCTTCTTCAATCGTTCTTCTACATTGAATTACTTGTTGATTTTAATATAAATTTGGAACATTTATCAATATACGATTATTTATAGCAGATTACGCGTTCATATGAACTCCATTTAGTCGAATTCAGTCAATGTCTCGTCGAATGAACTTTTGTTGGTTGAATTTATTTATTCGAACGTGAACTTTTATTATATGAATAAAAAATCATAGGTGTGGGAGGAGAATCAATGGGCTCCTGTTATATGAATTGCAATAATATAAATTATTTCTTCCTTCGTTAACTCATACGAACGGAGTTTTACACTATCAAAGAGTTTTCTAAGATCGCGGAAGTGTAAATCGATTCTTTTTCTGATTTTGTCCGTCGAGATCTATGTAACATGATAATTCCAAGTTTTTAGCCGATAGTGTATTTCCCAATTGTAGGAACAATGACATATTTCAAGATTTGCAGTTTTCGACTCCTTATTATAGTAAAAGAGATCGTTGCGTTTGTATTTTAAAATTTACTTTCATTCGATGTTTTAATAATTTTAATTTATTTTAACGTATCAGGTGACTTAATAGATGAAAAGGGGTGCGATTGTGATTGGTTTGAACTTACGTTGTGCCGCCAGGAGACCTTGTAAACCCACGGATTCGACTTGATGTTGCACTCGAAATAAACGTCGATACCCTCGCGGATTGCGCTCAAGTTCAGATTGCTCCCAAGCTCGAGCATAACCACCGGTTCGTCTGAAAGTTTAACCATGTCGTTGTGTAAGAAATGGTACAATGTTTTGTTTCGAGCAACTGCACGCAGCGCGCGAGTACGTTTTGCGCCTTGGGTGCAGTGTAAGTAAGTAGTTAGCGCGATACGCAAGAAATAGGATTGTTTTGTTTATGCGTGGAGTTTGCTGCTGAGTTGGATCATAAATAGGTGGAAATGATCTAACCGGACTGCCTGACACGGCGGCTCCGGCGACGAGGCGCGGTGTGACATGGCCGCACACCGCTCCATTAGGGGATGTATTGTGCGCGCGGGGGGGGGGGGCGGTGTGTCGCCGCACCCGGTGTGATCGGAGCCGAGACGGTCATCGTGGAGGTTTTAGTCGGTTGGTGTCCGGCACTACCACGCCGCTTTCCCCAGAAGCGGCCTGGTATCCGTGCGGATTTCCTCCACGTTAATAAAAAAAAAAAAAAAAAAAAAAAAAAAGTGGAAATGATCTGTATTTTAGGTATGGTTGATAGAGATGCTGCAAGTTCATTTTTGGGGTATTGGAGAGTGTGGTGCATGGGTGTGTTGAGAGTTGTGTTCGTTATTAGATTGTTGTTGTTTTCTGTAATTAAAATATATAATAATGTTTTGCTTAGGAGTATTGTTAAATATGGCGTTAACTTCTGTGCACTGTAAGATACGAGAAGAGGAGACTGTTTCCTCTTTTAGAATTCAAATTCGTATAAAAAAAATGGTCCAACATTGTGGAAATATTATGATAAGAAGATTATATATATACTTCGAAGAAATAATTATCAATTGCAAGCATTGTACAAGTATAATAATATGTGTATAATCGTTTATAATGAGTATAGATAATATTAAATGTGTATAAAAAGAGTTTCAGTTATAAGAATTATAATCGTCAATCACTATCGCTAGAAAATATCATTATTTTTATTAATTTATAAAATAATAAAGGGGAGTATATTTCTCTCAAGTGTACGCGTACTAACCGTTATATGGTATAGTTTATGAGGAAAGCAATCAGTATATAAGCTTGCATGATAAACCATGTTTACACACCAAACACCTATTTACTATCCATGATTTTCAACACAAGTAGGTTAAATTTCCACTTGTATTTAACGCAATATTGTCTGCTCTGATAACAACAAAATCAATTGTCGATGTTAATCCTTTCTTGGCTCCAGTCTCCAGGCGATCTGAGATCAGGTAGCTACAATATATCAAACTGGTCCAATGTTTCCCTGTATCATCGCACAATGTTTTTTCGACAACAACACACTCTTCCAAGCAATTGATGTTTCTATGCCACGATTCGATCGATACTTCATTAACAAAACCTATACACTAATTATCCGTAAATTAGGCGCAACATTAAATTTAAATTAAATTTACAGATTAAATAGAAAATATATTCATATAGCCACATACGATATTACGTATAAACGTTACAACATTTACACATAAATATAGAGTATGTTCGTTTTAAATGTGTACACGTGATTATTTCTATTAGTATCAGGAGTGCCAAAAAATATTTCGGATGTATCATTTGCAAAAACCATCCTTGAATAAGTTCTCACGGGTCTAGAATTACGTTTCAAATAATCGTTTGCGCGACAGAATCGAGTGGACAACTTCGTACGATAAAATCTTTTTATTCCAGCAGGACGCATGGAACACGCCTGTAGATTTCGCGACAACCTCTTAGACCGATCTCATAACGAACCGGTCGTTATGCAGACTCGCTATTCCTACCACCATTCCTGGAGATTAACACCGTGATTCCGCTGTCCAATATAAAAGTTTTCCTCGACTAGACAGCGAGCAAGGTGGAAGTAAGAGGACACGAACGTGAAACGAAGAGGGAGAAAACGAGGAAAGCAGGGATCAGTTCAGCTTCGCGGAAATTAATGGTACATGCCCATCCGTGGCTCAAGATTCTCTCGTTTTCTCGATTTCCTTCCTTTCGTTTTCGTCCAAAACCCTCTTTCTCGCCGTATAAAACTCGTTTTTCCTTTCTCTATCCACCTATTGCTCTATCCCATAAGTTTAGAAGTTCGTTCCACTCGTTCTTCCCATCAGATTTTCTTTGGACCTTCCTGCGCGACTGCTCTTGCTCCTCTTTCTATTTACTATTCTCATATTCTCTTTCCACTTGCTGTTTCTCTCGATTTTTTTTTCTTTTTTTCGTGCTCTATATTATGCAAAAAGGAGTTATCAAAGGAGAAGTATATTATGCATTATGACGAGTATATTTTTGTTGAAATTTTTTGCTTTAATGTTAATTTATGATTGTGCAGAAGCTACGTATAGACAACCCCCATATAACACGATATTTCTACAACGCGATTTTAATATTTTCAATATAATAATATCATACGGTATTAAACAGTATTTTAGTATCTTCGATATTCTAATATGATGAAGATTAGTATTTTGAAAATTTCGACGATTATGATTAGGTCCGGAAGACTGATTGACAACGTATTAAATTTTAAAACTTTGTTTTCCAGCGAAATGTTAGAAACTTCACTTATCATTTCCTACTTGTGTAGTCTTCGTATTATGATCTTCATATATAGATCGTGACTTTGGGTTTGATCAAATTTGCACGTGGTGTACTGGTCAATTCACACAAAGAACCGACCAGTTATTGACTTAGGATCGGGCTTGAATTTAGAATCGCGTAGAATGACGAATGCTTGCGATTGCTAACAATGGTTGTTTAGTTACACTTGTTGTGCTACTCTATGTGTTTCTAAACTCTATGTATTCTATGCTGTGAATTCTGATATGTAACCAAGCAGTGTGCTATTTAAACTCTGAATTCTGCCCGCAGGTAGAAAAAAAAAAAAAAAAAAGGAAAAAAAGAAAAAAAGAAAAAAGAAAGAAAAATAGAAATTTCCAACGATATGATATTTTCGATATTTCACAATGAAAATAAATTTTGGAAACCATGAGATTTCCAATAAAATAATTCGACATTAAATACTCTAAATTGTAGTGCTATAGCAAATATGGGAATGGTTTCTAACTCATAAACCACGCCTCACATCAAGCTTTAACATATTTTCTCCTCCATCCAGCTTTTTCCCCAGTTTCTTTTCCTCTTTTTTGCTCATTTACCTACGAAATCCATCATCTCCTCTTTTCTCCTTGAACCACTCTCTTTTTCCATCGATAAACGCGCCAGTCGGTAATTTCAGCGGGCGGAACGGTAACACAGAGACGGGGAGGTGGTTTCAGGTGGCGGGAAGGAATAAGGAAAAATTTACTCGTTATTGCAGGCGCGGGATCTTGCCGCGGGATTAACGGATTTGTTCGGTGGTCTCGCATTACGAGAACCGAGGTCGAGTGAAATCATAAGCAAGAACTGGCTGGCGAACGTCGTAAATCGTTATCGCGGCTGCTCTTTCACAGATGTTTACCCTCTCTCTTTCTCTTGCTATCCCTTTTCTTTCATCACCTCTATCCTTCTTATTTGTTATTCTCTCTCGTCTTTTTTTTTTTTTTTTCATTTTGCTTTCTCGTAGTTTTTTGTTCGTTCGTTCATTGGTTCTTGCTCGAGTTTCAACGACGAAGAAACGATATCGAGCGAACGGTCACGAGGGAGCAGCGGATTTCTTGCTAATAGCGAGAGCGAGATATGGAGTGTGAAGTCAGTACGCGGGCCTCGACTTGACAGAATCCCAACGGATAAATAAGTTCCCCAACCCCTTCTTTTTCCTCGTTTCTCTGACGCCGATGATGCACGCGAGGTTTTAATTTCGGTAGGCGAACGCGATTTCGACGGCCTTTGAGACGACTCGACGCTGAAACGCGCGTTTGCGGGTGCTCAGAGAGGGTGGCAAATGAAGTAAGGAGCACGAATCGTGTCAAGTAGACGGGGGATATTTGTCATTCGACGGATTAGTAAAAATTTCGCTTTTTTTTTTAATTAAAGACGCGATATTATATCTTGATATTTGATAGAATTTAATTTTGTAATAATTATTTGTTTTTAGTTAAAGTTCGTTCTTTAATTAACAGAAGAATATATACCCATCACTTTTCTTTTAGAAGATTATTAAGAAACTGGTTCTTTTTTCAAGCTGTAATATAATGTTCTACTTTTTAATAGAATATAATTTTGCAATAATCATTTGTTTTTTAATTAAAATAATACGAGCTGACAGAATTTTGAATTGAAAGGTCTACAGAACATTCAAAACATTTTGTATTATCATCGATTAATTAAATTGACGTTTGCCGACCAACTGAGAAGCGAAATGAATATTTTTGTATTAAAATTTAATTTGCGAGTCTGTTTCGTCTGTAGGAAGAAGAAAATAAAAAATTTTCTGAATCGGCAGATATTAATATTTACCTGTTAAATCTCGTGCCCCAGAGAAATATCAACTAGTTCTTTTTGTACGTTTTAGACTATTCGTGGATTAAAATAGAAAAGAAACGAGAAGGGATCGAAATAAATGGCCCGAATAGTACGTTGGAAATATTATTCTTTTAAATATTTGGCATCGATATGCCTCTGGTCTGAGCGTTTATGTTTTGTTTATAGTGTGTTCTGGTTGGTTGCCAAGAAGCTTGTTCCACTGTAAGATTGCACATCGGGGGAATAGCGTGCTGTCGTCGGGTTCTTAAGTGGCGTGGGTGTTAGTGGAACGGAAATTTACGGAAGGATGACTATTCGATGCAGAGCAAGGCTGTATGAGCGAAAGAAACGTCTAAAAACGGAAGACTCGAATGCGAGAGAGTGCATCGATCGCGGTAATCTAACTGCTTGAGATTCGAAGCACTCTTTACCGTGGTAATAGGATGGATAGCAAAACAATAGAACTCGTGCATTGTCAATAAAAATGGCGAGAAGAAAGTCGGAAAATACTACAGATATTCTGCCTTCTGGATATTCCTTTTATTATCATTGTTGATTTCTTTGTTCTACTTCGTGTATGTTAAAAGCGATCACTAATAAAAACTGTTTAATTAGAGATTGAAAATTTCAAGAATGGGTGAAATTTTTCAATTCGAATTATTGAAACTTTTAAATCTCAATTTTCTCGAAAGATATAGATATTCCGCTTGCTATCTTTTATTGTTACTGTTGTAACATCTTTATTCGTAGAATATCTACTTCGTGTATTAAAAGCGATTATGTAAAAAAACATTGAATCACAGATTACAAATTTTAAGAATATTCGATATTTTCAATTTGCATTATCGAAACTTTCAATCTCAAAACTTTAATCTTTGACATTTGACATGACTTATAAACATTATCACCGAAATTTGATATTACGTATATTATACAGTTTCCTCACAATTATTATATTTCATTCTATTATTTTACCTATACAATAACGGATTACATTTCTTTCATTTCCCGACTACGAAATATTATATATCACACTGTACCTTCTAAGGTTAATAATTTTCAAAAGCTCTCACGTTTTACTATCGTGTTACCGTTCCTGCATACTGCAGCAACGTTATCATCGTTCTCTGGCTTGAACTTTTCAGTTGGCGCAGTCTGCGAAGCCTCGAAAGAATTAATTAAAATTTTTAATTAATCCAAGTAAACTACGTACCGTGGAAAGTTGACTGGAAGAATAGATGGCCGTGACGACACGCGTTTCGCATTAGAGTTCCTGGCTTGTCGTCGACGAGACGAACTTCAGAGAAGCTGTTTTCACCACTCGAAACAATCGGTCGTCAATGCGTTGCTCTATCGATTAGGCGAATTAAATTACGTTCCACGACGCGACGCAATAAATCGCTCATCAACCATATTTCATTTTTATTGGACAGCTATATGGCGGCCGTGTTTCCTCGTAGACTAGACATTGCGAAAACCCGATTGAAGCATTTCCAAATTTTTCCCCGTCGGAAAACCAATCAGACAGATTTCTAGATCTGTCCCCCTGACACTGTTGACAAATTTCCCCGTCTCTTCTCTCCCGTTCTACAATTTTACGTAATCAACGCTTGCTTTCCTTTGATTCAGTTTTCCTATTTTTGGAGCGTTGAATTGAGATTAGGGAAATTAGGATTAGGCTTATAATTAGGTGTCCTGAAAGTATTTTAGCATTTTATGTTTCATTGATGGACTGTGAATATTTATGCAAAATTATATTTTACCGGACTTTACTTTACTTTTATTTTTAAAAATGTTGATTTTCTTAGTTATGAATGTAATTGATGAGCTAGGAATATAATTTAGAAAAGTTTAATTTCTTTAGTTATATTCGTAGTATCAAATAGGCAATTTAATAAATATGAAGACGAGTACTATATTTTGATTTGAATCGAAAAAATATACAGTATATCTGTTTTTATAAGATTAATTCTTCCTACGTCTTTATACAATTTAATTTAATAAATATTAGTTGACTTTATATGTTGGAATTTTGCAAATACAAGAAGCATAATAGTTAATGCAAGGGGGGGGGGAGGGGTTAAAGGGAATTATTATTTGGCACGATAGTGATTGACGCAGCACGACAGGTCCCTTTCTACTCTAAAAATTCTATTTTCGCCGCAACCAAAAAGAAAATATTCCATTCAAAGCCCAAAAGACACACGCAACACCTATCTCTGAAAATCAGCTGATCGAAAACTGTCTTGTTACTCGTTCTTTGTTTTTCATGGTAGGTGTGTGACCACCACCTGTCGTGGAAGAAAATATCGCCGAGAGACGTTTACCTCCACTCCCCGTAGATCGTCACTATGAAATTTCAATGAAAACACACTCACGATGTATATCGAGCTTCCATCCGTCCTCCATCTCGGAATCCGGGATATCCGGCACGCTGCCGTGGCAGGAGAGGAACTTGCCAGCGTCCTCGATAGTCGGCACGAACGTGAGAATGCTGGTGGTGACGTTGGAGTCGGGGCTCATCTGTGGGATGGCTTTCATGAATTTAAAACAGTTTACCGAACTGGTCTGCCTGATCGTTGAGCTATATCCACGCTAGAAAAAACAAACGCTGGCCGCGAAGCTGATTTAGGGAAGTCGAAGCTGACGGACGCCGGAAGTCGAACCCCCAGGGGACGAAAGTGCAAAAAAGAATGAGAGAGAGAAAGTGTGTGTGTGTGTGTGTGTGTGTGTGTGTGTGAAAGAGAGGACAAAGGCTAGAGACTTAGCATGATTGCTTTTCTCGGTGAAATTGCGCGGCCGCTTGAAAATATTAGTTACGGAACAAACTTTTACATAGAGAGAGAGAAAGAGAGAGAGAGAGATTACGACGAGTTTCTTGAACACGAGAGCATGTTTTTTTCATAGTGTAATTAAATCCTTCGGCCTCGAATCTGGAAGCCCGAATCTGTTGCATCGGACTTTTTCGTGGATCTCCTTTTGTGTTTAACGTTTTAAGTGATGGTATAATGAGAATTTTTATGGAAGAGAAATATCGTAGAGCTGGGATAATAGACGAAGATGTTTTGAGTGATTAGGAGGTAGTGAAAGGAATTTTTGTTGGGTTCTGCACTGTGTCTTTGTCGCAATTTTTTTTACTACACTTCTTAGGTGACGGTATAATGGGAATTTTTATAAGAGAGAAATATTGTTCGGTTTGGATGATTCGAAGATAGCGAAAGGAGTGTTTGTTGGGTTTTGGATGGCATTGAAGTATACTTGTATATTTACAATGGCTCGTGAAAGTATTTGAACAGTTACCGTAGGAATGTTTTATTTATATATTGTTATGTAATGTAATATGTTATGTAAAACACTATGAAATTTCACTAGTACCGTAATGAGATACGACTATCATGATTATATTGGTAAAATTTGAAGCAATGTGAAAATGTATATAGAAATCACAAGATATTTATTGCACACACATATTCAGAAAAAAATTAGTATATGGCATGATAGTGGTCTTAAGCATATAACAAGTGTCAAAGATTATTCCAACGAATATTAAGTTTTATTAATGTAATGAACAATTGATTGCTTCAAATCTTTCGTCGTCTCCGTATCTGTGAAATATGTACTTGCACTGAGTACGTTGTAGCTTCTATGCAAATTTTCAGATTTATTTCAAACTTTTCCAATATATTTCCTACAAGTGTTTGATTATTTTTGAAGTACAACTATGATGTTTTGTAGCCATTGACGAGATTATTATCGTTAGATGATGATACAATAATGAATTTAATATTTCCATACTCTCTCTCTCTCTCTCTCTCTCTCTCCATTTCTCTTTCTTTCTTTCTCTCCCTTTTCACTATAATTATTTTCTAAATTGTATTACACCTTGAAAATGTTAATTTTACCGTCTGTCTGGCGTTCCTCAGCATCAAACTTCCTTTTGACCACGTGATCTTCGGATTTGGTCTCGCTCCAACTATCTCACAGCCGATCTCGTACGTGGTGCCTGCGCTAAATGGACGATTCTCTCCTTGCATGCGGACCCACAATGGTTTCACTGAAACACGCGTACCGTCCATTAGCCCTCTTTGCTCGAAAGAACTATCAGTTGCAGGCAAGATTCCGCCGCGTTTATGGAACCTGTCGAGTGTTTGAGTAATCATGTCGAATGGTTCCATGGTTAATGGAAACCATTTTGCGAAAGTTTCCAATATGGAACACGGTTTTAGCAGCCTCCGTTGTTCAATTATTTGTTAAACGTTTGTCTTCTGATGGAGAAGCAGGATAGAATCTCGGTTTCATTAAGAGCAGTTTAAACACTATTCTACTTTTTTTTTTTCTCTCTACCAGAAGTTGGTTCGATGACGAAATTGACTTTCGCTCGAAATTCTGTTTGCTGTGGCGGAGTAATAAGCGTAGTGGATGTCCTTTTTGCAGTGTTTTGCTTTCTTTTTAGGAGATTGGATTTTGTGTGGGTGGTGGATGGAAATGTGCGTTTTCAGGTTTACGGTTCCTGTTTTCATTTGTTTTGGCACTGTGAATGGCGCGTGTTATTGTATACATTCGTAGAATGTGAATTATTTACTCTTGGCGTAGATCGTTGTATTTTTTTTTATTATGTCGAATCTTGTTTCCTTGTATCGTTGTATCAAGTTTTAGAAGTGAAACGGCAGGGGAATAAGTGGAATTGAAATGTCACGTAATTAGGAAACTAGATACGACAAATTTTCAAATGTCCCTTCTGAAAGATTCATTTGACAGACACCAAATTTCGTGAGATCACCATTTTTGCGATCAAAGATAACCCGATGAGGAGGTTGCCAGGTGCAGGCTTACTTCGCGCTCGGTACGGGCTACGCAAATAAATCTACTTCGCACTAAATATTACTCATGCTGATACATGAATGAAGCTAGGTGATCTTCTATAAGCGCGCTCCATCGTTTTATATGGTTTCTATACGTAAACGCGTAATACTTTCTGGACAATCCTTCTGATAAATCTTTTTATCCTTTGCTATTCTATACTCTAATCAGCATCATGACTTTTATTGATGTATCAAAATTACTTACGATTCATATTGAGCGTGACAGAGCTGGAAATAGGAGTGACCATGTTGTTGTTGGACGCCTGGCAGGTCAAAATCGCGCCGAGGTGTTCGCGACCCAGCTTTTCTAATCGCAGCACGTTCCGTACCCTCTTAGTGCCGACGGTTTCGTAAGTGTCGTCGAGGAGAGCATTTTCCTGCCACCACGTCACACGTGGTTGTGGCCGACCTGTTCGGAACGAAACAGAATAAACGACGTTGGAAAACGGCGCTTTCGTTTGCCACGATTCGTGCCTCGCTTCACTCGTATCTTTCGTCGAACGCGTAAAAAAGGGATTCAATAAAAATTCCATACATTCTCCATTTTTTACCTCCTTCTTTCATCCTCTCTTTGTTAGTATTCGTTCCCTTTTTCCTGTTATCTTGGAACTGGCGTTCTGTTACAATTCGTTCGCAGCTGTGCTTCTAATCGAATCAGTTTGCTGATACGTGCATGTTCCAGCGACCACAGTTATTTAGAGGTATATGGTTAGGATGATAAGCGAAATTCGTGAATCGTGGAACGTGGTCCGGCAAAGGAGTTTTAGGAATGCGTCGTTATTTCTCAGATATTGCGGGAATCTTTCGTTTGGAAGAAGAATCGGTAAAGAATGTTTAAGGATATTTTCTTTATTTCCTGTCCGACCAATAGCTTTAAGGTGATTGATCGTAGTTACGTTCAGGTGAAAGAAAATGTTTATTCTATCGCGTTTCCTGTTATAAATCTTCTCAAATCTTTTTAAAATTAAATAACGACCTACTACTACAACAGGAAACAAGGAATATCTCAGAGTACACTTCGACAAAAAACTTTTATGGAACATGCACATTCGCGAGAAAAAAAAAAACAAAAAAAAAAAAAAAGGAAAAGAAGAAAAGAAAAAATGGGACAATTAAGCGAAAGACATAGAAAACTTCGGTGGCTGATTGGCAAAAAAAATCACGGCTAACAATTTACAACAAGCTGCTGATATATAAAACTGATATTCTCAAACCGATATGGACGTACGCCTGCCAATTATGGGGCAGAGCATCGAACTCCGATATAAAATCAATAGAAAGATTGGACAACAAGAAGTCGATAGCCATTCCGAAGGCAGATTGGTACAACCCGAAGAAATTTAATAAATAAAGAAACCGGTGTACTTGCTGTAAGAGAGAAAACCGCCAGATACAGCAGGTTACATCAACAACTGCAAAAGGATCAGTTTGACATCCTGGCCACCAAATTACTGGACACCAAAGAAGTATGCGAAAGATTAAAAGAGACTCGGAAATCACTTTCGACATGTATGATACAGATTTACCGACACGAGCTGAATTATGTCAGGCTGTCTATACTCACATTTATGTCAATCTAAGTCGTCAGTAGACTGCGGATTTTTATGCATTTATAGAAAATGTCAAAGTGCAAAATTACACAAAATGCGATGATATGAAAAAATATATAAAATAACCGAGCAATTTTACTTTTTTAACTATATTCACGAAAATATGAGTTTGCATAAAGATCTATTACAGTCCGTATTAAAATTTTTTTTGTAAAAGAAAGAGAATTTTATCAAAAATTAACACTTATAAGTTTTTAATTCCAATTGAAAGACAATCCAGTTAACAGATTAAAATTTCTTCATAGTTAGTCACCAAGTATTCAAAGCATGCATTTCACTCCCTGCAACAAGCTTTTGCAGAATCAATGACTCATTTCCAGTTTTTACCCGTAACAGGTAGAAAAAATATATCGTACGCGCTACCCGTATTTGCGCTGATTTCACTCTCTCCCTCTCTCTCTCTCTCTCTTTCTCACTCTCTTTCTGTCTCTCTCTCTCTCTCTCTTCTCTTTTTTCCCTGTTGATAAAGAAGGAGATTGACGCAGATATCAACGACCCCGCTGGAAATAGGAATTTCAAATCTGCGTCCGATACTTTTCCGTATCGAGACCACAGCACCGGATCTCTCACCATGCCTCTGTGTATTTTGCTTCCGTTTTAATCTTTTGCTGTTGTTGCTTGCCGTTTGTTTATACATGTTGGCTCAATCAAGAGATAATAGAACAAAGAGAGAGAGAGAGAGAGTTGGAAAAGGCAGGTGGATACGGCCACAGAGATGATTAAAAGACGCGCCGAAGAATGATATCGAACAGCGTATCGACGTATTTCCAGATAGCGAACATGTTTGCGCAAACTATGAGCGGCGAACGGTTCAATAACGTCCCGATGAAACACTCCGTCGAACTTTCATCTCATAATACATTTAATCCTTTGCGATTTGTGCGATTGGTAGGTGGGTATTGGTTGCAAAGTCGTATCTAGCAGTTTTTCCGATTCATCGCGGGAACGCGCTCAACGCTGTACAATTAGTATTTTCATCATCGACGTTGAATGTTTCACTTGTTTTTAGATGAGTGTTTTTTGGATGTTTGTGAATGAAATTTAGTATTCTGGCTATGCGATTACTGGGTTTGAATATTTTTCATTCTGCAGAATATTTCGTTATGCAAACACTCTTGCATAATTGGAACAGTATTGTTAATGAACTTATTAGCACTAATAGATATTGTAATATAAGTTTTGGTATAATAAATTTAATTAAATTTTACATGCACGCAATCGAATTTTTCATATAACAAATTATTCTATTATCTCATTCAATGTAAAATTGTAAAATTATAAGAAAGAAATCTATAATCTATAAACTGTAATTTGTTAATTTATAAATATCATTAGTTAATACTGTAGAAGCGATTATTTGTTTGTAACACAGTATACATACAGCGTCGCGAAAGAGTTATTATATAGTAATCATATTTGCTTTCGAGAGAAGCACACGTGAAGCAGCGAAGTAGTTGATGCACTGGTGAGGTGAATAAATAATTTTCTACATACGTACATATTTATATATCTGTTCGAGAAATAAATAATTTCTCACGATATTATTGATATTACTCTACGAGGCTGTTATATAATAGTGTGCCTCGATTGGCGATGAATTTGAAAACAAAATTTTGAGAAGAAGGTGAAAGAATATCGTAAAAAAATGGAATTAGAAAATAATAGCGAACAAAATTAGAGCAAAAGTGGTAGTGGAGAAATTTTCACAGTCATTTTCCGCGGAAACGACAACAAACGATTGGATAGAATGCACAGTTACAGAAGCAGAACGATAAACGGTAATTTCATGGTGGAAAATGGCAGTCGGCAAAATATTTTGCGGCACGCGACGTGCAATAACGTTACGTCGGTGAAACAACATTAGACACTTTGGATTATGTACCGCCAAGCAATCTGTTTACAATTTCCTATAAATAAATACCCTCTCGCAAATAATAAACGCGAGTAAATTCCTGGCAAGCCACGAGATGCAGTTTGCGGCGCGTTTAAACGCCGCCGACGTGTGAAAGCGTGAATATCGTACGGGTAAGTATACGATCTAGTGTAAAGCACGTCTTTTGACGCACAGGGATGACATATCTCGAGGAAACTGCCGGTACCACGTGTGTTTTGACGTCAAACAACGATTGGGGTTGTTTAGAGTGATTGATGAAAGTAATTGATATTCTTACATAGCCCTCTCTTGCCTACGAAGGGGACGTAATAAATTCACACCTTGATAAATAACCACTGAATAATGTTTTCCGAGTTTATTAACACACTCGAGATCGACAAGATTGTCTCCAGTGGCCGAATGGTACTGCTGTTGTAAATTGTATTACATATATCTTGATAAATTTGCAATCCTCGCCATTGTCATTATTATTACCATTTTAGTTTTTCCATTATTTCTATTCTGTTATTTTTGTCATTTTCTCTTACCATTGGCTATTTTATACTTTAGACACGTTATTTTACAATTTATTACATTAAATAGAAGGATTCTGACGAATAGAGAATTCTTTATTCAGGAGAGATATTACATGGTTCAGGGTATTGTCCACAGGTCTCAAATGGGTTAGTACGAGAAAGCTCCTTAAGGTTTTCTAGAATCGTATATGGAAAATGGTAAAAATGATTTCTCCTTCTATACCGTCTGTTGCCATTGAAATAAGACTACGTATAAAAATTTTGCTTTTCTGATATTTCAACGCTATATTATTATACAAATAACATAGTTGCATTTGGATAGTTGGATGTCCAAGATGTTTGAACGATGGTAAAATAACGAGGATATAACGCAAATAACGTTTTTCTTATTAAAAACTTTAAATTGCGTTCGGCATCTTAAAAATGAGTTGAAAAATTGGAAATTTCGTAATGTTTATGATACGTTTGAAATTAATAGAAATTTGATCTAGTTATTGCAACAAAACTGATCAAGCCGACCTTATATGGTAGTGCTTGCGCGGCGTTGTCCTATATTACTTACACCGCGCAGATATCTAATTTCTTGCTTACGAATAAATCTATGGTATTATATAATATTTGATGAAACAAAGTCATTCGTAGGAAATACAATGACGAAATAACGAATCGAGATATAAATTTATATTACAGTAGTATATGAAATTAGATTATTAGAGATACAGGGATAAAGAAAAATGATCCGAACTTGGAAAAACGAAATACAAATTAATTTCACCGTAAAAGGTGGTTAGAAGCCCAATGGAATAGTTACCATATTTAGAGCCTAATGCTGCCACCGAAGTAGAATGCCTTTGAGTAGTACCATTGCATACATAGTCAGACAACTTGAAGTAGTTAGAGATAGTTAGACCGAGTTCCTGTCTGTTTCGCTATTTCCTACCCTACTTCTTCGTATAATGCAAATTATGCATGAATATAACAAGAGGCTGATACGGATGATATTTAACATATAGCAAAAATCGATACATTTCTTGCATACGAAGGGTTAACAATTTATTTTCAATCCTTACGACATTCTAACCGTTCTTAAAATTTCAGAAGTTTAACATAATTACACAAAAATGGATAACTCGATTTCTCGAATATGCAAATCTATTTTAGAAACGTTTTTTCCTTTTTAAACGAAATTATATATTACAATTAAACTATTTAATAAAATGGAAGAACTTTTAATTTTGTTATTTATTCTCGGCACAAACATCGCTCGATTAAAATAATTAAAACATTCAAGAATTAATTCAACCATTCTAGGTACTAAATTTTTGAAAATTAAGATAATTACAATTTTTAAATCAAGGCTACACACACGTAGAATTCATACTGCCAAATTTCTCAGATGGTTTCAACGTAACATCGTAAAAATCTCTGGCGTCACTCACAGAACGGTTATCCAACAATTTCAAGCGATTACTTTAAAATGATCTGGTACGTTTAAGAAAACTATTTATGCGCGGTTAAACAACGCATTTCATCAAACGCGACCATTAAAAAAAAACCTGGTAATACAACGGGTTAATAAATCGTTTCATCTGTAGTGCCTGTGTTTCTTCTCTCACTACATTAGTCACTTTCTGGTGTAAACGTTTTTTTCTGTGTTCGCCAGCGTGCTATCTTATAACCTTTACTTTTCTCAACGTGCTACGACTTTCTTCTTCCCCTTTCGCGTCTCTTTATAGATCTTTATGCTACAAGGGTATGCATGCTCGGAGAAGCTAGATGCGCAGATGGAAAAGACGCGACAAGATAAACGTGCAGGCTCGCGCGCACGTATACAGGGTGATCCTGATAACATGAAAGTGACGAAATTTATAATTTTCAGGAATTATTAGTACAGTTCGATTAAATAAAATTAACGCTTCCAATTAATGCTTCTTGAGCAGGTTACTATATTTACTGAGAGCATGAAAACTGATGAACATATCTTCTAGACAAATATAGATTCTTGTGTATCGTTTCCTCGTTAACTTACTTTATTCAAATAAACTGAAGAAATGTGCATTTCGGATAAATGATTTAACAAAGCAAAACTTGTAAAATATAATACGATTTTCATGCTGAATATCTCGATAAATACCTTTCAGACAGACTGTAGCTTACCTTTTTTTACTTTACCACCTTTTACTTCTTTTATCTTTAAGCTTACCGATGACTACTAATCCTTTTATCAGAATTTATTTAAAATTCCATTAATTTTTATTAATAATACTCCATCATTTGAAGAAATACAGTGTAAATAAACAATGTAAATGAATGAGATATAATATACGATCTTTTTATCAAAGTTAGTGTAAGAAATATAAGATAAATCTAATAAATGAAATATAGTATATAATATTCTCATTAGAATCTATTTAAAATTCCATTAATAAAATAAATATAACGTTCATGTCCTCGCGTTTCATTAAGAAAATGTCCTACTGAATTTCCAGCACTAATATAATACATAAACGATAAAAACGCAGAAAAATAATAATGACAGAGTGTATGCTTCTAAAAATTACGTAAATTCGTACCTTTATAGCAACAACGAATAATTTAGACATAACTGAAAATGTACAAATAGACAAGTGAAATGTATCACCCAGTATTTATGTACGCAGGAATATATACATATTCGGGTAACAAGTAACGAACCTAACACGATGTACAGCTGTGTGCTTCATCTCCTTCGCCGGTATCCGGCACTATTAAATTTTCATTTTAATCATGCTTCTCTTCCCCGAAGCGATCAACTTCCGGCTGTTTCGCTGATGGAAAGTTTCACGCGCGAGGATCGCGTGTCGGTCGTGTTACATTGAGATTAAGCGTCGATCGTATTGCGTGCAAATGCAAAATGGAATGTGATCAAAAATATTGATGCGAATAGAAATTGGTATCCGAAGTATCTGCCGAAACATGTCGACGTTTCCCCGTCTCTAACGACAGGATTGCCAAATACGCCAAACTGACGCATTTCCGATAAATTTCTTCTCGCAATTCTGAGAAACACGTAGACCTTTTTGAAAAACTTAGTTCTCTTGACTTAAAAAAAGCACGTTTAAGCGTTGGAAAAATTTTCGAAGAATTCTGATAAACATTTGGTTTTTGCAATTTTAAACAATTTTTTTAGCGGAAAGTTTTATAAGAATGAGAATATTTTTGAAAGTTTAGGTAAATATAGAATCTAAAATGTTAGAAATTGTGTGGTAATAAATACGTGAGTTAATAAATTTACAAATACATCGCAATAACACGCACGTAGTTAAACGAGACGTCTACAATACAAGACTATCGATCACTCATGTAATCATAGAATGTCTTACATTCAACGAAGAAAGGATAAAACATAACGTCGACGGTAATCTCTCGGGAATTCTCATGTCGATCCCGTTTCGACAGAAGATTATCAATTTCTATCGAGAAATTAAGATATTGAACAGAATTTAATAAGCCCACGAATATAAAAGTAGTCGCCAATGGTCATAGTAGCCGATATGACTTTAGGAGGAATAACTGCAGTGTATAATAGAAAATTGGGGAAAAAATCATTGCTTAAAACATTTCAGTTATCTTCGCTTTGAAAAAAAATTGAATTATATAGTAATCGGTGTGTTTTTTATTTTCTAAAGGTATAATTATAATCATTGTTTTCGAAAAAAAATATGGTCAACCAGAACAAAGTTTAAAAACCGAAATAACTGTACTTTTAGTAAGAAATTTTTGAAATAAAAGATTACGATGCAGGTTCTTTGTGTACTGAAGTGCCGCAGCACCTGTCGAAATCTTAACTCGGAAAGACCAGGCTGTCTATTCCATCGTGTTGAATTTCTCGTGTCGAAAAAATCAAATTGTACGAGGCAAGAGTCGGAATATAAAGAATGCGTGATGTAGGATGGTAAAAACGAATGAAACAGCGCATAAAAGTGCGATAGAGATAAAAAAAATCGGTCGCCAAAGAATCTGCGATTTCTCATTTCTTACTGCTATACGATTAAACTAACATTTATATGTATGCGTTCATAGAAGTTTATTGGAAAATTGTATTTTAATGAGTTTTTAATGAAGCGATTTTTGTGCAAGAATTACGGAATTAATTACAAAGACGAAAGAGTGTCTTTGTAATTAATCATGGAAACAGAGAAGACAAAACATACAACTATCATATAGTATTATTCTGAAAATAAAAATTATACCGATTATCTCGTATCTTGGATGTATGGATGAGAGTTAAATAGAATCGATGTATAGAGTACTATTACAACTAGACGTACATCATAGATCGTTATTTATTGTATCAAGGACGCTTTCACATCCCTAAAATGAATCTGCACGACTAAATTGTTTTACTAAATTACTCGACTAGATTTTGTCACGCACGCTACGTTACTAAATCACTCGCCTGAATCACTGGATGTGCCTAATCGAGGCTTAACTACACAAATAAAGGAAATTACGATGTAAAATTGCGTGGATCGTCTTGTAAAATGACGGTGAACCGATGAAGAGAGAAGCGTAGGCACAGAAGAGGCAAAGTGAAGCGCGAGTATAATAGCGAGCTGAAAAAGTGATCAGGCGAAGGAATGCTGATCGGTTATTTCTGATATTTCTCATTATTTCTCGTCGATTTTCCAGGTAACACAATCGTAAAGATAGGCACTGATATTTGAAAGTGTCGCATATACGAATAAGACCGATAAAGAGCGGTACTTCCCTTGCTGCTGCATCATTTCGCTAATCATCTTTTCAGCTCTGTGCACGGTACTTACCACCAGCAGCGACGCAGGTAATATTCAGAGAGGCACCCTCGCTGTACGGGCCGAGCACGTAATAAGGAATATGAGACCTTCCGCTCTCGTCCAATATGCTAAGCTGCTCCGGCGGTACTGCAATAATTTCGCACAATAAGTTCGTCTACCCTTCGTTTTTCCGCGACTCACGCCAGCGCTCATCCCTTCGCTCATCCCTTCGCTCATCCCTTCGCTCACCCCTTCGCTCACCCCTTCGCTCACCCCTTCGCTCACGCTGCGAAACAACTTCAGCGATGACGAAGAAATGGAATTCTGGCTCTCGCACCACAGGGCGAATCAATTTGCAAGGCAATGAACTAATGACCTGTGCCATCCGTCGGACACTACGGATGGTCCATGGAGATTGGTATTTTTCTTTGACGCAAATGAAAAGCTGCCTGTGGCACGCTTGAGGAGTCGCGTGATATAGAAATTATTTTCTAGGAGGTTTTATAGCGCAGCTTTGTAGGTAAAGCTGTATTTTGGAGCAGAATAGAAGTCTGTCTATGGGAATTTTAATTCGAACGGAGTTAGCGTCCGGTTAATCTTCGCAAAGGATAAAATGATAATTGATAGGACGTTTGGTAATGTAGGTTTGTTGTAGGCTGTTTACTTATAACTAAATGTAGATGCTTGTGCATTTGTGAGAAATTTAGGAGTGTCGAGATATAGGATATGCCTAGAAATAAAGTTTCCCATATGATATCTGACAGTGTTGAAAGAGTTAAACGAATACTTGTCGATGGAACCTGTTCTTATTTCACAAAAATTACTTTTGAGTAAATAATTCATTATACTTATCCAAGACTATTATACATGGAAATAAAATCGGTAAAAAAATTCCAAAGACATACAAACCGAACGGAGGGAGAAGACAAAAAAGGATCTCAATCTCCGTGAAATTTCCTTATTGTTGCTTAATCGAAGAAAATCGCTCTGAACTCTCAGTGAAAATACCTTTTAATAAATAATCCATTATACTTGTCCAAAGATTATTATATTATCCAAATGGAATTGGTAAGAAAAATTCAAAGAGCCACAAGCCAAGCAGAAGAAGTTCAATTTTCCTAGAATTTCCTTATCGTTGATTAACCGAAGAGAAACAGAAGGAAAACGAATTCTTTCGCGCGACAACAAGATCCGCAGGTACGAATCTACTTATCGATATCGTCGACATCGAAGTCGCAATTTCGACGAGGCGAGCGTCGTAAAATCACCAATCGAATTTCGTATTTTCCCCCAATCCGTGACGACTTTCAGATAAAACTCGCCTTAATCGTCGCTTGCTGAACCGTAGATCCGGGTCAACAAGGTCGAATCCACTCTCTGTTTGCTCGGGCTAATTGCGAAGAACGGTCGGCAAACCTCGATCAACTCCAACAGGATCGAAGGCAGAGGGAGTGAATTCTCGAAGCAGTTTTGCTAGAAGAACAGGTATGAAGAGATGGACGAAGAGAGAGAGGAAGATGAATTAAGAAGAAAAAAAGCAAGGGTGTTAGATTGTTCAACAAACTCGCAGTGCTTTTGATACACAACAAGTATGTTCCGTTATAATCCATATACTATTACTTAATATACATTTTAGATACATACTGGCTTACGAGTATATTTGAACACAGTTACTATATAGAAAAATTTTATCTGCATAGTCTATGCGTTATACATATAAAACATTTTGAAATTTCATTAAAACGATTATTGTTTTCGATAGGCGATAAGTATGTTTTATTGCAAGCTGTATATTATCTGATGTACTATTGTGTACTATTACTTGATGCTTCTACATATACATGTGTAGCGGCACAGGAGTCAAAGGACGACGCGAATCGAGAGCGACTCGTGTTGTTGTTTTGCCTCGGGACATTGACACAGCCTTGTGACGCATGAAACGTAATGATAAATAAACTCCGGGCAAAACAATGTCGCCGCTACTTGCAACCGTCGAATAAAGACGAATTTGAATTTTCCGACTCTCCCCCGACCGGTATAAATAAACGGACGCGATCTCGAGCGAGCAGTTATCGTCCGAGAGATTATCCGAGTTATTATTCGAGTGAGTATCTATCAGTATCTACGAGTATCTTTCTGTATCGACGAGCTATCTACCGAGTTATCGACGATTATCTAGCGAGCATTTACCGAGTATTAATTAGCAATTTTACTTTGCGATTTATGCTCTGTACGAGCGTCTCGGCGAATATAGTCTGTATACTAATTTGGTATTTTAAATATATTCGACGGTTACGACAACGAGCAATAACAACTAGTAAATCTCAGGGTCAAACATCCTCTACACAATTCCTCTACACATGTACTAGCTTACGAAAGTATTTGAACGGTTACTATAGAAATGTTTTATGTGTTATACGTATAAGACATTTTGAAATTTCATTAAAATGACTATTGATTTTTATAGACAATAAGTACGTTCTGTTGCAATCTGTATACCATTACTTGACGTCTTTAGATATACAGGCTATGTTCACGTAATTCTTAGCCAGCGTTTTTCTTCTAAATTGAATGCATTAGGAATAAATGAAAGAGGAAAGAGTTTTGTAGTTTTCTACGACCGATGTAACAGCCTATATCATTTTTTTATGTTTACAAAATTTTCCAAGAAACGAAGGTGACCTTTAATTTTCTTATACGAGTGCTGTATATTTTTTATGCCATACGAAAGCACACGCTTTCACACACAGGCCCGTAATGAAACAATTATTTGGAATATCATGTGCCATTGCGTTTAAAAATATCTCTTATTGATACCACTTAGTACGTTAAATGCGACTGATCTCTTGTTGTCGTTCATTATTAGAATGTGATACTGAAGCATCATTAATATCTCGGATAATATTAACAGAGGCTACCAAAAATGTTATTCATAGAGTTGAAATGTGCTTTCATAGACGAGGAGGTCATATTGAACGTTTATTACACCGTTGCCAAGAAACAATACTTGTAAACACACTGGCACAAATGTCATTTTGGTGTGCTACAGAATTTTAGTAATCAGTTTATGCGTGCCACGAGGTGGATAAGATTGAAAATTACTACTGTTACGAGATATAAACCGTCTACATAAAAGAATAATAAAAGCTGATTTGGTCGAGCTAATGTTAAACTGGCGTGTCTATCACGGAGAAATTTCGAAAATTATTCGGAAACGAGGTTCGAGGAGAAAAATGAATAAACAGGCTGTGTTTGGTATGGAGGAAACGGAGGAATAAAGTAGCAGTTTGCGTAATATGGAGGTAAGAGAAAGTTTGAAAAGGATTATTAGGCGAACAAGTTTGACGAAAAAAGATCGCTAAATGAAATTTCATCGATCTTGAGAAAAGAAAATGAGATAGTTTGCGTCTTGGATCTTGGAAACGAGGAGAAAATTACAAAGATTATTTGGCGAAGAAAGTTGGTAAACGAGATTTTCTTGACTTGAAAGAGAGGAAACAAGAAAAGATATTATTTTAATCCAAGTAGCGTGAAATAAAGGAAACTTTAGAAAATAATTATCACGGGAGCAAATTATTGTACAAAAGAATGTGGGAATAAAATCGTATTGTTTTTTTTAAAGGTGAAGACGTAGAATAATATGATGAATCTTGAAACGAGGAGAAATATCCAAAAATTATTAGTCGGAAAAATCCCAAGGATACGAAAAAAGTATGTACGAAAGAGACATTTTTGACGTCGAGAACAAAAAACAACGAAGAAATAAAATTATGCTTTATACAACACAGGACAGGGGGGAAATTGGAATAGAACTTTTACACGAAGAAAATTGAAGAAAAATAAAAAGATCGTTAAACGAGATTTTCTTAGTTGGAAGATTAAAACAGAAAAACACAGAGAAATAGAACTGTAGTTTATGTATCGTCCAGTTTGCTTAGCGAGAAGTGTGTAATTGATAAGATGGAGAAAAAGAGGAAAATGGCGTAGGTGTAGACGAGAGAAGTGGACGGTTAGGTAAGAGGAAAAGTCAGGGATTTATCAAGAAAAGAAGTGCGAACTGAGTGTACTGACAGGAATACGAATGACTCTACTGCACGTTTTTTTTTTTTTTTTTATTTCTCTTTTATGTTTCTATGACATTCTGACTTGCTGTATACTTTTCTGTACACGTATTAAAAGAGTAAACAAACAATGGACGAAGGAAATAAGGCAGAATGCAAGTTGCGTGTTGAAGAAGAGTATATGAGGAATTCACCAGAGATATGGCGAAATATGCGAACAAATACAAATACAAATACACGGAGTGGCGCGGAACTTTTATTTTAAAATACAAATGGAAACTGTAGGAACATGTATGTAAAATCGTACCAGTAAATTGCGAATATTTATGCAGATTCATATTTTTATGACGGCTGGATAAAGAAATGAAACCTAAGCACAGATTTGTTTCATCCACTAAATATAATACTTTTTTTTCATGAAGAATTGAGAAGTAAAAAATATTAATACAAGCTACAATAAGTCGATTTTGTAATTTATAATAATATTTACATTTTAAATGTGGTAATATTATAACAAGTATTCATTTTAAATGTACTATACCTTGTTAGTAGGATATTTTTGTGAATTGTATGAGTATGTATGTCGAAAGGAATGAAATTTAAACAATATGTTTAATTAAGCTTTACTTTGAATATTCCCTGTAGTATATCTCTGTATAATGTGTTCATTCTATATATTATTACATCTTTGACATTAGAACAAATCAACCCCTAACGCGAACTTAAATATACTACAAATAAACTTATTCTTAAATGTACTATGAATAATCACAATTAAAGTAATAGGATGAAAATAAAATAATTAGATGTAATTATGCCTCGATCTCATTGGGAGCATATATTAATTATGTCATATTTGTAGTATTAGCTTTAGTTTTCCCATAAATGTATAAATATACGTAAATAAGAAATACAAAAGAAAAAGAAAACAGTAAAAATATCTGACATTGCAAACATAAAAATTGATAATACAGAAGGTAAATGTTGTAAGACTTCTTCTACATATTAAAACGAGAAATGAGAGAAAAAAAAGGAATAATGAATAACAGGATGAGAAATGAAAGAGCACGACGACGGATACACAAACGAACAAGGGTGGAGAGGCTATAGGAAAAAAGGAAACGTAATAAACAAGCAAGCAAAGACAAAGACTCGAAGATATTGCATTACCGTGTCAAAAGGAAGTAATGGATGCAGGGGACTCAAAGCAGAGGAAACGGAAGAATGAGAAGATTAATGGAGAATGAAACGGACAGACACAAGGGACAGACGAAATACGTATATAGTAGGGGATACAAGGGAAAACGGCGCAAAGGAAGGAATACGCAATGAAAGAAGGAGCAGAGGATGAAACAGAAAAAGATTATATAATGAGAAATCATTTCTTTCAAAAATTAGGGATTTCAATAAGGGATTTCAAAAGAGACATGATATGAGGTTCTTATCTATGATTAAATCTATTTTTGGAGTATCTTTTTGACATATATG
Organism: Bombus sibiricus; assembly: GCA_014737505.1. Classification (NCBI taxonomy): domain Eukaryota; kingdom Metazoa; phylum Arthropoda; class Insecta; order Hymenoptera; family Apidae; genus Bombus; species Bombus sibiricus. The sequence goes on from JACXIM010000188.1 coordinate 162,030, forward strand.
TATATTCTTGTAGGGATCATCAGGGATGCAATATATATTGCTGCTCTATAGTATCGATATGTCCATTTGTCATTAGGTTGTAAACATTTATACAATTTCGTATTTTTATAGATATAAATAAATAAATAAATAAATATATATATATATAGCATAATATAAAGATATAGAATCGAAATGAAGATTTTCTTTTTAAACGACCTCTTACAGTTTCCTCAGCCCATAATTCTAAAACTTCATACCGATATTATAAAGAAAAAGAACGCGAGTATTATATAGTGAAAGAGTGTGAAGCAAAACTTTTACATAATAAAAAATTAATTAATTAATAATTTTCTATCTCAACCCAATCTTCAAAAAACATATAAAGAAAAAGCTCGCAAATATTATACACAGAAAAATATGGAGCAAAATATTTCCATTGTTAGGAAATCAATGAATTGGTTAATAACTTCCTGTCTCAAACAGAAATTTTAGCTTTTACTCCAGCTTGTTTATTTAGCTTATTAATTTATATCATTCTTCTAGCAAACCAACTCTATGAACGTTATAAAATAGTATCGATATAACACAGAATATATTTATCGATTTCTATATTCTCAATATCTAAATATTTCACGCCTAGATCGTGCCTGAAAATAGAAAGGGGAGGGAAGAAATAAACGCGAGGGAAAAGGGAAAATCAAGCGGAGAAGGATCAACCACGAGGCGAAGATCCTGATCTGCTGAACACTTACTGATCACCGTGAGATTGACTTTGCTGTTCCTGGTCGGGGATTGCTTGAAATCGACCCTGCATCTGTAAACGGCGGCGTCACTCTCACGGACAGACTCGAGGATGAGTTTCGCGGGTTTCTCCGAGTATTTGAAGAAGGCACGTTTGTCGAGGCTGATATCCTGCCAGTGTTTTCCTTGTTCCAGGGTGCTTTGCGTCCTTGTGTCGAAACTGTAAGCAGACGAGCGTCGTATACGTGGTTAGCTGACGACGAAAATGCTACAAGTTGAGATTAGGAAGACGCATTCCGATGCTCGATGCACTGGAAACTGTACTTGAGAAGAGACTTTAATGATTTTTCAAATACCGCTGGGAATAAATAATGACGCCGTTTGCTGTCGATTTGCGAGTACTGAGTTTCTCTTGTAACAACTTTAGCATTGTTCTCATGGAATGATTTTGAACATCCAAAAGAATTTCTAAGATTTTGGGCATTGAATTTTGAAGTGAAGAGGAAGTGAGTCTTTCCCTTTATTAGGTGAAGTGTATTTTTCACTGTATATGTTATATTAGGAGTATTACATTAAATATGTTATAGAATTTTTGTGTGAAAAGAGGTTATTCATATCGTTATTAGAACAGTCAACATCTCTTGACCGGGTTTCCACCCTTAGATCAGTCACCTATTTAACTTATATCTATACGCACCGAGCGTAACCATCTTGTCTACAAGTTGTTGCAATAAAGTGTAAATTATAACCTGTCACCTGAGTGTTATAATCTATTCAACCACCTCTATTATTCTAAACGAAATAGGGGATCGATCATTTCGTGGCGTCGATTGTATAATTGTAACGGGAATTTACGACCCGCGTCTTTCCGCGAACGGTCGAACACGATTGTTTGTAACGTGTTTCCTTGTTTTCTTGTTTTCTTGTTTTATCGTTTCTTCAACAAGTTACACGAGTTTGCTATAATACATAACATAATAACATAGCTATATAGTGATATATTTTGTTATGTGACGTAGACGTAGACGTAGACGTAGACGTAGACGTAGACGTAGACGTGTGTAGCTTAAACCTACTAAAATGTCGTATTATTTCCGAACGCTATTGTTGATGTCACGAGATTGCTTGTAAAACCATCAGTGAGCCGCGTGAAATCTAGCGTTGCAGTACAAACGCTGTGTGCTTGTGTGATTTTTCTGAAAGATAAAGTTCGTACAGAAACGGGGAAAAGCCGACCTAGCAACGCGAACGAGTTTCCACTTCTGTTTTCTTTCTTCGCGGCTGCGATATTAAGTTCTGTGAAACGCGAGCCAAAGCGTTCGAAATGTTTGCTCGCGGTTCTAATAAACTTGCCAGGCGTATATAAAGCAAGCAACCGATCACGAGGAACGCTTTTATTGGGGAAATTGACGCGGCCCTGCTACGGAATGGCGCGCGTCTCTGTTTTCGCGCGACTGCGTTAAAAGCCACGAGAAATGTTCGATGTAATCGGAGCGTTGCATCTCGTGTTGTTATCGCTCGTAATATCACGGATTCTCCCTCTTGCCCATGTTTTTAACCCTGAGCATGTGTTTTTTCTACCCGTGCGCGAAATATCGTGGAATATTTAAATTTTTGATCACGCGAACGTTATTGATTCGTCGATGATTGGTTTGGAATTTTACTCGGTTAATTTCTGATAAATATGTACTGGTAATTTTGAAAATAGTTCAGAGTAAAAAATATTGGAGAATATATCCAGTCTAGGATTGTGAAATGTTTGAGGATAATTCAATTAATTGTATTGGGTTGTGTTGAACGCTTTATTCCCATTTTTCTTTTATTAATATTGGCCTTAGAATTACATCTCTTGTACGTTGGAGTAGTATAAAACTAGGACGGCTCTGAAATTTTCATTCCGAGTAATGGTTAAGGCTTTCGATCGCCAAACTGATCCACGTCATTTTCTAAAAATGTTGCTCTCATTATCCGGCCATACAGTTTCCAAGTAATAAATATTTTAAATCTATAAGTAGGTACATTTCTCGTAAGTGAATTATAATTTAACTTATCGTCGAATAAAAATTAAACGGGTCTAACGAAATCAATCTTCATCGATGTTTTAATGTGTTTTAATGTGTAATCGATGTGTTTAATCGTTAAACACCACTCTTCCATAATACAATTACGGATACACTTGTAGCAATTGTATTGTGTAATCCTAGAAGAAAGACGAACATGTATAAGACTAATTTTTCGATCAATGTGGTTTCTGAAAGGTTCAATTACAAATTAAATTAAATTGGATTTAGCGTAAGATAAAAAGAAGTGCATGATATTTTTCCATCGGAATTAATATTTTAAAACGAAGTATAAAATCGTTTTAAAGCTTTCAGATTAAGCGAACGTTTTCATTTGAGCTTCCTGAATTATTATGCTGATGTTTTTATCATTGAAATGTCGGCATATCGTCGTGAAACGCATAATAATGTCATTAGCTGTGCCATATTTATCACTTGCAACCTGTCCATTATATCACGGGCCATTAGTGTGATCCACAATGAATAAATGAAAAATGATGGAGGATAATAATGGAATGACACGTATTACCGTCATTGGAGAGAGAACTTTGTATGATTCTCTATGCAACGGGTACTAATTTTTTATAGATATTTATTTCGACCTATAAATTAAGCGAATTAGGTATCGTTTCTTAAATTAATCGAACGAGATTTATCCATTGAAATACTAAATGAAATTAATAACGTCGAGAAGAGAAAAATTATGTCCGACGTTTCGAATAAAATCTTTAGGGAAAGCGTTAAATCGAATAGTAGGTAACCTAACGTAAAATCAAACGGAATGCATTTATACATTAAATTAAGGGATACCACCATTGCTGACGACGGATTGAATAATTCATTTCAGAGACATAAATCAACCTATGATAACGTTTATTCGATGTATCATACACGATAACTCACGTGATTCAGATGAAATGTAATTTCTTTTTCATCGAGCATACAGAACATAATAGAAAAACGATATAACCTAACTGTTTACTTCCTTACGTCAGTTTCGCCTAAGCGCGGCTATAAATGTAGGAAATAGATCGACGTTACGAAAAAAACTGCTATTCCTATGCAACGAAATGGTTAGCTTTTGTAGATGAAAATAAAAATACTAATAATTTTAATATTATACTATATATATTTAACAAGTAATTGTACGTATTTCATGTTAAAAACAGAAGAAACATAATGAAAGATTTTAAAGTTACGAAAGAAGTGAATCGGAAATGCATTCAGCAATGAAAAGGATAGAGGATTCAAATATAGAAAATTCAGTTAATTCACTCAAGAATAGAAAAAAAAAAACGAAGAATTTGAAAATAGAAAATTCAATGAATTCTTTGAAGAATAGAAAAAGTAGATAACGCGTGGATAGAAAGTTCAATCGATTTATTCCATAATTGAAAGAGTAAAAAGATCCAGGATATACCGAAAGGTAGCAAATTCACGATAACAACAGAAATATCAATTTGATTAGCCAAAAGATAAAGCAGAATGAAAATGATGAAATATTGTAAGAGGTTTCCAAGTTTGGAGCAAAGAGAAGAATAGAAAATTCAAACGTAGAAATTCGAAACTTTTACTGGAATCACGCAAACAAGCCCATCTTTATTCCGCGATACACAGATGGACACGGAAGTATCCTTCGAGATTCGAGAAAGCGGAAGAAGAAGAAACAGCAAGATCGTGGGAAGAAGGTACGGCGTACGAAACTTCCATATTGCCTGCACTGAACTCTCGCGAAGCGATCAATCCAGAAATACGTCTGGACACGGGACGGTTATCAAAGAAAAGCACGATGTCACGCGAGATTCTTCAGCCAGTTCACTATCTAATATCTCGCTTTTACGCCACGCTACTTTTATTACCCTGCAGTTTGCTATAGTGACGGGATCTAACTAAATTTATGGGGTATCGATGGCGTGTGAGAGCATCTTAAAGATCACCTCTCTTCGCTACCTATTTATTTTTACCTCTGGCCGAATGTATTTTACCAATGTGCTATTTATGTTTTCTCTTTTTCATCTTGCCGTGTCTTTCCTTTCTTCTCCAAACGAGAGTATAACATATATATATATATATATATTATTATATGATTGAAATTTAAAAGAGGTAACGTCTCAACTAGCATTTGGGTTAGGTTTCTGTTTGGTTTTGAGTGATTGGTAAATCAATTTCGATTATCGTTTGAAGTATTCGAATCTTATATACTTGAATTAGTAGACGGAATACTTTGAGTAATTTGAATGTAGAGTGTAAAGTTTTATTAAAATATCTCGATAAAAGACTTATTATCACTTCCTCCCAAATACGTGCATAATCTACATTAAAATATGAAAAATAAAAAAACTTGGGAGGGATCGGAGGAAGAAATGCATGAGAAAGAGAGAGAGAGAGAGAGAGAGAGAGAGAGAGAGAGAGAAAGAGAAAAGAAAATACGTATCAAAAGATTCAATATGTGCTTTTAGATTTAATAGAGCTTCCTTATCGGATCTTAAGTCAACCTCGAATGATAGATTTATTGTAGTTCTTTTTGGAGAATAGAATTTTTGATTCAATCGGAAATTCGTATTTGTTGGTTTATTAGGTTTCATGATTCCTTGATTTCATAATATTCGTGTCTTTTCCTGCAATAAAATCTCTGGACTACTTTATGTGCGAGACGATAAAAACAATAGAGGCACACATAGATTAAATGTCATGGAAACCAAGTTTAGAAGAATCATTCTAAAGTGTTACATTAAAAGAGATTTACCGCTTATTGTGAAAGAGTTATTATAAAGAAGCGTTCCATGTCAATAACGAAATACGAAAAAGTAAAAAAAAAGCATCTCGTTTTTTACCACAAAATTTTGTTAATGGTTTCATTCTAAGCGATGTTGAACATCAGGTTGGCAAACGTTTACAGATCCAAAGAGCAAGAAGTATTCATAGTTTCAACACGTTACAGACCGGTGCGCGTTGAATTCCCTCGACCCTAAATTCTAGTTGCATCATCAACGACACGTCCCTGGGAATTGCAACCAGCCTGAAACTTCTCTCAAATAATTAACCACAACGTTTTTCTTATCTGGCGGTGTACGCGTGCTACATTTCCCGTGAGCATTCCGTTTTGTTCTGTAATCAGAGCGGGCAACATTCTGTCATCGTTATTATGTAACGCCGTTTATCACAACCGCGGCAGTTATCGCGAGATCTTTTTCCAAACGTTTACGAGCCGGCTCGCGAACGTATCTTTTGTAACGCCGTTCGCATATCTCTTTCTTTTCTTAACGGCTCGTCGACACCCGGTGCCGTATGCACACATGCCGTGTGCGCTGTTCACCTTTTAATAAAATTTCAGTCGATGGAACAAGTGATTTTACTAAGGACAATTTTGACGACCTGGTTGATCCATTCGAACTGGCAGTACATTATAAGAGGTAAGTTTTAGAGAGTATTATACAAATCTGAGATTTTTATTGGTGCATGATGTTTTTCGGTATTTTTCTTCGATCTAGGAGATGGTAAGAAGTTTACTCTACCGAAAATATAAATGATGTTACAAATATATATTGAATAGTGAATAAATTTAGTAATAAATTTAATAATAACATTCATCTTCATTATAAGATTTCATAAGTTGGTCGTGGGGAAAATGCTTGAGCTGCGTGAAACGATTTGTTGAAACATATTGCACTTTCGAGGAGGGTTCAAGCTTAAAGAGAGCTTCTGTTTAGTCAGTATTGCAGGTGTATGTGCGTGGTGCTTTCTAAGTGATGTTAGAAAGTTAATGGAACGAAGGTTGGAGTTTTATTAGAGATGGAAATTAACTAATGAAATTTGCGAAAGTTAGTTAAGCTACCGAGTAATTATTTTTTGACAGTTATCTGAGTTCCTAGAACGGTTATCTCCTCTCTTTTTTAACACAGGTTAAACTGCATAACGGCCGTTTCAATATAAAATAATATCGTATAAATAAATCGCAACGACAATTTACAACATTCTAACATCGAGAATTTTACATGATCCGAAATATAAAAATCCAAGCTTCCATTACTGCATAAATCATCGAGCACTCAAAATTTAACGATCCTATCAGTCACCAATTAACCGTGCAAAGCCCGAGCATAACTCGCCGCTAAACCCTCCAACTCATAAAAAAACAAGTAATAAAACCGACTATGTGACTTCGCGAGGCTTTACCGAGGAAAAAATACGACCACTTATCCAGGAATTACTACGGCCATCGCATCACCGTGCGGAAACTTTACAATCCATAGTTTTATTAAAACTACGCGGAGAATTCGACTTTATTTTTCTTGTGAAGAGGCTGCGTTTCGTCGGAGAGGCCGGCATCTCGCGAGCTTATTTTACTGGCGCGCGAGGCATGAGCGTGGTTTCCGGCCGGCGAATTTTTATATCCGACGACGTTCCAGGCGAAGGGAAATAAAGAGCCCCTAGCTGACTTATATTGAGGGGGGTTCCGAAGATGGCGGCATGCAGAGAGGACGCGTTCACGTCGCTCCGTACTCTGCAACCGAAATTATAGTAAAAATAAGGAAAGGCGACAAAAGAAATGGACCAGAATGTTGTGCCAGTTTGTGTGTGCAAAAGTGCGCAAGAGAACTGGTAAGTGACGGACTGGATGGGACAGGAAAGTAAAGAAAATTCAGCCCTGTCGACGAGGCAGTAAGAAGTCCATATTAGGACACGCGCCGACAGCACCGCCACACGAGTACGTCTCGGGGCACGCGTAGGCAGGCGCGGACATCTTGCGACGCGCGACGGCATAGCCGCCGCACGGGTTACCTCGGAAACTACCTGAGAGCACGCGCGCGCAGGGCCCCACTGTGTCGGCACCTCACGATCGCATGGTTTTACGACTGGCGACGTAGGGGAACTCCTCCGCCCGGCCTGTGTTTGGACATAAGCGGGGAGGATGTCGAGGTAGGGCTTCAGATGAAATATCTGGGCCTCACCATCGACAGTCAATGGACGTTCGGGCCGCACTTCAGCCTCCTGGTTCCCAAAGTGACGACGGCAGCCAACGCCTTATGTGGCCTGCTGCCGAATATCGATGGGGCAGAAGTCGGAGTGCGCCGACTATATGAGGGAGTCATCCGTTCTCGGGTCCTGTACGGGGCTTCCGCGTGGGCAGGAGATCTGATGCCGAGTCGTCGCAGTCTGCTCTTGCCGAGGAGGCTTCATAGGACGACCGCCATCAGGATCGTAAGGGGATACCGGACGATATCGTATGCGTCGACGGTCCTGCCAAATTGGGAAGCTTGGAGGGACCGCGGAGGGCTTCCGTTATCCTTCAGGATGACGCAGGTGCTCGCAGGTCATGGAGTATTCGGGGAATAGCTGCAGAAAATCGGAAGAGAGGTGACGAACACCTGTTATCACTGCGGAGAGTGCGAGGTCACGGCCTAACACACGCTGGAGTTTTATCCGGCGTGGGAGGCAGGCCCCCCGTCGTATTCTGCGACTAGCGATTGGCTAGAGATTAGACCCCTCGTCAGTTGTGAAAGCGATGCTGAGGGGGCAACAAGAGTTCCTCGCAGTCCGCTCATATTACGTATGCGTAATGCTCGTAAAGGAGCGAACAGAGCGGAAGAGGGTGAGAACATCCCACCCTTGCAGGGTTCCGCGCCGAAGGGCAGCGGAGGGCCGCCCTAGGTGGTCATAGGGGCCGACACGCCGAGAAGGATCTGGGATCTCCTCAGACTTGCACGACGGCCCAGGGGATAGCGTTGAGAGGGGTAGTCCCTTCCAATGCCCGAACTAACCAAGGAACGACTCCCTCAGATGGGAGAAGACTCAGGAGTGCTCCGGCAGTAATTCGAAAGAGGTCCCGAGGCATCCCTGTTGAGCGTCAGGCGGTCCACCGTGGGGTTTTAGTCGGTAAAGTCCGACACTACCCCACCGCTTCCCAGAAGAACGGGGGGATGCCCATGAGGATGAGATTTTTAGTTTAGTTTTTAGATAAAAAACGAAGCCGGAAACACAATTTTTTTTATTCTCGATTTTCGTCTCATTTCGGCGTCAATAATCAACTCTTATCACTTAATAGTAATTTCATATGACTATTTTCATAAAATTTGATACTGTGAGAATAAAATGTATGCGAATATGTAGAACCCGATAAAAAAGACTTCGTTGTAAAATATGGGTATATATGTGCTAATAATAGGCCACTGTAACAGTACTTTGTTTATTCGTATTGTCTTCTCTTCTTTTATTCTTCGGAATAAAATGTTTCTTGTAGAAAAAATTCGAAATATAATATGAAATTCGAATATACAATAAGTAAAATATAATATTCAATCGCTGTTAATTATTAAAATTCAATGAAATTTGTAAAATTTAATTCACATAACAGATTTCGTTCCTAAAAAAAGAAAAAGAGCACATATAAAACTATGTACACAGGACCAACGAAATAAACATCGATCTCCTCATCGGAGGAAACATTTTCAATTTCAAATGTTTCGTACTGAACGAGTTAACGCTCTGATAAAAATTTCCATTCGGAAATATTCCGCGCCACATATAGGACCGGCGGCTAAAAGAGTAAAAAAAGAAGCGGAACTCGCGGATTAAACTTGATTTTGGTATCAACACCGGACGTTATTAGTTCTATCGAATTAAACCAGGCAACGAAGTTTTCCCGTTACGAAACGAAGTCGACGGAATTACCAAGGAGCACGGGAGGGGGTTGAAATTAACCGACTAACCAAAGCTGGATTTTTATTAAATCCAGCTGGTGTCCGGTTCGATCTCGCGGCGATTTCGCCGTGCAAACCAATTATTCCGGTGTTACGCGCTAAAGTTCACGGTTAATTACGTCCCACCTGCCAAACGGCCACTTTGTACAGTTGGAAATGGCGCGTACGCCACCCCGAAAAGGATTCTCGTTCCTGTGCTCGGCGCGTGCATTTGGTTACTGTCGTTTCTTTGGTTTAATGGTCGACTGTCAACCAGGGATATCGCGTAATTGGACGGAAATTCTCCAGGCAATTGAGAATAATTCCTATACGGGAAGATGAAAAAGGAAAACAATTTTATGAGCCTGAATTTTGGTATGCTGCTGTTCGGTTTTCTGTTAAGGGGTTGAAAGCTATGCGCGAGAGGCGAATTGAATATCTTTGCGCGTTAGTGGAAGCGATCTGTATGGAGAAAATTTTTGTATATTTGTGTATATTCATTTCTATGTGTGTATATATTTCCTTCTGTATATTTCTGCGTATTTTTCTTCTGTATATTTCTCCTGAACATTTATATTTTTCTTTTGTATATTTTTGTGTGTATATTTTATAGTAAAAGATAGTATGATTTTATAGATTGAGATTTTAACGCGTGTAGCGTTATTTATTCATCAGTCGAATATCATTTCTTTTTATGTTTTAAAACGATTCTTTCTTTGTAAACCCTTTTGAAAAATGATTTTAGATAAGGGATTTTTATTTTTCCAATTTATTTTCGTTTCACTTTTTCAATCATTTGAAGATAGTATCTTTTGATGAAACTTTTACGTTAGAAAATAAGGAATAGTCGTAGGAAGTAAAATCAGACGTGACTTTATTTTTCAAAACATCGAATATATATATTATTCTAATCGTTAGATTAAAAATAATGGTACAACGAAGAACATTATTAATGGTAGAAAATATGAATCCTGAATTGTTAAATGGCGGTGTCACTAATTTCTCACTCCGCTTAATAAATATTGAAATTTCTTGATTACCCATGAAATATTATCTATGAAAAAAAAGAAAATATGAAAAAAAAGAATATATGAAAAAAAAGAAATAGTCTAAACTCGACCGCACTCGATCTCATATTAATATCGTTATGATAACGAAGTGTCGATATTATAATTAAATACATTAAGCAGAAGAAAAAGTCAGCTGCAGTACAGTCTAAGTAATTGTGTTAGGGAGCTTCCTTTAACTCCTAGCTGACAGTACTCGTATTAATGAATACGAAAGTTACGGCCTCATAAATATTTATAGAGTGTTTCATGCAACTAGGCGGAATCGTAGCTTTAAGATCGAAAAGACGTCATAAAGAATCATGTCTAGTTTCTTGTCTTTTTTTTTTTCTTTTTTTTTTTTTTTATTCACTTCATCATGTCTCGTTTATTCATTAATCAAAGATCTAAAAATCTGAATTGTTATATAATCTGTAGAATCCAGGATAATTCAATTATTATTAAGAGAATACAGCAGACAAGAATATATTGCTCTATATGCAAGTCACACGAGATTCAATTTTAAATTGGCCTTGTTTGATGTTTTGAATGTGAAGTTTAATCTGTTAAGTTTGATTATCTCGTTCCTCCACGAGAAGTTTCTCTCAAACGCGAAATTAACAATTAGTAAAAGTGAGTTACATACTCCGCTTTGACCTTCGCCGACTACGAGTACAACGTTGTACTAATTGTGTAAATAGTAATTTAGTTCGTTCCCCAGTGAAAATATCAAAAGCAAAAACGCAAGAGATTTTGGAGGAAAAGAAAAGATCATAACGAAAAATGAAAGATATTTAAAATATCAAAAGGATTGAAAACAAAAATATATGCATGCCGAATGTAATCTACAGTATTTACACTATTAGTTCCCAACATTTCTTTCGCAATTGGCAGATTTGTTACAAACATGGAGAAGGAGAATGTTTCGCTAAGAAAGAATTATAATTATGAATTTAAAAACATTCATGGTCTTGTCATTACATAGAAACTATGACAAATTAAAAAATCCTATATACACGTAAGAAGTAATACAATTTTGTAAGTAATAAAAATAGCGATACTTTATAAATAGTAGAAATAGTAAAACTTCGTAAATAATAAAATTATATATATCGCGAAAATAATAAAACTGTGTAAATAATCGAAAAGTTCTTATTACACCACTTTTACAAATCTAATTCAAACGATATTAAATTATGCGCGAAGGAACACCATTGTAAATAACGAAATAATAAAAATTTGTAAATACTAAAAATAATAAAGCTCTTCCATGTCGTTATAAATTCATCACCTACAAAAAGCCTCTGAGACGTAATAATACGAACAGTCTGTATACGCTTTCAGACACTATAAAGGGGGATGAAAGAAAAGTTCATAAAACGTTCCTCCGTAAGACCTGTAGCGCTCTTCGGTACATGAGCTTCGAGTAGGTTTAACACGGGTACCCATTTCTTCTTGATAACGTCACAAGCATCGAAGCAGTTCAACGAAATATCTTATATATAATTTCAATTTTAACCTGGAACATGTTCATACATTTTAAACGCTTGGAGGAGGGTTTCACCATGGAAGAGGAAGAAGGAAGCACGATCTTGAAGCGCACTACCGGTATAAGGGAAACGACTATGCGGTAGACGCGGCAGAAATAGTACGTGAAGCAAAAGATGAGCACGCGATCCTCTGTAACGATAGCAAGAAAGATGGGACTTCTGCTTCTTCTAGTTTCTATGCATAAACTGCGATCGAATCGTGATAGCAACTTTCGAGAATAAAAATCGGGAGAAAGGATGGACGAGAGAGGACGAGAGAGAAAGAGAGAGAAAGAGAGAGAGAGAGAGAGAGAGAGAGAGAGAGAGAGAGAAAAGAAAATACGTATGAAAAGATTCAATACGTAGCTTTAGATTTGATGGAGAATCTTCAGCAGGTTTTGAATAATAGGTTTATTATAGTTCGTTTTGGAGAATAGAATTCTTTCATTCGGAAATTCTTATTTGTAGGTTTATTAGATTTTATGATTTCTTAATTTTGTTATGTCTGCGATTAGGTCTGTAATTTGTGCCTTTTCCTGGAACAAAATCTCTGGATCGTTTTAAATGTCTCTATGCTATGTTGGAAACTTATATCTGTTGCGTTTATTGGTTTTTGGCTTCTGTGACTTTGTAAAACAATTTTTCTTTTAGGTAGAATTGCTCGGTTATTTTTAACGTTATTTTATTATCTCACGTAGTAATTAAAAATTCTACAATATTTCTGTTTTGTAGTTGTGTAACCTTATAATCCCACAGTTCTATTGTTCTATACTTTCATTCTGCTTTTGTCCTCTGCCGTCAGAGGTTTAGAATTTTATAGTCTCATAGCTCTACAATGCTCTATTTTCTTATAGAAAAATTTTGCATGTTCTGCATTTTGTAGTTTTATTTTGCGTGATTATTTTCAAGACCTTTTTATTTTTCCACAGAGTTCAAGAATTTCTCTATTCTATGATTCTATTCTGTTATTCTATTACTATATTCGTGTCCACTATATTCATGTCGTATACTAATTTTACGCCAAATATGTATATTTTTGTAACAAACATCTAGTAATCTCTGTGTACCTTTTCGGACTAGTTTCAAGTTTGTCCAACATAATTACAACAATCGGATTTCAAAATTAAATTTAATATAATAATTTCTAGTAATAGTTTTAAATGTTTTATACAGCATGTTCCAGAAATCGTGATAGAACCGGGGAAAAAAAAAAATATTTCGTGAGTGTAGAGTGGAGGACTTGGGACAGAAGGCTTGTCAAATGAGTAGATTTATTAGTAACAATAAACTAGCGCGCGCGGATATGCGTGATGTACGCGCGTTCTACAATATGTACGGGACAATATGATTCAACCGTGCGCGGGACAATGTATACGGATACGGAGGACGTAGCCTAGGATGTTTCGTTTCGTTTCGTTTCGCGCGATAAATTGAATCTAATGGGTCGTCATATTCTTTCCAAGCGATGAAAAGATATGGAATGGCATGGAAATGAAATGGTAGAATTACGGAAGCGCGAATTGAATCCGGATATTGCGTAAATACACTATGACGACGTGCGAGAGCGAAGAATTTCGCGACGGTATTGGATATAGAATGTAGCGGTATGGTACGATGCTAGTGAGAGGTGTAAAACTATGTGGAGCAGGGGACGTTGAGTAGTTGTACGTAAATTTGTAGAGTTGTAGAATCGTACGATTGTAAAATAGTGAAATTGAGAGATAAAAGACGTGGCAATGCCGAAACACGTTGGTAGGAGGATATGGAATGTTGGGAAATCAGGATAGAAAGAATGGTGAAATTTTTATTACTGAATTATGGAGATTAATATTACACAATTATATTCATAGAATGATAGAACCATAAAGTTGATAAATTGCAAAATTTTAAGATTGTTCACGTAGTAGTAGTAGAATGGCATTGTGTAATTATTGTAGGAACGTGGAACTATATTAGCGTTATAAAAGTTATTAGAAGGCTAATTGTTTCAATATTTGGAAAATTTCAATCGGGAGTAATCATCAAATAATATGAAGAATATAGAAATGCACATATCGACATTTTTTTGTTTTTTAATAAAAGAACGAAAGCTTTGAAGTAGTAAGACTTTTTAAAAATCTTTGATAATCATACAAAGATACACAAACAAAGTTATTACACAGGATAATCATTTTCATAGAAATTTAGTAGCAAGAGCAACATGAAGCAACATGAAGCAACATGACTTGAACATGTCTGACGTGGATAATTCTAAAAGCATTCATAATGCGTCGGTGTTTTTTGAACGTATAAATCTACTCAATATTCTATACAGTTGAGTATCGTCTAATCTTGTAAATACGTAATCACTAGTTTTATTGTACTTCTTATGATCACTGGTAACTTCATTGTTGATGTGACAACTTTAGAATAAATAAATAAATAAAAGCAACATAAAACGACCAATACTACAATCATTATTTACATATTAATAATTTGAAATTCTTCAAACTGGGTGATCCATCGAGAAAACATTAACTTGTATGTACATGTAAATCTCTACAAGTTCGACAGATCATTCAAGATCAAATCCACTATCCGCAACATCACGAATTTTATTTTCTTTCCATTCAAGCGTAGTACTTCAAACAAACGTTCGTTTCGCCCTGAAATGAACGTCGTGTTTTTTCCCTGTCCATCCCTTATTTACCCTGTCACGTTATTACAACAAAATCGATCCGATTCGAAGCCGTTTAAAACGCACGAAAATATCATCGAGGGTCGCCAATGAAAGCACCGACACAAACATTTGCCGATCGTTGGTGATTAAAAAACCCTCTCGTTCAAAAGTAGAGTTTCCAATTCGAACGTTGGCGAACGTTCGAGGTTTGGTGATTTTGTATGCGAAATGTTCGATAAAAAGGTGTGAATAAGAATTATCATCGTACGTTTCGGTTAAATTTACTAACACTGAAACTACCAATCTGCAATCAGTATAATATCGATCATAAGTATTTGGTCGATCTCTCGTGTTAACTTAAACTGTATGCTTTCCACTGCTTTTATTTTTTTTAATCATTTTATTATAATCCTATTAATTTATTCCTATCATGTGTACATTATTAATATTAAATGATAAATTTTCAAATTTACTTTTGCCGAAAATGAAGCATCTTATGGAAAAATGTTATTCTACATTTTTTACTTATTTTCAAATGTAATTAAAAACCCTATCGATTATTTACCTTTGTTCAGTCCGGAATTAATCAAATTTAAGTGTACTTGTCAAATGTTCAAAGTTGATTTTCTTCTTATAAACGAAGCGTTAAATGAAACAATGTTATACCAAATATTTTTCTTATTTTTCTATCTGTTTTCGTTTATAAGATGTAACAAATCTTCTGCTTTGCCGTGATATATTTATTTTTACAGAGGATGCTCAAAATTACCACTTAGCTTCAAGGCTAGCCTATAGACGTCTTGTCACGGTTCTGGTTACACTCTGAATAGTTTCTGGCATTCACCGAATTTCTTGAAAAGCTTCTTCTATTTCTCAATATTAGTATTTCAATATTTTCAATAGGTGTTGCGTACGCAATAGACTCGTTATATCTCATAAACGAAGACAGATAAAGCATACGCGTATACGAGATTTTTTCACTGTTTTGCTACAATCAGCTCTCGAAGTGAGCGCCACATGTTCTGTTACGCCCTGTATACGCACATGTATGTATATATAGAGACCGTTACCAATATGCTCAACGATCTTTGCTACAAAGGTTACTAAAACTCGTAGTGTATCAATTTTTAACTTTCTCTTATCCGCCACTGTATGCGACACTTTCAGAGCCAATACTTCTTATCTTTATGATTGTATTCGGTCAATCAGAAATCACCGATCAGATCCGCATTCCTTCGTTCGGTTATTCATTTTCTCATCTCTGTAGCATACACGTGCGTTTTAATACACGTTCGAAACCGCGATCTCTGCACTCGAGATATCGTTTGAACGATCGCAGAAAATCTCGGGCCGAAAGTGGAACGAAGGAAAGTCGTTCACACGATATCAGAGAGACTTGACAAGGTGAAACGATCGGAACGGGCGTATAAACGTCCTCCCAGGACCGGTTCGGAGATCCAGCCCCAGGGGGCGTCGGTCGGCCACAACTTCATCCTGCCCGTGGCCTTTTATATCAGAGGGAAAGATTCGAGAACACCTGTCCAGGTGCAGGTTGAATAATCCAGTCCAACTCGCAATTCGTGCTATCGAACTGAGCTGTATCGTTTTCAGACGAGAATGTTTCTCTTTCTTCTTCGTTTCTTTCATTTTTTTTTCTTTCTTTTTTTTACGAATCTCGTTTTTCGTCGTTTCATTTGTACTTCTTGGAATGTTAGCGGTCCTGGTAGCGACCTTGCGACAGGAGAGTTTAAAATAGAAATGTGATTTTATCGATTGGTATATTTTGTAAATGTTGGTCTATTTAGATGTTTTTTTAACGTCAACGTGTTTGAGGAGCAAAGAAAATAAGAAATTAAGAGACATTGGTTGTAAAACGTAAGTTTTTACACGACGAGTAAAAAGAAGTTGGCGCATTCTATGAGTAAAAATAAGAAAAAAAAAATGTGTCACATACACAGGTGGTCATAAGTGCTTTATTAAAAGATTCTAATGAAAAAGTAATTAAAAAGTGAACTAGGTTTTCGTTCGATCAAGTATTTAAACAGCTTGATGATGTTTATATCGGATTTTTATATTATTTTATTTAACTTTGATGTTAGTTTATACCTTTCAGACAAAGACGAAGTTGTTCGATCGTTCGAACAGACTGTGTTACGATTAATCAAAACAATCAGGGCTCTTCTTTTTTGATCACAGAATCTTTATATTTTATAATTGGAATTTCTATAAAATTTGAAAGATGCATTCAACCAAAACTATTATAAAAGTACCGAGTTGTTGAATTTCGCTCGTGAACATTTTTAAGGAACTCTGAATTCCAATTTCCTTTATTTCTTACAGAATCTTTAGAAAATAAATGGTGGACCAGAAATTTAAGAACGCATAAAATTAAATAAGGGCAACATTAAATAGCAAAACGAATCATGATGGTTTGATCGTGAAACGAATCCATCGATATTAATTGTTTCAGCGCAATTGATATACGTAAATTGATTTTTAATCCGTACCACAGAGAAATATTTTAAATAAATATTTATACGTATATCTGTTTCTGTCGTTTTTACCGTGACAATAGATGTCATTCGGAGAAGGAGAAGCGAGAGGTTTCTCATTAAAATGTTCACCGACGAAATTTCCTTTCCACGCATTTTGATATCATCAACGGGTTTGACAAATTTTAATTATCTCTCGACGAATATAACATTCACCACGCGACGTTTTATCATTTTTCTCTCTTTCTTTTTCCTCTTTTTTTTTTTTTTATAAGTTTCGTCGCTCGACGAGATTTTATAACGTTGCGACTTGGGTCAAGCGATAATAGTGTTGCCGGAAGAAAACTTTAATTAAACGCAACCGGCGATTTATGCAACGATTTAAAAATTCAAACGGAGCTAACGCTTTGACAGGATAAGTCCCATCCTTTAAATTTTCCCATCTGTCTTCTACTTTAATTATTCTGTGCAATTACGTATAACGATTTTAATACGTGGATCATTATTAGGAAATTCCTGTAATGGAATGGAAAGATGGTTTGTATCGTTTTCAAGCTATTTTTACTGTTATAACGAATAATTTTATTAAGTTGTGATAAATAGAATATCTGCTTGAAATCTTCAAATCTTTTATTTAAATTGTGTTTAGGAGTATTCCATTATTCGTAGCTTACGAGGCAGCTCACTTAGCATAGGTACAAATGGATATTAGAATTACAAAAATTTGGAACCTATTTTTGCGGTAAATGCAGGAAATCTAATGGACAAGGAGATAATTATTTTCTAAAACGTTTATTCTAAATTCTTCGTTGTCTATTACAGTTTATTAGCATCAGAGAATGAAAATCAACCAGAGAGTAAAATAAACTAAAGGCTACGAATTACCATAAAGGGGTAAAATGATAAATTAGAAATTTTCTATTACACTTTGTCTCTACCTCGTCCCAGAACTTTTCAAATGACCCACGTATTTCTATTCGAGGGGAATACTCGATTATCTGCAATCGAGTAACCGGTATATTAAGTTTAGTGATATAGAACGAAATGAAAGAATATGAAGGAGAATGTTAAAGGAGTCGCTGTAAATCCCACGAAACTTAATTTAAATCTCCATTAAGAAGGAACGTGAGGCAAGGTGATGGTAATAAAGAGACCAGACGCGAAAATACAAACAGCGAATAAATAGAGGAGATTGGCAACGTTTCAGAGGTATAAAGTCCTCCACGGGCGGAAACAAACTTCCGAAAAGAACGGTGTTCGAGAGGGGCGAATTTTGCGATTCTACTGCACGGATCATCATGAACAGCCTGAACGATCTGCATAATTATTATAAAATTCCTTCTAACTTTTTTCTTTTAACGATAGGCCGTCGAAATTTTGAGATACGCGATTTATAAGTGGCTATCGACTTTTTCGATTTAGCTTAGGTTTACGTTTGCAAATAATTAAGGTGCTTTTTTAATAAGTCGAAATTGTGAGATACGCGATTTGCAAGTTACACTCGATTACTTTGAATTGGATTACATTTAGATTCGAACAGTCGAGATTTTACCATCGTTTTAATAGCAAGATATCGAAATAGTGAGATACGCGATTTCTCCAAGTGGCAGCCGATTTCTTTGGTATACTTGACTCGGTTTCTCAAAATATTTGCTCATGGTAAATAGTTCTCTTCGCCTGCTGCCTCGAAAATGGAACATTCAGTGGAAATAACGTAATCGCCCTATATATTCTGCGAAAATCTTGAAAATATTTGTGTTGGCGAGTCATTAGATGGAGGACTAGATCGTTTATGTAAATTTATATTTTTAGAAAGATGATCAAAGAAATATTTTCTTTTCGTTTCATTTCATTCGTTTTATATTTCCATTCATGTTAATCAATAGGAAAGGGTTATTAACGATTTAATTGAACGTTACAGACGTTACAGACGTTGTGAAAGTTTGACTAAATTGAAATTGAACGAGGATAGAGGTTAGCTGCTATGGTGGGGGGTTTTCTGGTTAGTGGCCTTGAACAGTCGATTGATTTCAGACAGGCTATAGCACACGCGAGGAGTTGCTTCTTTAATTAAGGCTTGTTGCAAGTGCAACTCAATTGGTTCGAAGCGCGAGCGGCTTGTTTGAAGACTAAAGTGTTGTTCTGTGGTTTGAGGCTGATGGAGCGATACGCGTTGAATTTAATTAAGAAAACTGTTTGCCTTGGAATTGACGATTCATCTAATATTCAGTCGATTAAATATATTTGTCGTCAAGATTTTTTCAATCATTTTTAATATACCGGTATTCTACTGAATAATGCTATTATACAAATGTTTTATTTAATGGTATTACTAAGCATTAAAATATCGAGTTTCCGTTTAATTTCACTTCGAAATAAATTAATAATGCGTGTTTCGATATTTTTTATTAAACATACATTTAGATATACATGTTGTAGTAAGCAGAAGTTTTTGGAAAAAGTTTATTATGGATCCCTAATTAAATATCACGGACTTCGTTATTTGGAGTTATTATGGGCTCATTATTCTGTGATAAAAACCCGCCGAAACAAATGATATTTTGTAACATCACAAAAAATGTATTAATTTACAATTATTACTTTCGTTATGCTTCTATCTCGAAATTTTTTAATTCACGAAATGTTATTTAAGACTTATCTTTCAAGTTATAAACAATTTATAGCTACATTTCACATAATATATCATATTATGCATTTACGCCATACGGTATATTATACGACAGAATACTATATACCAATTGTATCTTCATAATAATGCGCATTCTACGTCAACATCTATAACAATTACAGATCTCTAAATTTTTAAATGCAGATGAGAAAAAATAGTCACGCTTAATTCCTGTGTGTATAAGCGAATGAAATTTTATTCGAGGATTAACTGTCAGGACTCGTCGTTAGAGGAGGAAACCGCGTGTCTGGCTGCTTTCCTCGATTTCTATTCTGGAGGCGAGCAGCGAAGCAGGGATGATTCGAACCGTACAACGAGAAGCGGAAATAAGGAATTCAAAAGTGGAATTTACCTGTATATCGGCGCGTCTGCCTCCTCCTTGTACCAAATAACTAGATGCAGCTTGTCTCCAGGGACTGGCGGTTCCACGTCGCATGGTAACTGAGCAGTTCCACCTGCCACTGCCTCCGCATCTATCATTGTCACTGTAATGACAAAGACGGGCTGTGAGTCAGGTACATCATATGATGAGAGCAAAGCGTGACTGCAGTTTGTGTCAAATCGTCTGGCTTAACGATCGCATGGGAATATATTGATAAAGTATTTCGTCCGATAGAAAAATATGATTTTTCTTCCCCTGATCTATTTCTTAGTTACTACATTTTTCTAGACATTGTTATTACATTGTATTCAAACTAGATCAAGCGATGCATACAAAAATACACGATTCCATCTAAAATGGAGGCCTTCATACCCAACAACTTTCCGTTGATAAACTTTTTCATATCTCCAAAAACATCGGAGACATTCCAGTGGTAATTTTTAATCGACTACCCTTGCGTAATTAATGCTAAAAATGGTCCCATTAAATATCAAGATTTATCGATATGGATATCTGACTGTTTAAATGGATAAAGTCATGGCTCTAAAGCCAGCCCTGAAGTATTACACGATGTCAGTTATTTCCATAAAATTAAAGAAAAATCTCAAAACTTCACATTGATAAAAAAAAAAAATATATATATATATATATATAGTCCTTATATTTCAAACTTGAGAAGTAAATTGTGAAAATATCGCAGATATCAATTTTCATTTATCACCAAAATCGTTCTACTAAACCGCACATCAAATTTTTAGAAATAAGATAATCGGATGATCGCGAAAGATATATTACCCACCAATTATCTCGTTTGTTAAGAATCTGACGTGCTTTAATTGCCTTCTTCAATCTTTAGAGTATCGCACGACCGTTATTTTTTAGAGTACTTTCTTCGAAGACCACCCAGTATTCTCATTTAAAAACTAATCTGTAATTCGACGTTAGGATCAAAAATTCAAAAAGAAGTATACTTATTATATTTTTCATCTGTGATCCGCATTTAACGAAAGATGTAATGTAAGAATGTAAGAATCAACGAACTGAGAAAAAAAGAAACAAGTGTATCGATGGACAGAGCTATTCGTCGAAATTTGCGCTTCTAAATATATCTCTCTTTTTTTCTTAACTGGCTACGAATTTTTGCCAATTGCCCCGAGATATAAAGTTCACGCGACTTCTTGGCGAGCTTTTGTGTAAGAAACGAGGGTGGGTGGAATGGCTTCACACGACCATCATGTCGGGTAAAAATATAGACAGACTAATTGTCGTTAACGGAGTATCTTGGCCGGTGTTGCGTTACGCTTGGCCTCTATTTGTTCTTACTCTAATTATTAAGGAAAATTATGCATTCACCACACGTGGTATAGAGAGACCGGTAGACTTTAAAACGGCTCGGTTAATTGCTGCAATTACATTTGATTAATGCCTCTAATTACATTTTCTTTTCTTCTCCTCGTCCATTTTTTCTAACCGTGTAACGAGCTATGGTATAGCCGAGCGTGAATCAGCGCGGTCACGAACGAATAAGGAAAATTAGTATTTGACGTATAATCGTACTGGCATGATTTATCCAAAAGCGTTCGCTAAAAGGTCCTTTGAGCGTTAGGAATTAAGAAAATTAATCGAGCAAAATAATTAAATAGATTGATTTATTTGTTTCGTTGGTTGCAGTATTTTTAATACTTTCTTTTCTCTCGAAAAACTTGGCGAGATTGTAAATGAAAAACTGTGGATTCTCAAACATTCGTATGATAATTGAATAATTACACTTTTAGAAAAATAATAGAATTTAAAAGTTATTTTCGATCCAATCACGTTTTCGTCGAAATAAAAATCCTTCTTATCGAAAAGATTAATAAAATTGATAATACGATAGGTCTTTATTCTCGAGAATTCTTTATTCCATATGTTAAAACATTTTTCCACCAAATTGAATGCAAACGGTATTTTCAATTAAATTTCTAAAATTACTTAAACACTTTGCAAATTTGAGGTGGATATTGGATGTAGATGATAGCGCTTGCTGGTGCGTAGGCCGATTGAATTGCACGGATTGAATTGGTTCCTTTTGTTTCTTCTGCATTTTGCAAAGCACATAGTGGAAAGGAAAAATCGGACTACGGGCGCCGGGATTCGAAGAATCCGGGTCCGGAACGTTCGTCGTAACCAAAAGCGCTAATCACTGCGCTGCAGTCGTCCGATCGTAGTTGCTGTCGAATGCCGCTACAAATTAATTAAACGCTTTTATCTTACTTTCACAATTACTCTCATAAACTGGCCTTACTTTACTTATATTTAACATTCAACGAATTGATCGAAAAATTACTAATAAAAAGATTTGTTGCTGCGCTATGTTTTACTGGCAGACGTTCGTCCAGAGTAAGCGATAGTTCCCTTCGTTCCAAAGATTTCAATCGCTTCCTCCAATAACTATATCGACTGCTATTTTTTAAATATCATAATGGAAAGATATTTTATCGATTGTTTTTTATAATATCGGGAAAACAAAGGTCAGGAAGCGTAACAATTGACAATGATTCGACCGCTGGTATGCCTGACGCTTTTTTTTCGGCTTTCGTCGAGGGAAAACGCGAGGCGTATCCAAAACATGATAAACCCGTATCGCCTATCTGGCGCTGAATATTGAAACGTGTCAATGGCACGTCAAATACCACCAAATTGACTATTTATGAGACCAAAGGGAGGAAATTTTGTTTGCTGGTTTTTTCATCGGAAATTGCATTGCCTTTGTTATCATCGTTCCTAGAATTTTATGAAAATCCATCATGAACATTCGATTCTTATTTGAAACGACGTTAAATGTTGTATTAATCTTTTTAGAGGCAGGCATTTATTAATGGTACCAAAAAATTATTGTTTTCTATTTTTTTCTTTTTTTTTAAGAACGCTAATATATACAATACATATTTATATAAGCGTTGTCAAGGATTTCGCACATTCGGCACATACCAGCTCTATGTATGTTATGTATTTATTTCTAATTAACATATTGCTACATTTTTATGCTCGAAGTAAAGCATTCTCTTGCAAAGTGAGAAGGTTATTATACATTTTCCTTTAGATTTCGTCTATTTCACAAAATCCTCTTTAATTATCTCCTGCCGATATTCACCCATAGTTTCTTAAAAAACGCTGATGTTATTTCTACATTTCGATTACTTTTAGTGACAACGATAATTGATATGTCTCTAATTTAAATTCCACGTTCTACTCTTGATCTGACGATGTTCTAAAACGACGTAGCCGATTTGTCACGCGACAGCGACAATGACGGATTCCAGGTCAGCGGCAAACGAGAATGGCCGATTAATCGATGGCTATTATGCAAAATTAATTACCAGATAGAACGCTTCGCTACTTATCGTTGAGACGAGAGCGAAAGACCGCGAACAGATTGCTTGACGTGTTTGAAACACAATGTTAAGCGAATTATCATTGGCGCCATTGTGTCCGTCATTCTTAAAGTAGAAAATCATCGAATAACCGACGAGCCGACTAACTTGGTATAGCCGACTAATTGGACTAACTTGGTATAAAACAAACATTCTTGGAAATACATACTTGCTTTTTGTTGGCCTGGCATAAATTCAAATATGATTCACCATATCGCATGTGTCAATGGTCGCGCGGCAAAGATGGTGCTACTTGGATAGAATGTTCTACTCCATCTATCATATTTTCCACAATCTTGCACGTCCAGACTATCATTTATTCATTCCGCTCGTTCAAAACTATCTCAACGATAAGAACTCGTTTTCTTTGGAAGAGTGTAAAAACGAATTGGAACGTTTCTCTTTTTCAAGAGAGCAATTCTACGCCGACCGAGTGATGAAGTTTTAACACGAAGGTGAGAAAAAATCATGGAAAGGAATGGCGCGTACGTTGATTGAAAACAATACACATAAATCATAAAACAGATCTTAAATTATTGGGTTGGAAACTGAGTGATTGCGGATTCTGTCAATACCACCTAATGACTAATCACTTAGTTTCCAACCCAATATATATAAATTAATCTACACCTATCATTACTTTAATAAGTGGTCTATAAATATTTATGCAGATTCATATACCCATGGATGTAATAACTTGACCGTTTCAGTCGCAAGCAGCGCGATCGCGCTGTTTTTAGATTTTGTATTTCATTGTTATCTTCTCAATAATTTTTATTGAATAAAATTTGAAATATTTATAAACCAATAGTACGCATATATAATAATATAGATGTATTTCATAAAAATAAGAAATATGACGAGCGCTATTGCGCCGATTGTTTCTCTTCGCGCGGGATTTTTCGACCCTGTTTTTTCAAAGATCCCTGAGACTCAAACGGTTAAACAGAACGGAGATAAAGGAAAAATTTCAGAGAAATTCATAATTTCGACAACTACTACGTTGATGAAGAGCAAATCTAGAAAAAAACCTAAAGACTTGATAAACTTTATGAGATCACATCCCGTCACAACTTGCCAAGCGTAGAAATGAACAACACTTCTCGTTGTAAGAACGTTTAAACTAATCCATATTATTACGCTCGTTACGTGTCGAAACGTGGATGATTTTATCCGAAGCGCCGATGTGTCGGATCGATAATTTGCAACGCATAACGGATAGCCGGTAGTCAACAACGGTTCGCAACGTTAATTAAAACGCAACGGCCGGTTGCTCGCTCGCGTGGCTGTCAAGAATATTCAGCCGCTCGTTGAGTCGTTAACTCGCTTAAGTGCGTTCCTTCGCTTATGAATATGCAAACGCGTTTTAATGCGCCGGCTATTTGTTCGCGTGGCCGGCAAACATTAAAACACTGGCGTCTCCCGTGGTGCGTCCTCTTGCATCTTCGCTTCGAACGATGTTATTAATACGCGTGGCAATCGATCGAGACGTTACTACGTGCGTCGATGCGATTGTCGATCGCAGGAATCTGGAACGAACGATCTTAATAGGGGACAAGGTGCAACCGAGCGAAACAGTCTTCTATCTCTATATAGAGATATACATACGTGCTGTCGCGAACGATCTCTTCAACAGCTGATAATGATGTTACAGGGCTGATTGAATATTTCACGGGGCCGTAGTCTTTAGAAGAGGTGGGATCAAGTGTATTGTAAGTAGATTTCAATGTGAAAGATTCTTGTGTACTTCGAGAGGAAATGATAGTTTTCATTCGGATATAGAGGGAAAGACAATAGTTTCAAATGGGTTTACACGTACGGGCAGACACACGATAGTTTTAAGTAGATTCAGATGTAGAAAGGATGCACGATAGTTTTAAGTAAACTCGCACGTAGAGCGGATATTCACACTGACTGTTTGTTAGAGTCAAAAAATGAATAATTCTTTCGTAGAATAAGGGGGAAATCTGTTAGAGGAGAAAACGCGACACGTTTAAAAAATTGTCATTTTAAAGATATCCACAAATATTGATTCTGAAGAATATTTATAAGTTTCTGAAGAATGGTCATAAGAACGGTAGAGAAATTCATAGAAATTGCTTTACCATATTGTTTCACAGCGAGGAGCAAACATACACGATATTTTATTAAAAGCAAAGAAATATTACCCAAATTGTAGACGAAATTTTTATGACTATAAATAATTGGTAATTTTTTGTTTCAAAGTTTCTATTTTCAATTGATTTTTATAAATTTGATTTTTCATTTGATGAAATAAATCGACATGGTTAAAGAATAGATGTGATGATATATCATATCTACTGAGCAAGAATTTTAGAAGAGACTGTGGAAGAGAAATGTTTTGTTTCCTAGTTGATGAATTAAATGTAGTATTATTTTAATTCTGTCGTTATTTCTTAAAAAATATTTGATCCCGGCTTTCGTAATTGATTACCTACAAAGATATTAATTCGTTCGAAATAATTAGTACCTTGTGTGACAATAACATCGCTTCTATACATGATTCAATCGTCGAACAATTCCACAACATATTATTTCATACTTTCTGCTTTTCTCTTTTCCATATGCCAAGAGACTACTGTATAGACGCTTTTGACTTCCTTTGATGTCCTAGTTGCATTATAATCAATTCCGTGCATATTTTATAACATTTGGGTCAAGCATCTATTTGTTGGAACATTTCTAAAAATGAAATTTGCGTAGAAGAGGAACTCATAAACGAGAAACACTCACATTCGTTTCCATATAACAGCACGTAGAAACGCATTTCCATATAACGTAAAAGCATGGAAAATAAAAGCTGCCGTTAATAAGACCAGTAACGTAGATGATATATCACTTTTGCAAATTCCATTAGACAGAAGTCGGTCAAAGCAACATTTCTTCGAGTAGCCAGTAATTATCGGTGATTAGAATAGTTTCATTTAAACATTTCTTAAATTTTATCAAGGACAACAGAATTGACGCTTCTTTTAATTCTTTTGTCAATAGCTTTCGAATAGATCTTCATTTTGTTATCCCTTTAGTATTACGAATCTTTTCTTTGCATCTCTAGCTTCATCTCGAATTTGTCCACAAAATTTTCACTACTGTTTACTACAAACAAATCACCAACACGATATTCTCGTTTCCGAAGAGACGAAATTTTTTTTCGTTCGTTTGACCATTTTTTTTTTTTTTTTTTTTTTTTTTTTTTTTTTTTTTTTTTTTTTTTTTTTTTAGCAATACCGGCGTATCCTCAACTATAGCTGAAATTTGAATTTACAATTCATAGATTAAATGGAGAAGTATGTGGACAAAATCACTGTCAAATAATTCCCACTTCTGTAAAATCACCCATATATAAATACCGAACGATAGTCTAAAGTGGATCAAAACTCCACACAAAAGACCAAAAGTGGATCGCTTAAAAGTGGATGATCGAATCAAATTCCACTTTCAAGGGGGCTTCCGAAAAACAATCCCGGTATTTAATTAGCACCTGCTATACTGAATTACGACAAAGCGTAACAAAGGAACACGCTGGAAATCAAACTCCAGCGCTCGAATCTCGAGTTGAAAATGATGAAACGTAGAGGAAATGCAACGTATTTGGAATGCTGTTGGTAATGTAGAATATCGATGTGCCTAAAAAAGCTACTAACGTTATCTAGTTCGTAACACCGCAAATAACAGGGGCGAAGCACCTGTTAACCGATGACATTCGCGAACTAACCGTAATTTTGATATTCCCGACTTAATTTGCAGTGCAAAAAAAAAAGAAACGTCAATTTGCAAAAGTTTTTCGGCAAGTATTCAATCGTTGCGATCACGGTTAAAATATGTCAAAACTTTTAGAGTAGATCGCTTAATCTACTATTTCGTGCTAATTTTACAAATATATTATATATTCACAATTATATTATTTACTAATATAATATGTACTAAAATAAATATAATATTTATACAAATACGAAAGGTGACATGAAATTCAATTTTATGTTGTTATGTTATGTATATTCGGGAAAACTACTGAGATGGATGCTGTGTGTCTTTTTTGCGCCGTGAATTTATAGCGAAGGCAAAAGAGGGAAAGAGTGGCTGCAGTGTTTCATGTGAAATACATGATGAATACACACAAGTGTATTGTGGATGTGTTGGTTATGATCGTGGAAATTATACCTGTGACTACTGCAAGTAAATTTTAAGTTCTAAGTATGATTAGATCATAAAAGAAAATAATTTTATCATCTACTTGTTCTTTAATTCTACATAACGAAGATAAACTGGAATACCGCTATTCCACATTACCTGCACTGCAACAAAATCGTTACTTTATATTTTCAACCATTTTTTTCGGTCATTTTTCAACCAGACCAAACTTCCACATTGCTTTCTTTCACTATTACCGAGTTTCATACTTTGAAGTATAAAAGTTTCCCTATGATATTATGCAGTTTTATTCGCTCCTATCCTACGCCGTAATATTTTATGTATCTTAAACGAACTGACATTCCAAATATGCTGTACTTGCTCTATCCATTAAACGAGCCGCTGAAAAATTTCGCTTCCTCGGTCAGGAATGGGACGTAAGTGAAATAGTTGGCACACGGGCTTTTTGCGAATGTCTTCTCTCGGTGTGAAAAGGTGGATGAAACACGGTAATTTTTATGAACAACGAGCAGTAACGAATCGACCGTGGTCGAAAATTTGTCGTTGACGTGGTGCGAAACGGAAGATCGATTAATCGATGCCTCTTATTAATTATTGTTTTTCCGCGTGTACAATGGTTTAAAGAGGAATATTGAAAATGGCATCGGGTCCGGGCTTCCGAGCCATTTAACATATCAATGAAAAACCGGCGATGGGCGATTGGTACGGTGTTACCCAGGCGACAAATGTTTTCGAGGGCTTGTCGCTCGAGAAATCGAACTGCGCCGACCGTGGCGTTTTATGCGCCGCGCCGATTTTAATTTACCTGTCGTCGAGCCGATGAAAAATCGCCGCCGATTCGGCTGTATTACGTTCGCGCTCGAACAAAGGCAGAAATTTTCGATTGTTACGCGTATAGCCAGAGAAAGGCATTCTGTTTATCGCCGTATCTGTCTATGATTCTATTGTTTATTAAAGCAAGGACGAGAATATTGCACAACTGGACAGAAGATAATATTTTATAGAAAAACAGATCGGTAGCGAACAAACATTTTGGATTGGTATTTCCGTATGCGAGTGTTAATAATTTTTGTATTGGACATGTTTTATCACGTTGATAACAATTGTCTGTTGTAGAGTATATATTATATTTGAACCTCGCTGTCAAACTGATTAATATCGTTCTTTTATAAATTTCTCAATCTCATTACATAAATACATGATTAATGTTCAATTGTCGAAAAACGAATTGCTCCTTTTGATGAATTCGTCCATTACAAGAAGATGGCGCAAATAATAGCAAATTCTAAAAACAATTTAAAAAATATCGTACGCAGCATCGTCAGTTTTTTCTGCTTTTCGACGTATGGTGTTGATCGACGTGGCTTGTTTATTTATTGCTTTTGTCAATTACAATTAAATTTTATAAAAACATCGTGATTTTCTACTTTATCCTCGCGACTCTATGTACAGGACAAAATTTCGTTTCATCTTTTTTACATTTTACAATAAAATTACGTTTTACATGTTTTTGACTACAGAGTCGTAACGTACGCAATAATTGCACACAGTGGTTGCAAAAAGTATTAGTACATTCCCTTATTTTCCAATAGAACGTTTCTTTATCAGATCTTGTATTTTCTTTTCGTATCTATCAAATTTTTGTAGTTGTATGAAAGTATTACGAACCCTTTGCGCTCGAGAGGCGAGTCAGTCGCCGCGGCGTTGAGCGCAGTATTGGTTCGGAAATATGTAGGTGCCTTAGCACTTTATGTTCTTTGTTAGAAAGTGTAACAGGAAGTGACATTTTAAAATGGAGGGAAAATATTTAATCCCAAATGCCTGCGAAACTATGGTTCAGACAACGTCTCCGAAGTTAGTTCCCGATTCGACGATCATGGCAAAAGTATTATAGTCTAGAAGCCCTAGGAAAATGCTTTTCGCAAGTGAAATTAGCTCAAACGAAGATAAACTTGATTTGAACTGTTGAGAAACGAGATCGATTGCATTCGTGAATGAATTATTGATAGAGAAAATGAAAGCAGTGATGGAGATAATGGCACGGTATTAGGTGTAAGAAATCGACAAAATTACAATAATAGATAACGAATGCGAAAATGAGAGCGATGCCCCACAAGATTCTAATAATTCAAAATGGACAGCTTGCGAAGAATCTAGGAAAACACTACCGAGTATAAAATTCATAGCCGGCGGAAGACCTACAGAGCCGCAAGTATCCTCGAATGTCGTACAACAATGTTGTAAAATGTTTTTAAAGATATTTTTTGCCAACGAGCTAATAAATCAAATAACAACTGAAGGAAACAATTATGCTGGAAAAATGATAGGGAGAGGATACTGTCATCGCATTCAATTTGGCATAATGTCACCAAGGAAGAATTTTGACCAAGCCAAAGATGCATCTTGGTAAATGCTAAATAAATTATCATACAAAAGAATACAGAAATTAATATTACGAAATCATATTTTCAAAGATGTAGATATAGATAAATTATTAGAACATAACGTTTTTGTACGTTAATTTTTATATAAAATCATCTTACGCTACCTGTATCGCCATTTTACGCGTCATATATGCGCCCCAAATCATCTCAAGTTGCTACTTCGCCCGACTGAGAAAGTCCTCGAGCGCAAAGGGCTAATTTCATACGAAATTCAACATACTTGAACTATACTGTGCTTTAATATACTGATCGTTTGATATACGTATTTGGTAAATGCTAAAATAAATACACAGCAACGTGCCAATATTTTTTGTAGCCACTGTATTAGCGAAAATGAAGACCCGTTGCTGCACGATATAATTCAACAGTACCATTCGTTCTCCAGAATTAACTTTAACATCACAGAAATTCGCAGATGATACGCTCTGATCTGAATTCTCTATCGCGTTTGACTGAACGTTGAATTATTATCCGGTTACTTGCGGCCATTTGAAACAGGCGACTCAATTACGTCGAAATAAATGATTCATTGGCTGACGGCGATTCATTAGCGAAACGAATAATCGAATACGGTAGCCAGGTATGACGGTGACGCAGGAGGATTATTTTTAATTTTCGAATAATCTCGAGGAAGGATGACCGCGTAACGGCGGCAGGTCGAGTCTCATTAATCAAACTCACGGAAGATTACACGAGAGCGGACTCGCCAAGTAAAATTGAACGATGGTTAATCCGGTTTCCACGCGTAGGCCAAACGTAGATTCCCCAAGCGGTGTTCGATCTCGCCTGATAGGAAGAACCGGAAACGAGAAACTGGACCAACGACTCGTGGTAAGTCGGTGCAAACATTAGAAAGACAAATTAGCTCGAAATTAGCCAGTAACAAATTCATAAATTACTTGCAACTTTTTGACTTTTTTTATTTAGTCTAAATGCAGAAACAAATAAAAACGAAAGTATTGCCATAGAAAATTTCTATTAATATACTTTTTAAAATGTCGTTAGCGCTATCGTGATTATGTAGTAAGATTTAATCTTAAATTTTAGTCTTAATATCATATTAATCGTATTTACAACCAATTGTATGTTTAAGTAAATACTAATTTTTCACTAAGTGTATGTTTGCAGTAAATATTTCGTAACTTGTATACAATTATTCGGATTGATCTCAAACTTCACGGTTATTACAATCACGATAGTCGTGTTTCGGTAGAATGGCAACGAAATCTCCAAATCTTTCATACAATACACGTAATATATTCGCGACAAAATTCTGTGTTAAGTGTTCGAACACTTTCATGAGCCATTGTGTATCGTATTTATTTTAACTACAACTATATATTTTTTACTGTCATAAAAATACAAATTCAATTACCAAATCATTAAAGTTTAATCATTAAAGTTTAATGTGAAACATCACTAATTAATTTACATTATGAAAGTATAATATACGAGATATATCAACATGAAATTCAATTTCAGCAGAATTTTACATCTTCCATGATATCTGTAATTACTTTTAATCTCTTGGAAATCGCAATTTCCTGAAAATGTTTCCACCTTTGAAAATAAACATCGTTTTATTTCTTTCAGCGATACGCGCTGGGGCGAAACGTTGAATGCTGTCGTTTCGTTTTGGGATTTCACCCCCGTCGAGCTCGAGCATTGTGCCCGCGTACAATTCCTACAGGGGTTTTACGCGATTCGCAACGTCGAAAATCGATAACTGGAAAATCCAATCCTTTCGCAATGATTTTAACGGGACAATGAACGACATGGTTAAAACGACGTAGACTGATCAAACATTAATTGCCAACACCAGGGTAATCGTGTTCGTTAATGCAGTAATCGGTGCGTAGGCGATACTATCGATTAAATCGTCGCTATGAAAATCGATTACGTTGTTGGCCCGTGCAAGTATACCTATTAATGCGTTTCCTCCAATTGTCAGGGATTTCTGCGGAAAATCATTTATGTTTCAATTATACTTGGCATACGTAATAAATACGTAAAAATATTTCAATGCCTAAAACAGAAAGTTTTGTATGCGTATATTGTAAAAGTATATTGTATGCGTATTATTATGTGAAACATTCCGAAATTTCGTTAGTACCGCTGAGACACCGTTCTTACGGTTATATGGGTTAAATTTAAAGTCAATATGAAAATGTATTAGGTTGTGCCAAAAGCTTCTTTCGTTTTATAAGGAAATAACAGATGCACAACATTTTTTGTTTTATATTATTTTCCTGAATGAATGTATGATCCATTTTATTCCAAAAGAACAAAGAATGTTGTGCATCTATTATTTCCTTATAAAACGAAAGAAGCTTTTGGCACAACCTAATATTACGATTGAGAATTCTGATATACAATAAAGTAATTATCCATACTAACAGTAATTTCATTTATTCAAACACGAATTAAGATTAATCGATAGTTTCTTCAAATATTTGCGGATTACGCGAGTAACTGCATAGAGCTACATTCTTTTTCATATCTGTATAATAGTTTTAATGGTAGATTAATACCATTGATTCTAATAAATTGAACATATTTTATGAATTTCATGAATTTATGTATATTCATGCAACGTTTTTTGAAAAAGTTAGTATATAATATATTCGACGAAGAATAAGAATTTATATATAATTTAATGTATTTTATGAATTTTTAGCAATTTTTTCATCGTGAAACAATGCCTGGATATTGAGAAAAAAAAAACGAAAGATTCGCTAGTGTAGAAAATACGCGATGAGAGTCCATATTTTAATCCTCGAAATTTTTACATAATAATTCTCACTACACAGTCAAATTATTATATCAGAGAACTGCTTTACATCTGTTCGTGCGAATTATTTCTTTGTTAACTCCACCTATATTTCATCCACTCGTTCACAACATGTTTATTCAATAATTATAATATCAGATCGTAGGTGGACTGAACAAATGTAAGAATAACGAATAATCAACAACGAATAATCGATAAAATAATAACGAATAGTCCCTTCATATAACTACCAAACAGTCACCATTACTTTGATCGAAACCAATAAAATATTACGTTTTAATATTTTCATCACGAACAACGATACACTCCCAAACCTGTTTAATCTCAAATTCTATTTATTTTTTGAATACGAAATAAAAACAAGATTAATAGAGATGGTAATAAACTCGGCAACAAAACCACGCACAGAGGGATTATAAAATAACAATTTGCAGTGGGAATCAGCTTTTATCGAATATAATACAAATTGCAAACAAAATGTCGAACTAAACCCTCTGATATCCATTGAAGTTGGAACTGAATATATTTTTTATACGGTTCAATATCATTTTCAAGGATGTTGAAATTAATAGAATCCATATCGTTCATGAAACGGTTTTACACGTCGCCGATATTGTAACCAGGAAATCGCTTTAAATTTGTTGAGCCTTTGTTTTCTCACTTCCTTTTTTTATTATACTTGCACCTTCTGTTTGTCACACGTACCGCGTGTTACATTTGAATGTATGATTGACGAATTTTATTTCTTTCCCTTTTTTCTCACATTCCCCCGTCTCTCTCGCTCTCTCTCTCGCTCTCTCTCTCTCTCTCTCTCTCTCTATCTATCTATCTATCTATCTATCTCTCTTTCTCGTTCGTTACCGTTCTCTCCGTTTTTCTTTCCAATTCAACGAGTTGCTCTGATCTCGTGTAACAGCCTTGCACGAGATTAACTTTTCTGTGTTCCGGAGGAAAAGCAACGAGAAAGGGAGAATGGAAGTGGAACGGGGTGAAATGGGTCGAAAAGTTAGGTCCTAACCACAATCGGTGGAAAAAGATCGTTTCTCGAGTGATCTCGCGTAATAAAAAATACTACAATTAACGAAAAATGGGTCAGCCTGAGCGATATGTATGATATATTCGATATATTCGAACGTTTATGCGGGCTTCTGATATTTAACATGAAAAAATTGGAAGGTCGTGGGTTTTTAAAAGGTCGCTGCGAAAATTTTTACCAAGTTGTAAATATGTACGCGGTTTATTTTCTTTCGCAACGTTTAATTTTATTCCTCTGTAATTTAGTTTTTTTAGTAGGCAATGTAATTTCGATTTAGTTGATTTTTTGATACATCTTTTCAGAGATTTTTAATTCTTTGTAAGTCACTTTCGTTCTTTTGGGGAAATCGTAAATTTCGTCACACACATCCGTTAAATCTCCGAAGCAGTTTTAATCGGATTCTGATTTTATTAATCTATTTTATTAATATTATTACACAAATCGAATATGGGTTCTGACGAAAAAAAACGAAGCAGTTTTAATCAGATCCTGGTCGAATATTTAATTAATATTACTACAAAAATCGAATGTGCTTATGCTGAAAAAAAGCAATTTTAATCAGATTCTGATCGAATATTTCATAAATATTACTTTAAAAACCGAATATGATTTTCTGCTAAAATGAAAGTAGAAGGAGTTACGTGAAATAACTGTACAGTAATGGTACAGAAATTTCTTATATTTCTATATTCAGTACATTACAAAATTACGATATTGAAATTTAATATTAAAATGGTAATGAAATAGTTCTAAAAATTAAAATTAAACTAAATTATACAAAAAGACTTATACAAATATATTTTCAAAATTAGCGATAAAATGAAATAATTCCATCTTCTTTAAAAGCAGATTTCTCGTTTCATCGCAAAATCAACAGTTTCAGAATTATCTCAGACCCATTGAACGAGCTGCAGGCAAAAATTAACGCGGTTAAAAGACAGAGAGAGAGAGAGAGAGAGAGAGAGAGAGGGGGGGTGGAGGATTAAAGACGGGGAACGGTGAAAAAATGTGAAAAGCAGGGCAAGTTTAGAAGGTAGTCGCGAATACGTCTGAAAAACTGGAAAGGTAGGGAAACAGCGCGGGCAAACAGAGACGCGAAAGGAAATAGATATAAGAGTCTTATAAAACGGAGCGAAACTAAATCAAGTTAAACATGGGCGACCCGCGTTGAAAAACGAACAAAGTAAACGGCCTATATCGCGTGGAAAACAATAAACGGGAAACAAAAAGCGATCCAACCTAGAAACAAAAACCGACCTGCGTAAGAAGTGAAAAATATGAGAATCAGAAGAAGGAAGAAAGTGGAACGACGACGACGATGACGACGACTGGCGAAGAAAAAACAGAGAAGGAAGAATGGAAGGAAAGTTGTGCTAGAAAAAAGAAAACAAAGAGAAGAGTAAAGAAAGAGAGAAAAAAATAAAGACGAGGAAGAAGAAAAGTAAAGTAAACTGGAACGAAGGAAATGAATGAAAGAGCAAGGAAAGCGGGTGTGGAGGCATGGCGGGGTATTTTATGAAAAGCAAGGATTAGATTTACCAAACAGGGTTGAGCGGCGCGTAGGAAATGAAAGGAGAACGAAATGGAAGTGGGCAGTAAAATTCACTTAGCGCATCGACCGAATGAAAAGAAAACTAAATGAAAATGGTTGTTTGCGGCGGTAAAAGCGGCTGAAAGTTGCCGCAAACAATGCTGGGGGAGCATTTAAAACGACCTCCGCGGAAGAGAGGTGGCCTCGAATAAAGGTGCCTCGATTTTCCAGAGACACCTCGTTTTTTCGCGAATCCGCGAAAAAAGTCCCACCGTGCTCGACGTTCGACTCGCACGAGCAAAAAAGATGGCAGAAAGGGAGGAGACAGAGAGGCAGGGGGCAGAGAAAAAGAAAGGTTGAACTGATTCAGGAGGCGCAGTTATTGAAAAGCAGTGGTCTATTCTTCCGGTGATTGTGTTCGGTAGAAGGTATGTTACAGGACTGTGTGAGATTTCGACGCCTTTTACAAAATATCTTGGTGTTACATTGAATCTTTGATTAATTTTTTTGGTTCAAATATATTGACCAGTTGTAATTGACAATGACTGTTTCATTTTGGTGAAAGTATGTTCAAAAGAAAATGTAATATGTGTTACGTGACTATGTTCGTTTCTAACAATATCCTTCCTCTCAATATCCTGATATTCCTTTGAATTTCTAGTTAATTTTTTGGTTCAAGAACATCAATCAGTCATTAATATGACAATAGATGGGATTTCACTGAATTGTTGACTAATTTTTTGATCGAAGAATACTGATGTAATAAGAAGACAATTGGTGGCTGATTTTGAAAGTCGAAGATTAGGTTTACTCTGATCTTTGTTCGATATAGATGCACGAGTATGGAGATTGATGTTAGTTTGAGGTGAGGTTGTTAGTGTTTGATTAGTGTTTACATTTGTTCCGGTATGGTGGTTTTAATTGGGGAAAACTAGGTTGGGTTTATGTACACGAAGTTTGGCGATAATATTGTCTTACGAGAAAATTTTACAATCAATAAGATGATCCACATATAATTATAATTTATACTTCTCAGAATATGTGCCTGAATATTTCACCGTAGGAGCTACACTTTCTCTTATTAGAGAGAAAGAGAGAGAGAGAGAGAGAGAGAGAGAGAATGTTCCTAATACGAGACCCTATGTAGTTCCTGATATGAGATACTTCGTCAAAGACGGAAGCGCCTTATGAATATTCGGAAGAGGAGCAAACTGACAAGGAGGACAGCTCTGAATCGGAATTGGATGACGGCGCAGAATGTTTATTTTGTTCGTGTCCATATTCCAAGGACTGAGCTGGTGAACAATGGGTTCAAGTGCATCAAGTGCTACAGATGGATTATATTATGGGGCTACCGAGGTTGCCTACGTGTGTACGAACTGTCTTAAAGAGACAAAAGAATGAGTGACATTTTAATTTTAAATCATAATTCTAGCTTTTAATCCAAATTTTAAACGGGACCACTTTTTTACAAGCATCGATTTTCTACTCTTTTATATTTTCTCTACTATCGTAATAAATAATAATATATACGAAACTAATATTTTTCTGAAGTATATGCAAATAAACGGTGAATGTAAAAGCACAAAAACATCAAACTTTTTCTCTTTCTATAATCCTGATCATTAATCAAGAGTAAATGGGATCTCGTATTCGGCAATGTTACTCTGCGCTTCAAAGTTCCTATCAAACACCAAATATCTCAGAAATACGCTCTACATTCATCGTGCACAATTATGAAGACAACAGCGACCGGTGGATTCAAACAGACCCACAAAAAAAATCCTGTTCTCATTAATTAATTTCACGTTAGCTCTCGCGAGATCTAACCGCGTATTCTCTCTCCCCGCAAGTTTCATCCGGCGTTCCCCAACTCCGATATTCTCTCCACGAACCCCAGCAGTTATTAACACCATGTCGCATCGCGAGCTACGGATAAAAGAGAGAACGCGTCGCGGATCGCGATCCCCGAAACCGGTCTCGCCTCGAATTTAATAACCGAACGTGGCGGACCTTGGGGAGAGGCACGGTGGCTTTGCAGAGAGTGGCGAACAAAAGGAAGAACGCTCGAAACTGAAAGAGAAAAAAAGAAACGAGGGTGGGGAACAGGAATAGGAGAGGTGCTTACGTGGATGACTCGAAAACTTTGTCGCTGACGGAGACGTGTGGAAACAGAGGGTGCAAGGGAAAGAAGGAACGATATAGAGCAAGAGAGGAAGAGAAAGAGAGGGAGACAGAGAAGAGAAACAGTGGGGAAGACAGCCATACATTAATTACTCGGATGTTATATGCATGCTGATGGGATGCATACGTATGGACACGTGTAAGTAAGTCGTGTGTGACGTGTGTGCGTGCACGAGGAGTCAGAATACTCCCTCGGGAGCAACGGTTCCGCCATCGAGATTTCAGCGTTCCCTGAGCACCGGGGACACCGTTGTCTCGGCCCGTTTAGACACGCGTAAAGGATACGCAGCAGCAGCAGCAGCAGCAGCAGCAGCAGCAGCAGCAGCAGCAGCAGCAGCAGTAAGAGAAATGGCAACTGTGTTTTCGTGATCTTTATACGAGAACGGCGAGACGAGTCCCGCGGGGGAAACACGGAAAATGCGAAAGGCTAGCTCGGAGAAGACACAGTTGTTGGGCTGGATCGATTCTTAACGAGAGGGTGGAGTTTGATTATGTCGCGGCGGTGAACAGGCAGCGGTGTGTTTCGTTGAGGATCGGAGCGATGGCGTGTGGAAGTGTT
Source organism: Bombus sibiricus (assembly GCA_014737505.1). Taxonomy (NCBI): domain Eukaryota; kingdom Metazoa; phylum Arthropoda; class Insecta; order Hymenoptera; family Apidae; genus Bombus; species Bombus sibiricus. The sequence continues at coordinate 200,421 of JACXIM010000188.1, forward strand.
AAAAAAATATACCGATGTGCGTTAGTATAATATACATACGTTTGCAGATATGTGGTATCATTTTATAGTCTATATGATTTAAAAAAAAAAAAAACTTAAAGAATAGGATAAAAAAGTGAAAGGAGTAAAATCGCAGGGTAAAAATGTCGAATATAAATTACTATCGTATAAAATTCTTATTAGGAGAGACAAGCCCGATCTTTCACTGGTACAAATCTCGGGACTTTATATTTAAGAACGGAGAAAGGAAAGTTGAAAATGACGAATTAACCTAGCAGAGTAAAAAAACTCAAATATAAACGAATGAACCACTATTGCGTAAAATACTTATTCAAAGAAGGGCAATTTTATCAAAGAGAAGAGATAAAAGCAATAAAATTAAAGTAGTAAAGTCGCAGAATGAAGAAATTCAAATATAAACGAATGAATCACTGTCGCGTAAAATTCTTATTAAAAGTGATAACACCGATCTTTCGCTGATACGAGTTTCGCAGTTTCGCAAAGCATAAACTTTATATACGAAATTCGATACGTCAAAAGTAATATAAAGGGATTAGCGTTAGCAGCCATTGTTTTCCTGCATCCATTTAACAAGGATTTTACGTGGAAATTTATTATCTCTTTTCTTCTCCGTCCGTGACAGAGAGCTTGTAAGCACAGTCATAAGGTAAACTGAATAACGCGTTCGTTTATCGCGCGAATTGAAAGTAATACGCGCTATTGGCCCAGCCGTTGAGCCGGTTTTCTTCGTTTTGCCGATCGTTCGATCCTGCATTCGAATCAGCGTCGATCGAACGGATTGTAATCGCAGCTGTGACATTTTAGTTAATCCCGCCCGTTTGGATAATATCGTACAAAAGCGAATCCTGCGTTCATGCATCGGTTAATTTATAGTTGTACGAGTTGTTCGCGCGAAAACACCCAGTTTGCAGCCGGCCATTGCGCAAATAAAAGTTGTTATTGCCGTGGCACACGTCGATCCATAGACCGAGACTCGTCGATGCTCGACCATGGTAATTTGAATTCGAATTATTGAAACATCGAAACATCGAAAAGGAGTTTACAGAAATTTCCTTTCTGTATTAGATCTGCATTACAAAGGTTAGAAAAGATTAAATTGTCAGTTCTACGAGATAGGCGAAGATATATGAAATAATTATTTGAAAAATTCCACGTCGAGAATATAGTAAAAATAATTTTTCCCCTAAATCGTCGTTAAAGGAACGGACAAATTATCAAAATAGGTAACAAAATTCCAAGTAGGTACTTCTCATTCAATGCGATACAAAATACGAGGAATAATATTCGAAGAGCGTCTTGTCGAGAATATAGAGTGATTTTTCCCCTCGATTTTCCGCGAAATCATGCCATCCGCGCGATTTTCCGACGTGCAACTACTTACTTATCCTCGAAACGACGCGAGGAACAGAAACGAGACTGACGTACCGTTGAAATATTATCATCATAAAAGCGACAGCGGGCTGCAACTGCGTCGTTTCTGGATAATCCTCGAATGTCTTCTACTCCGACGTTGAAGACAACCCCAATACCGCGGTTGAGAAACAGAAAGTGTCGCTCACTCCTCCCTGTGTCCGTTTCGTTTTTCCATGACGCCGTTTTCCTTTGAAACACCTTGCCGTAACGTTACGTCACATTATTAATTACCTGTCGGATTTCCTCTTTCTCTTCTTCCTTCAATAACGCTCGCATAGGGGGATACACTATCGTGTATTGTCTACGGCATGACCGTCTCTTTCATGTGAAATTCTTTGAATATGAAATCGAAGCGTGTTTTTTTCGAGGTATCGTTGCGAATTGGAAATTTTAACGAAGTTACTAAGGATCGTTTCAGTGTTAAATAAGTATAGTGCAACGTTAACGGCACTTTTTCGATTTTATATTTAATACATATTTTGGAATATTTTTACTGATTGAAAATATTATACTTTTATGAGAAATTAAATATGATATATATATGTACATATATATGAAAATATCTGACCTCGAGATATAAATTCCCTATCATCAAAAATAAAGAAGACGTAAATAACCTTACCCAAATCATTCACTCGAAATGCGTCATCAAAGACAAACCAAGGAACAAATCGCCTCGGCACGAAAAAAAGAAATTATGCCAATACTATACTAATACAGGAAAAAGAGGTACCCATCGAAACCATCATCATTATTTCGCAATCCATTCTTCCGTTTCAATCCTCTAACCTCAAGGTTCAAATTCCCTACGTATCCCTATGTATCATCAAAAACAAAAAAGGAACGAATAGACTAACCCAAACCATAATCATCATCTCACGACCAATTTTCTTCAATTATATCCTTAAAAATCTTTGACCTCGAAATTCAAATGCTCTAGAATGTATCATCAAAGGTAAACCAAGAAACAAATCCCCCAACGCAAAAAATATCCAAAGACGAACTACTAAAAGAATACGTCTTCCGTACCATAACTTTCCATCGAGGACGAGATACCACACCGGTTTAATCTTCGGATGATGTTTGGGTGCACACCCTTGGTCCCTTGCACTTTGTGGCGATAGACACAGACACTTTGTCGCGGATTAAAATCGACCTTCTTTCTCTTGCTAAAGGAGACGCTCGTGTTTTCCTTTTCATTAATTACGCGCCGCTGGTCCTTTGGTACGAACCTGTAGAACAACACGAAGGTCTGGTCTAGTAGCTCCTCTGATATTTGCATTCGGTTAATTATTTAACGAACGTTGTGGCGGCCATGTAAATGGCCACGCGGGCAAACACGCTGTAATATGCAGCTGCGCTCTCTGCTCACGTGTTTCACTATGCTCTTGGTTTATTTGCAAGGAGACAGCTTATCGTCCACTTTCGGAGTTTTCCCTCCAGCCAGCGCGGTTTAATTAAGTTGCCCGTTAGCGGATACCGTAATTCGCGTGGTTATTTATTTTCCAGCTCCCCTCGGCTCAACTTCCTTCGCCGGTAATGTCTCGCGGCCTCTTTCCTAGAATCTTTTATGCCGCCTCGGGTCGTTAGGGGATTGCCTGTTTAAGCGACTTTGTCGTTTTTAAATGTCTTTCTTGCTCCTTTCTTCTTTTTACTATTCCATCTCTTTTTCCTTTCGCTCCTCTTTGCTTCGTTTCGTTTAGTTTGACTTCGAGGTATACTTAGGGGCGATATGCGAGGTAATAGTAACGCGGTACCGCAATTTATAGTTAAGGCTACGATCAGGGTGGATTTCAACGCGTTTGCTATAAGCGTAGTCTAAAAAGTGGAAGAGTTGTCTATGGTACCTTTATGAGTATTTAGAGAATCGTGTTGCGTGTAAATCGCTGAAGAATTTATAGAGAATAGCGGGGCAATCGTGAGTATATTCTGTGAATCTTCATTGAATGTTTATGTAGATTCATCGCAAATGATAATGAAATATCACACGTAATAGTAGTAATAAATAGAAATACTGTTTGCTGTATAGAATGCACAAGTACGCAGTACAAAGTATCAAATCGGCATCGGGCAACCGTTTCGGTAGTGGATTCTGCTTATGAAAACAATAAAGAAAAGTATCTAACGAACATTACCCGTAGAAATGAAAAGGGTAGAAATAAAGGAGAGAATATGACAATCAATGATAAAAGGTCTTCAGTCTCGTATTTGAATGCAAGAAGATCATTTTGAACATCTCTTGTGGAACTATGCGGATGCAGTTTGTTTAAAAAGAAACCGCGATAACTCGAAAACAAGATCAAATAGGACGTATGTTTATACGAAACTCTTTGTATTGTCTTTCCCTGCATAACCCACCAACGAAACTCTGTGTATAAATGTTACTTATTTTTAAATACCTGTTATATACTTCTATAGCGGCCCCTTCCCTTAAAGGGATGGTCAACTTACCCTGTGTTGTACTGCCGATTTTGATACAAGCATGGCGGGCCCCATCAGTGATAAGTGGTTGCGTTTCAACTATCTGCGAGAGAAGGTCCGCTTTTTCCCTTATATGCCTCGAGAGAAGTTGTAGCAGTTACAGTCAATTATTTCCCCTGGGCTCTCCAAGAGTTAAGGATGTAAGAAGTGTATACGATTTGGATTCAAACTTACGTAATCTTACAGTTTATGAAAAATTTTACAATTTACGTAAAACTGTGCATAAGCTTGAATTTATTGACACCAATCGCTCCTGATCCAGCGAAATTACTTAGCGGTCTACATTCAAAGCGTTAGTTCATCCAGGGTTCGGGAGACACGCGACGGCGACTAGGTGGACTACTCTCGGACCGAGACAATTCCTCCTTGCATCAGCGTGCGCGGCACACCTGGGGTGATGCTGATGAATGGCTTGAATTAATGGCATATGGCACGCGCGGTATCGCGCAGAAAAATTTTCGCAGAATAAACAGGCCTTGTCCTCTGTCTTTCATCCTTCAAACACCATATGCGTGGCTAGGATTCGTGAGAAAAAAGAAAGAAAAAAAAAAGGGAAAAAGAAATGAAAGAAATGGGAAGGGCGCCGAAGCGTCGCCGGTGAAAACACGACCAGAGGATAAGAGAGAGAGAGAGAGAGAGAGAGAGAGAGAGAGAGAGAGAGAATGTTCGCGCTCGTGGAACAATCGGACGTAAGAGACAATGAGACTACTGTGTCCCGATTTTGTCGCTGCGAGGGTAACTATCAGCAGTTGACGCTCTGCTTTTCAGCGTGTGGAAGCTCCTGTACGCCCTCCGTGGGGCGTTTCTTTCTCTGGCGCTCGAGCGTTTCTGTCCGTCCAATGGATTCCTTTTTGTTTCTTTATCTTGTTGTTAGTCGCTTTTTTTTCTCGCTTTCTTTCGAGGGAAATATACGGACGTAATGACCGCGCCAGAACGCGCATTATTTATTATTTTCATCGTGGCTGGTCGACGCTGGCGATATTTTTGCCAGGAGGTCTCATTGATGGGGCCGGAATCGCTGGCTCCGCTCTCGAGGGAGCATCTTGGAGAGGTGCGCGAAGCAATTTGTATAGTTTTTGTGTCACATTGGAGTGGCTGCGTTTCACGGTGCCGCGCTACGTTGGTTATTCGTTTTGACTGGTTGATGATTGCTGGATACTCTGCTGATTCGTATTAACGATCTCACTGGGTGGCATTAGTATGATGTATTCGGAGTTACCCTGTTAAAGTATGTAGGTTTCTGGCTGGATCGTTTCTTGCGCTATAATATCCTTTATCAAGCATTAAATTGTTAAAAGTGTATTAGGTTTAATGCGGATGGTCTCGGACAACATTAGCTTTAATTGAAGATTTATCTCTACTAAAAGGAACCTATTTATTAACTATTTATTTTGAAAAGTTAAGGCATCTTCCAATTTTCATACGAGACATTCACCGTGTCGCGAATGTTTGATAAAATCTGGAGTCCTAATAGGATGCCTGTAACAATAGATTAAAATACACTTGTGCTATCTAAGATGTTGCAGAAATTGTCCTCGGGAATGCTTTTTAATGCGTTAATGTATCAGTTAAAGCACAATTTTTATTATGTATTTTTATTATGTTAATAATTTTTATTACATCTGATCACCTAAAAAGCACTACCACTATTTTACGAAATAGAGATAATTGTAGAGAATGAGACAATTATATCTATTCGACATCGCGTAGTTCAAAATTCAAGTTTAATAAATATTCTATTCATGTCTTTAATAAGTTTACAAATTTATAAGTGTAATTTAGTATGCACTAAATATAATCAAACAACGAATAACGAAATATTAATGAAACAATTCAGTCTTTAGAATCTTTAGAAATGCCTTGAATGATGAAAATTACTGAAACGGATAAATGAAGCACTACTTATATTATAAGTTATTATAAGTTGTTTGTTAGATAATGAGCATAAATTGACAATTGCATTGCTCTTGGAGAGATTGTTTCGCGCATCGCGGCGAACACAGGACGTGCCAAAACTCAGTCCATTATATCATATCACCTAATCGCCTTAACTGCACGCTACCATTCAGTAACACCTATAAATAGCCGGTTTGTGTAGTCTTTCAGTAAACCTGTATACACTTTACTATGCATCCCAAGTACTTTCAAACGCGATTCAACCTCGTTCTCCGGCAATTCCATTACTCTTAATCGCATTAAGGTGGCTGGCTCTAGCTCGACTAAAACCTATTTATTCTTTAACACCTTTTTTTCCCGGGCAACTATTAATGACACTCGGATAATCGCGCGATCTTTTTAAATACGTATTGTAAAACAATTTTCTAAGGTAAGAAATTATTTTTGAGGATGAATTTCTTTTTATAAATACACGAACATATTAGAAACTTTTCTGCAGATATTCATAGACGAAAACTGACGTACATATACCATCGTTGAAAAGTCTCAAAATACCTAGCTTTAATAGAATTTTGATTTCTAACGTGGATTATGTATTTCTAATTGCCACAATATGGAATATCTATTATAGACCCCATTTATGTTTCAACGAAACAGTAAGTATATTAGTAATACATAATCTAAAAATGAAATACCATTTCTTGCTATCTTTATTACATACTTTATTTGCTTCAATTCCGAAGCCAACATATTAACTGTCCTAAGACTTTCGAGCGAGTATGTGCGTGTTCATACAACGTTTTTCACTTATTTCAATGTATGCTAGATTCGCCTCTCTGAACCCTATGTAAAATTTGCCACAGTTTCACTCGCGTGCTTAAGCATCCAGCGAAGCTTCGATCGAACGAATCCTTTGGAAAATCTCCCTCCGTTGGTTTTGTTTCCAAACAAAACCAACCATCGTTCGATTCGTAATTGATAACGACACCGACGCGTCGCGGTTGTCAGTTAACGAAACCAATTTCATTTACGCGGGCACAGTCGAGGGAAAAAGAGGGACGAACAGAAAAGGGGAGTGTAGCAGACGTTTTCCCCTCGACTGGCTAGAATTTCGAACGAAATAAATCACTTATGCCAGCGAGTCAGTCGAAATTTATTAGTTTCCCCGTGGAAAACCGCGGCAACGCGAATTTCGTCGACTAACACACCTGTTCCGTTGGTCAAACTTCTGCAGTTTGAAATTTCAGCTTGGAAGGGAATCGCGTTTATCGTCAGCCAACCGGTATTTACATTTTCCATGCGAGGATACGCGTGTAACGAGGTTATACTCGAAATGGTAACCAAAGATATTACAGTACATTGTTATTGTCGCAGTTGGGAATCCAATTTCCTTGAGTGTGCAGGCTAATAATCGGGTTTACAGCGTCTTCCGAGGGCTGAACTGGCTTATTGGGGATGGCCGTTTTTGAAATTAACGACCTACGCCAGGCACAGGATGCTTAGAGGCTGGATTACGATACAGTCGACAGACTGCCTTTCCCGTTTCGTCCTTTTCGAGTTTGGTTAATTGCCTGATGAAAAGACATTTCGCGTTTCTTCGTGCTTCTCGATGACGATGCGTGTAAGTCAAATGGATGACTGTTCGAAATTCTGCTAAAAGGTTTATTTAAACTTAGCAAATCATTATTACGTTGTTATAGGTATAATAAATGTTGCTTCTTTTTATGAAGTTGTGTTACAGTTTTCTTCGGAGAATCTTAAGATTATTTCGTCCATTACATTTCGTCGTTCAGAATATTTCAGTTCGTCGTTCCTCTCATCGATTTGGTAATATCCTAGAAGCAATTAACGCACTTGGAAATATCCACAAACCCGATATAGATATAGACTCTTCCTTAAAATAGAATGTTTTACAAGGATCAACATTTTATGAACAATCCCTTGCGATATTTGGATATATGGATCCGAAGATTTGGATGTAACACTGAATACACGATTCATAAAAAGCTACAAAAAAGCATTAACGCAATCATGTATTTTCCAATGAAACATTTTGTTTATCAAATTACGTAGATATACGTTTCATTTTTATAGTATCGAAAATTTTTGAAGTCGAATGTCCTACTAAACGATGCGAAATTTACTATACATACACAGTCCTAATTAATTAGTATATGAGCGCTATAACAAACACAATGACGTACCGATGCTTTTTGTAGTCACTGTACGCGCGTTATTGATAATAATCGCTAAATCATATAACACCGATTGCTATACCAACTCGAGAAATTAGTAAGAATGCGACAGTAAGTCTGGCGCTACCGTATTCAAATTAAGCGAGAGAACAAGTACCAACGCTATCACCATTGCAAAACTGGTTAATCTCATTATTACGCTCATTAAAACGAATATTCAAGGGCGTGTAAAGTAAATTACCCTAAGTAAGAGTGGAAAAAAAAAAGGAAAAAAGAGGGGAAAGTAGGGAAAAGAAATCGGCTGCTCTCCGACAAGCGGTGAAGCCGGAGCGTTTGCTAATGGATTTAAAGCGAACTCCTCCACGTCATTCTTCCGCTTTATTACGTTCCATTTGTATTTTATATTCCGCCAACGTTCTCCGGTCTTCTAGTTCAGGATCAAACGTTAATCCCAATTACACCAGTGGAAAGTAGACATTGACGTCACAAACGATCTCTTCCACTTTCGTCGCCTGTTCGTTCGTTCTCTCCAGAGAATTTTCAAATGTACGGGGTATGATATCGAAAGAAAGTAGCCGAAATTTTAGGTGTAGACGGAAAAGTAAGATTACATCAAATTTATATATACTGTTATATATTATATTATATTATTATAGATGTTATTAGAATATACACACACACACACACACACACACACATATATTATATATTACTTACTTTACGTTACTTATTAAAACGTTATTGGTAGTTTAAATTTATGTAAGTTATTGATCGTTTAAGGTTATGTTGGAATTATGAAAAAGATCGACACAGAACTAGCAAAAATGATTAACTATGATTCATAGTTGAATGGTGTATCGCTCTAAATCCCATTTCATGCAATCCATAAATACTGCCGAGACGTGATCTTGTCAGTCGGTATCTATACAGCAATTGAATCGTTAAATAGAATTCCATTGTCGAAGTGCCGTCTTTTAGCGATATAACATTTCATCTATATAGATACGTTGAAATTATAAATCGTAAAAGAACGAGTTCTATGAAACCACAATTTTTTTTTTTTTTTTTTTTTTTTTATAGAGTGTACCGAGTATTTCGTTTGATTTTTGTTTTTATTTACTTTCATCGGAAAAGACACTCGTACGGGAAACTTTTATATACAATAAATGAAAGAAACATTACAGACCTACGATTAAATCCTATGTTATCTATATGAAAAATGATAGTTTAAATTAGATAAATTTACCATTGAAAGATACTGTACAAGTGTTCGAATACTTTCACGAACCTGTGTAATTAATGCTAAAGATAATCCCATTAAATACTAAGGTTTACTTTACTGTTTGAATGGATAATTGGCTGCTTAAGTACTTCTGTGACCTTCGCGAAGTACGTATCAGCAATAAATATTATGTAAATTCAATATACATTTTCGAACTTGTTACAAACTTTGTCGATGTAATCTTACTATTTATAGTCTTTTTCTGTGATTTGTACTTATTTTACTGCCATTCACTCGATTCGTTCATTCATACCACTTATTCTTTCCACATTCATTCGTATTCGTGACTTCGCTTTCAGAGTATTACAGTGGATACAGTGTAGTTTATATAAGTATACTAAGTTAACCTTCTACGTAGTACAATTCATAAGTATTTCATTTCCGATGTAATCGGGATAACTAATATGGCCATAATGGTCATTTCGCAGAAGATGCTAGTGAACTGAAACTACTGCAACTGCTAATGAAATTTCAAAACATAACGCGAGTAATTTACTCATAAAAGGTGTCTAAAAATGCACCAAATACTTTCATGAATCTGCGCACATACTCCCATCGCGTACACTTTATAACTACTTCGCAACTAGTATTATACATCAGCTACGAATTCTCTAACTGCAGCAGCAACCTTAACGACTGAGCGCCAGCGAGTCACCCCATCCGTTAAACGCAGCCTTATTTCGGAGCCTAATTTGCCACGCAAAGTGTCGGGATCGCGTGAAATTGGTCTAAACAGTACGGCCTGGTCTTCGTATTATGTGCACGCGTTCATATAACTGCACGGTGCACCCGCGTCTCCTATCTCGCGTTTCAAACTTGCCTTCAGGCTCCACATATGCATACAGCTTTCGTAAATATGAATTCATTTCATCCTCCCGACCTTAGAGTATCGCCGCGTATCTCTTGCACCGTCGTCCTTCAAGCATCCCTCTTCCAGCCCTTCGTGCCATTTCCATCCCTTCAGAACCTGTTTTCATGCTACCTTCCGTTCGTTCCTCCCTCCGTGTTCCTCTTCTGTTCTTGCGCTCCTTTCACTGTGTTCCGAGTTCCAACCCAACGTTGTCCCTGCTGGTGTGTCTCGATTCGCGCGGCTAACATGCTCCACCAGTGTGTCACTCTTTCTACGTTTTCACATCTCGTCGCTGTTTGTTGACGAGATTCTTGTTCGATCACTTCTAGTTGGTGGCACGCGAGGTTCTGAGAGTGCAGCTCTGTCTGTTCTTAACTTGCGTCGCTGTTCGTGGTAACTGAGGGTGCGCAGGCGACGAGAGTGTATGTGCTTGGATATATGGTACATAATAATATATAGAAAAGAAGATAAGTAATGATAATTATAGCGGCGGACAGAAGAAAGTTTATGAAATAAGGAGTGTAACGGGATACTATAATTTTACAAAATGGATTTATATCTAATAAGAGCAATGTATAAATATAATTACACGCAGAATAGGCTGTTACGGAAGTTACTAGAATTCGTAATGTATCAATTTTACGTTCGATCCTTTCTGGTTGGTGGTATACGTGGTTCTGTTTGCTCTTAATTTGTGCCACTCTTCGTGATAACTTAGGGGTGCACACGCGACAAGAGCGTACGCATTTGTTTTTGAACATATGGTATATAATATTATGTAGAAGAGAAAATAAGTTCAGTAGTGACGGACAGTAGTTACGTTACAGATAGATAGTTCCAGGTATTCAAAGTTTGATATTATCGAGTTGTTGAATTTTGAAATCCTCAGGTTCCTGAACTTTATAATCTCCCAGTTTTGAGATTCTCGATTTTTCGAATTTTTAAATATTCAAATTTTTAAATCTTTAAATATTCAAAATTATTTTTTAATTTTTCCCTTCGTAATTATAGCTCTCTTTCAATGATTCGTTTTAATTGTTACCTGCACTGCAGTCATCAGAGAATTCTCTCTTCGAGTTCATTCAATATATATCGGGAATAAATTATAGACTCGTAAATGAAAAGAAAATTATTCGTGAAAGAAGCTTATATCAGCAATATTTTTAATTTAAGAGTATTAACAGAAATATACTGTTCAGTTATTCAGTAACGTCCATAAGGAATTATATTTCGACGTTCTTCCAATATTACAGCTAGTTTCCTTAGGAAATAATATGTTATAATTATATGTATTAGGATGATATTTTCAATATCACATGCGTACTCTGTACGATATATATATATATTTAAATAACACGTGCCTTTAAATACAATTCGTATTTTTTTAATTATCATCATTATGCAATACGTAATAAAATAAAAAAATGTCAATTCAAACGAATGAAGCACAGATGTTTTATTAATTTTATCAAAAGCTACAGTATTAAATGTGGATAAATCAAATATTCGTACTTCGTAACAATAAATATTGTAACATGTGTAAGTAAATCGATAAAGTTAGAAACCGAAGATTTCGCTGCCGATAAATATTTATGTAATATATATAGAAAAAAAAAACATTTAAAAAGTGGCAAAGTCCTGTAAACAATGATCTAATCCATTCCCCTCGGTTGAGATACGATACCTCGATAAAGGGTATGTTTGCAAACAAGGATCTGACTTTAATATACCCATAATTATTCACGATTCTAAAGAGAGTCCTGGTGTTAGCCGATGGAACATACGATTGAAATCTCGATTAACATATGCTACCAAATAATCAAACAGCAAATTAGCAATAAAGTCCAATGTAATTTAGCCCTGAGTCAATATTGTTGCACATTTCCCCATGATTGCGATCGCTCTCGTAAATTCCCATGATATTTTGTTCGATATTCCATGCAAATATCATCAGACTGGCCTATCAGAGGCTGAGAAGAATTGGCATTAACGATGAAATGCACCTGGACCGCGGGGTCAATACATTGCCAATAATGGGACGCTCATTCCTGTTCCTGATCGTTCTTTCGACCATTATATTTTTCATTCAAAATGTGGAATAATGCTTATTTTGTTAGTACGTGGCGCGCCTATTTATATATATATTCTTAATAAATATAAAATATATATATATATATATATAAAATTTTTAATTGCAACTCAGATTTCCACTCGTCGTATGCAGAATGATTAAAGTTGATTGGGTTACCTTGAGTAACGAAGCATAAATTCGAGTGGTATAATAATTACAAAACTATCACTCGATATATCAATAAAAAATCTATAAATTTTTATCAAGTTCATACGTTTCTTTCTTTGATATATTTATTGTAAATAATGTTCACCATATTTGCCTCGGCATTTAACACAAGATGAACGTAAACGCGCCGAGTTTGAAATCCATTTTCTCGAAAACGACATGATTATCAGTTATTCGTACATTTAACGATATACAAGTAATCACAAATATAATCAAATAATTCTCGTCATATTTCTCTGCGCATTTAATATAAAATGATGTTGAGCGCTTGAAATTTGGAATCCATTCTCTCAAAAACGAGAGGATTATTATTTATTCGCACGTTTAACAATATACAAATCCTGTAATCAATTTAGTTTATATGTACGTTTTCCTCGTATAGATTGACTAATACAGGCAAAAAGGGATAGTGTATTTTTTAATAATTAAAATATTATGCTTCGAACGCACATACAAAGAGCTAGGAACCCCTTACGACGATTTAAAAGGTGCACGCTTTAAAGGTGCAAAGAGGGCACCATTACGCGAAGAAGGAAAGGCTTGATTGTATTCCGTGTTCGCGTGTTGTAACGAAGCAGTCCGTCTCGCGAATTTATGTCCCGTAATGTCGTGTATTAAACAAGCTAAAAGAAAATTACTTTTTTAACGAACCGCAAACCTGTGCTATTTAAAGTGCTGAAATAATTACAAAATTCTTCTGCTTTATCCCTTTCCCGAACGTGCTTGCACGAATTTAACGCGTTTTAATCCTTTCGTCACAGTATTCTCTGCTGCAAAGCCAATCGTATAATACGACTGTGTCAGACATATGATGCTCCTATATTGACTTAATGTACGTAAAGTAATTGTATTCATAAAGAGGCAGTTTTATCATTTTATCCTTCTACAAAGTAAAAATATATATTATATTTAATTAAAATAGTTGATCACTTGTTAGTTTTAATCTAAAGAGCAATTTGAAATATATTTATAAGCATTGAAATATATTTTATAGAAATAATTTCTTTTATATAGCTTTGTGTTATTAAATTATTTCCACCAAAGACATCCGCTTCTTTTATTGCTGTTGACTCAAATTGTGTCAAAAAACGAAAGAAATAGAAAGGATTAGACAAAATTATGGTTATCGTGTGTAAATTATATTAAATCGTAATATTCAATTATTCAATTTAATATTTAATTATTCGCCATCGTAAGATCATGGACTAGTACAACGATTTTAAATTATATCACTTAATCTTTAAGTATTCCACATTCTTTTGTATTTTATATTTCAGTGATAAGAATCAATATATTTAGAATGCGAATCAAACATTTATCGAAATTATTGTATTCATTCATGAGCCAGCGATATCAATTGAGAGTTGTTTCATTCACGTGTATCATGCTTCATGTTCTGCATGAGCAGAAGAGGCAAAAAAGATAACGAAGTGAAAATGTAAAGAGAAAGTTTGGGAAAGAAAAGCGGGGAAGATTTGTGCGAAAGTTCGTTAACCGGAACGTGGCTGCAGTGCCGCACATTCGCGATATTCTATGGAATATTTAATATAACCATTATTGTATTCAGCAATTATTATTATTTAATATTTAATATACTGTAGTCATTATTATATCCAGTAATTACTGATAATTAAAACTCAATACACTAACTCTGTGCAATAATAACTATTTAATATTTAATATACCAGAACCGAGTTGAAGCTTATAAAGGCCAAAATTACAAGAAAATTTTAATGCTTTCAAATATTCGCTAAAATGTTAGAAATATACGATATTCCATAGACTAAATTATAATATATTTATCAATGGAAAGTTTCATAAACGTGGAACGCTTCAAAATTGCTCCTTGAGATAAATAAAAATTATTATACACAGCGAATTGAAACTATATAGAGGATTCTGTTTGCGAAATTTTTTACGAGATATTAATAACAATTTTCTTCGTCTCGTTCAGGCCACGAGAATATCAGCGCCAGACTAAAAGTTTGTAGCCAAAAGAGGTGGGAAAGAGGTAGAAGAAAAGCTGTTTATCGGTTAACGTAACAAGGCGGCGATGCCGCACGATGAAATTATTATTACCCTCTTTTAAAACAACCTGTCTTTGGTATCTGCAGGACTACGAAACGAAGAGGATAGGGGGTGGGTTTTAACACCTAGATGCTTGCGATGATAGTCTTGAAATTTTCAAATGCAAACGCTGAAATCAAAGCAGACGGAACTCTCGAGAGTTTTACTTTCTTATGACGTGTTACGTACTTCTTATCATCCCCTTGTTTCGCTTGAGATTTCAAGAATTAAACGTCGCATGTTATTTATATTCGGCGAAAAAAATTCTGACACTTTCGCAATCTTAACCTGTTTCGCGAAACAGACTTGACGTGCGTTAATAGGGAATGAAAATGCGAATGAAACTAGTAAACAACTTTGTTTCATTGGGAAACAATTTCTATCTATACAGTCATGTCATTTTCTACTTTTCGGTACTTGCCACAATTTTCGTCATTTCTCGCCGAATTCTTACAAACGATAATAAAATTCCATCGTAAAGTTTTCAACTTATCACGTTAGTTATTATCCGTAGTCGTCACAATTTTCATCTTTACCCGTCAAAATCCTCAAACAATGGCTTTCGGAATGGAGCAACCACTAAAACATAGTCACATTAATTGCAACTTCTAACGTTTACACGGAATTTTCAAATAAAAGTTCCCAACATCAGCAAAATGGGATTACATTAATTGGTCTAATCCTCCAAATTTTTATCTTTACTTGTCGAATCCTGAAACAGCTTCTCAAATCGACCACCTCCAAAATATAATTATTACATTCCTCACTACCTCCAATACTTACACGGAATTTTCAAACAACAGCTCTCCAAATCGCCAAAATTTCACGTCAAAGATACAGCCGCACCGGCTGTCGCCCTAATCGCCATAATTTTCGCTTTCAATCATCGAATTGCCAAAGAATAGTTGTCGAAATCACCGCGTTTTGAATTCCACTGGCCATCGAATCATCTACGCTGGAAATCACTCTGCGCAGGAAGACATTCTCTATTCTCTTGACTGCACCTGTACAATGCCACAAAATGATTCCTCGCGGGATCTCATAGAACACGAAAAGCGTCGAAATATCCCGTTCGTCTGGTTGCCGAGTGTTCAAAAGGCAAGCCTGCGATAGTTTCTGGGTTCCGGACCATCCAAATAAAATCTGCTAATAAAGTCACAGCCGGTAATAAAAGCCCGCGTTCCCCGATGTCGTCGTTCGTGAAGAGAGTTCATCAAGATGCGTATGGGAACGTTTACGCGGTGCACCACGTCATAGAGCCACCATGGATGAAACGAAGTCGATTTCTTTGGCATAGCGACGCCTCGTTTATTATTCACGAATCGAGTTTCTTTCGTTTACGTTTTTGGGTACCTACCTACTGGTCGTTAGAGTCGTCATTTTTGTTTACTTGTGTCTGTGTGGATTTCTTTGTTGTCGTTGCACTCTTATAATTATTCTCTTCTTGTCAAACTGTGATTATCTATACGGATTGATACTTTCGTCAATATAGTTTATAAAATGAAAGATGTGCAGATGATTATTTTACTATAGGTATTATAGACATTTCATGTATCTTTGCATATTATGTCAACCTTCAAACTTCCTCACAGTGCACAAAAGTCCGTAGTCTAGTTAATATTAATTCTAGATCCATCAAGATTTAATTAAAAGAAATAAAAAGAAAAAAAGAACGAAGGAAGCTGATTAAATGCGTATTAATCGCGAGGTTAGCACGTTATCTTCCAGTCAAATATTGTCCGAATCAACATTTAATCTCGAAAACATCCTCACTGAAACCATTAAGTCGATGCTTTCAACCTTGCCAAATATTTTCTCAGAGGCTCCAAGGTTTCTCAAAACAAACTAATCTTCATTATACAATCTCTCCAAGACCATTCTTCTATGTATAATATATAATCAAAATTCAATATTCGAAACAATTCAATTACAATTGAATTGTAAGTCGCTTCGAAAGTCCTAATTGCTTGGAAAGTCTAAAATAAATTAAATATTCAAGCTCTCAAAATTAGTAATAATTTTTCTCCGTATAAATGAACTTCACAGTGTGCAGTGTGTTTTAAACAACGTCAGATGGGTGATCTATCATCTGAAAATTCCATCATCGGAACATTTTTCTCCTGTAATCATATCCTGTAACAACATTAATTTTTCGATCAAGAAACGACCAAGTCACCAATCAATGTATTTTAAGCGAACGTGCGCATGCAAAAGACAACAAAATCCGTGTACAAGTTTTCGTCTGTATCTCGATACGTTGGAACTTGATCAAGTATTCGCGTTCCTGACGACTCGGTTCGAGCAGATAATCAAACAGACGGGCGAGTGAGTAGATCATCGTCGAGCGTATCAACGGATCATTGGCTGGCTGATCCAAGGGACACGAGTCAATAGATCGATTAATATCGATACACCGACGCACAGAGGTATTGAGCTACGTGGAAACTAGACGGAAATATAGATTTGGTTACGCTACACGACCAGATTGACAAACAGGAGAGGCGAAACGCAAAGCCACGGATCATCGAGGTAATTAACACAGTCAAGTAGCTGGTCGAATGATTTTTCTTTTATAATTAAATTTTGCGTTAAAATTCGATAATGTACGGAAGAAATTTTATAAGACAAGGCTTGGAAAAAAACAGCATAGTTTTATAAGATGAAATTATATTCGAGAAGAGGAAAGATCGAAATAACAATATTAGTAGACAAAAGAAAGTTTAATCTTTCATATGAAATTTACTTGCACCTGTTAGCAACTTTCGTATTAGATACTTCTATTCCAAAGCACATATCACGTGTATTTATCTCTCTTGTCAAATACAATCTGTTTCATAAAATGATAATATTTTTTTGTACAACAAGGCTTGTTGAAAACTATTTGAGCTCCGTTTCAAGTTTGAATAGGGAGAAACGTACAATAAATAAAACATATATGAAAATCACAGAAGGGAAACTTAATGAATATATTTCTGTCGATTTTTTAGTTTTCATATCATTCTATAACTGAACAAGAGGATTTTAATATGACATAATCGAAACTGAAAACGACCTGTTGGATTCAAGAAAAGCAAGCTGATAGGTCGAGGAAGCAATATCTTAATATCTGCAGCATTGTAATATTATAAAGCCGTTTATGTTTCTATCGGAATTCTTTGCTTCTGACATTTGCATCGTTTAACGTTTCAACTCCTGTATTAATTTTGCATGGAAATTCAATAATAAACCGACAAGTTCCCGAAAGATTCTACCTATCCTTGTCCCGCTTCGCGTCTAATTATTTAACCACTCGAAATAATTACCTGAATATTATCGAAACAATCGAATAAACGAATAACGCGTCGATCAGATGCGTTCTGTTACCTTATGGAAATGCCGGATATCCGGCCATCTGGATAAATTGGCTGCATTATTAATTTTAAAATGATGATTACACAACAATATTTATAGAAATGCTTAATTGTTAGTAGCAAGTTATTAATTAAAGGATCAGTAGGACTGATTCGAAGTTACGTTGTGTAAACGTCAAAATTTTCACGTTAGCTAAGGAAGATTTTAATGTATTACTGGAGTAATTAATCGCTGTTTTAATGCGTTATTTACGATCGTAAATAATAATTAAAACGATATTGTCAATAACAGTCCCTTTAAACAGGTTAAATGGCATCGTATATTTTAGATAGAAATAAAATAGTCACGCGTAATAACGATTTTCTCCTATCTTCTGTAAATCTAACAAATTTCTTAACCATAGAAAAACACGATTTAGTCGACATTGATCCAAAGGACATAGCAAAATCGAGAGTTTCTACGAAATACTCTAAATACTCTAAAAATGCTGAAATGATACTATCTCAAAAATATCACAGAAACGATCAAGCGATACATTTTTTACGGGTTCTAGAAAACGTTAATCTCCGTTCAAATCGTGTCTCATCTGCTCGGTTTTTTTTTAAGATACGGACTATCTTTATTTTACTGTATAGCTCTATCGAGAAAAAACAAGAAGCCTTCTGCGTTCATGTCGAAACAAATAGAAATAAAAAAAAAAAAAGAAAAAAGATACACTGGTCTATGGTCGCATATAGTATTTTCCATCAGAGTGTCCTCCTTTGATTTTCCTCGTTAACTTAAGGTACAAGGTAAATGTATTGGCGGGTCAAGGTCATTTGTCCACTGCCACTCTCGTCGCGAGGAAGAAGACGAAGAAAGCTTGTAGATTAGGGAAGAAAAACAGAAGAAATAAGGTGTTACGTCAAGAAAGACAAGGACAGGGTGTTGTCAAAAAAAAAGAGGCAGACAACGGAGGGTATCTTCGTAAAGAAAAATGAAGATCGTGTTAAAGAGCGGGCACGCCCCTATGCTTCTAAGGACGATCTGTTAAATCACTACGTAGAGTACTGTGCAAATGTCTTGCTGTTATATCATTCATAAAGTAGAAATGTTTCATCTTGTTTGATCTGAATATAAGGAGATTTGGTGTTCTTTCAATTTTGTTGCCATATCGTAAGAAGTACTTAATATAAGAAACAGTAATAATAACGTCAAAGATTTATTTTATTATTTCAAAAATTATTTCATTATTCTATGTAACTATTTTCGAACAATTTTTTAACAAATTTCTTCTGCATTTCCTTATTTTCGGTTTTTTTTTTTTTAGAAACCAATTTATTTTAGAAACCCTTTCTCTCATTTTAAACAATTATATAGGGTGTTTTAGAATATTATAATTACAACACAATACTACAACAATCTAAAAACGAGAGTCGTATAGCATGAAAAAGAGAATATCTTAAAAAAATGGTTATTTTCATATAACAATATGTGTAAAAATATGTTTAGTTGCCATTATAAGATTTATAGGGTAGATAGTGAAAAACTTTTGCATAGTACAAATATGGTTATTAGCAACGGACGATATAGCTTTACTATAGAAAATGAAATTTTGTTACAAAACTCTGAATCTTTAAACAAAAACATATTTAAATACGAGTAAATATAATTTGCATAATTTGTCCTTTGGAGATAAATAATCAACTCGTACTCTTTCCACGAAAGATTCATGCTTCGTTGAAACCGTTTGATCTTCGTTTCAAATTCTGAATAGAAAGAAACAGAAGGACCTTTGACTCTTCGAAGATTCTGTCGTTCGCGAAAGAAGCAGGACACTTTCTTTAGTAAAAGAATTTGTCGGCTGGATTCTTTCGAGTTCGTTATTCCTCCTGAAGAATTTCTTAAAGGATCCGCTCAAAGATCGTAGAAATCGTGACTAAATAAAAGTCGAAACTGATTTATCGAATTTTTTATCAATCGATTCGTCACGATTTAATTGAAACGAAGAAGTTTTCCATTTAAAAGAGGGAAATTATTATTTTACTAAACGTCTTGAATTTTTTATGAAATTTCAGATTCAAATTTTACGATAATCAAGATGCACGATTGATTTGAGCAGGCACCAAACATTTCTTAATGAATCGTATTTAAAATCCGTTCGTAAAGAGTAAATTACACTCATCACGGTGAGTCAGATTTTTCTCTCAGATAACAAACGGAAGAAAGCAATTTTCGAGTGATCTATTCCAATACAACGATAAATAAAATATTACATAAAAGCCCTACTAATATAACGATACGTCAACTGTATAAAAATCCTTTTAATGCAACAATAAATCAAATATCATATAAAATCCCTGCTTCTAATGCGATAAATCAAACAACGCATCAAAATCCTTCTGATATAGCAATAAATAAAATATCATATAAAAATCCCTCCATCTTCCCCTTTCCAATTTTCCTACCATCCCTGATTCTCCTTCAATTCTCATCGAATCTCTGCGTAAATTCGAAAGAATCCTCATTTAACAGTCGGATCTCGCGAGTTTAAGATCGGCACCGCGCCACTTCCGGCCCTTTCTCGCCTCCTTTCGTATCTGTTCGCTTTAATTGGGATCAGCTTGGCAGCCACTCGGCGCGAGACAAATGAAACAGAGCGAAAAAAAAGTGACAAGGGGTTCCAAGTACTCGCACGACGAACGAAACTCGTTCAGAATCCTCGTCGACGCTTTATTCCGTCGCTACCTTCCCTTCCTCCTTCCCTTTGCATTTCAATCCCTCGCGTAGACGCGTAGACGCGTAGACGCTTTCAAGACGTATCTTCGTTAACGCTGTGACTCGATTCTTCACGCGGGCAATCTCCGTCGTCGTTCGTGGGGTGTCGTCGCATCCTTGCACCCTTCGAAATTCGTACGGCGTATGTGACCAGGCAACCTGGACCTGTGCAGGGTGAATCATGCGGAAAGAATTGTCTCTTAGGGAGTGCACGACGTAGATTAGTTTCTAGCGAGGGATGTAGTTTTTCGGATCTCGAGGTCGCCTATGAAAAGCCTCCCTTATCCGAACTAATAGACAGACAAAACTTTTCGAATAATGAAATTTTCGGATAATGGAACGATCACTTTTCTCATACGAAGTTTAATTTATTCATATTTATGGATTAAGATTAATTTCTTTGAATATTTTTTGACTGCTAAGTTACGTAGTTCTTTCGACACATGTGGCTGCACAGACAACAATATGTCGCTGCGTTACATTCCTTTGGTATTTCGAATCACTTTTCGAATGCCACGAATGCTTCGTCATGAGGAGGCATCTCTTTGTTACAACTTTCGTTTGCGGATTTTGCTTATGTAAAATCGCCATTTTTATCGCCTTCGTCGCAATGAAATCATTTCACTACATCGATATAACTGTTTAACGACTTCATTTATCTAAGTAAGTACGTAGAATTGATGAAATCAACGGAGAGAATAATTTTTGTTATAATGTTAAAAGTTCCAACTTATCCGTAGTTTGTATAACTATTTGAAGTTTATACCTATCAATTTTGAAATGGATCGTCGTTTTACGACAAAACTATATCACCAAAATCGGTGATTTTGCCAACTATTTTAATTTCATTTTCATCAAATCTATTGCGTAATCCCTTTCATTTTCAGAAAGGGAAAAAGAAATATATATATAAAGAGAGAGAGAGAGAGAGAGAGAGAGAAAGAAAAGAAAGGGAAAGAAACATAGTTTAATTTCGTTCTCGTTTTCTTCTTCCTTTCTTCTCTTTAAATTTGGTATGAAATTTCAAATGGCGACGATGAAATGTTACCCGGTAGCCGTCATGAAATTTGTTCGACGAACTTTCGGTTCGGGTCACATTTTCACCTTTCTTCCCGTTTGCGGCTTTCATCTTTGACCGCACATATTTTCTGGCGAACGAGCACCACTGACGTTCTGGTTTAAACGTGCCACACGTTTCTGAGTAATTGTACGAACTTCGGTCATTAGCTCTTGTAATTAGTGCCCCCTCCCTCTTCCTTACGGGCTTAGGAACGGATTAATTCGAATCGTATACGGCGTGCGGATGCTTTGGTGAAAATTCTTTTATGAGAATGATCCAAGAACTGGACTGTGAGATGCAAATGAGATGGTTATCTTTTTTATTGACATAAATGCTCAAAGAATATAGCTCAAATAGCTCAATCTGTGAAAACCATGGGTTTTAGGTTTCTTTATTGTTACGATCATTGAAAACAACAAGTATCTTTTTTCCCTTCTTGACGAAATTAATATTGGCTTTTATTAGAACAACCACTTTTGCATATATGTAAAAGTTGCATGTACGTTCCTCTCTCTTATTTTTCACAATATTTCACGTGCAATAACGACGTTTTTTTTTTATTAATATTCTTAGTACCTCTTAGGGTGCCTTCGGGCAATCAATAATATTGTCGATGTTTTAAGTTTCTCAACGTCATTGTATAATATTGACGATATCGTATTGATAATACACATAGATTCCTGTAATCGAGAACCTTAAAATATCGACAATACACGTAATTGATAGTCCGAGGGTAACCTTAGGGTTGACCTATTTACCTCATAAACTCTTTTTTATTCCTACGCGTAATTTTCTATCGTGATTTTTACTTTCTAAGCAATTCAAATCGTACTTGAGCTAATGTAAAAGTTTTCTTTAAATTATATAGGCAATAATGAATTAACGTACAGGTGAAACCATTATGGTCATTCACTCGCAAAAGGTATCAACTTCTCCGCAATTGTCCTTTGAAATGTAATACTTTGCAACGATTATTCCGAGAACTAAGTACGTAATAGCCGCGCAGTCTAGTACCGACCTTATAAAACTCCCCTTGAATCTTACAATATTACAATATTATATTGCAAAGGTGTTTGTATTTGTCTGTATTTTAATTAAAATAATGTTTCCCTTTATTCCATATACAATATACAATTATGTTAGTAAATATATATTTTTATTAATAAGATGAAATAAATTATTTATAATTCTGAATGACAGAAGCAATTATAGTTTCTTCCTGTTTTAAATTCGTCAGTTTACATTTTCTTGCTTACGTTTCATTTTGCATTTCTTGAATTGAAGGAACAGTAGTATCATTCTTGTCGCAGGGAGATTGCGATTCAAAAAGGAAGTCGCAAAGAAGAAACGAAACGATTTTCAAATAAAGAAATTCTTGGCGCTCTTCAATTTTCCAAGCAAAATATTCGTTGGATCTGGCAATGTTTTCGCGAAAATGTTTCTCAGGGAAAATCAAAAATTGTACACAACATTTCATTACAGAACAAGGACATTATTATTTTTTATCATTACATTTAAATAACAATTTAATTAGATCCAACTATAATTAACTTCGTATCATTCGGTGGTACTGTCATACGATTGCAAAAATTTGATGAAATAAAATGAACAAGTTAATAAAAAATCGCTTCGTTTTCCTTTCTTATCCGCGTCGCTTCTTTCAGTTCTTTTCTTCCTTACTGTCTCGATAACTGGATCGAGGAAACGAAACCTGCCACGTCGTTGAATAACAAACATGCTAGGCTCCCTGCTGGAATTCAATAATTTAAGTTGCTCTTTAATTTACGGTTCGCCACGCAACCACGTGGCTTCAGGATTCACGAAAGCTTGGATTTCAAGCTGAAGCTTAATTTTTTAAGCTCAATTAGCTTGGAATTAACAAGCATCGGCTGAAACACCCAGTGTCGTAAAAATTTAACGATATCGTTTGGCAAAGGAGCAGCGAAACTTTTTCAGATACATCGTTTTTCTACGTTTTGTGTTGAAAGATGGTAGAATGGATAAATGGAAGAATATGATAGATAGTAACGTGTAATTGGAGAGTTAGTGGAAAAACGAGAGTGCTTGGAATAAAAAAGTATCTGCATAGGAATTTTTAAAATGAAGGTGGAAAGATTAGTTTTTGATATCTGAGTTTTCAATATATTAATTTTCGATACTTCACCTTCTAACTTTTTACTTTTCGATATTTCAATTTCCAATATTTCAATTTTTAATATTCCAGCTTTCGACTACTTAATTTTCGATATTTTTACTTTCTACATTTCGGGTATTTTAATTTCCTACATTTTAACTTGGACAAGTTTAATCTTTTACATCGCCATCAATATTTTTATCTCTGGTACGTTACTTTTCGCTACCTTAATTCCCGAGCTTTTCATTTTACCTATACAATTTAATTTTCCACGCTTTAATTAATCAACTTCGATATTATAATTATAGTCGTAATATTAAATTACGGCAATTTTGATTATAGCTCTTTCCATTAGTATCGGTTGCCTAAAATAATATTCCGAATGATCGTTGACTGATTGCAATCAGGCAGAGAGACGAGATATTGCCCGTAGGGGTTGTTCGTTGAAATTCAGAACAGGGCAGACTTGGACACGTAGTTTACAACAATATATTTCGTAGCGACAGTTTCTTGCCATAGCGAAGCCTGCGGCAAAGTCTAAAGATAGAAATCAGCTTGACGAGCTTCCGACATAGACTAAGGGTTTTTGACATAAATTGTGAAAGTGAAGTGTTTAGTGGGATAAGGATGACTTTAACTCTTAGTTGTCAACTTGGACCTCATAAGTTCAATTTTCTAGTCTCTGTTCGCTAAATGAGCCTAACTACTTAACTACTGGATTATATGGAACTAGACTTTCTTTACATGTAAATAGATAGCTTTAAAGTATAAATGTATATTATTGCGTATTATACAAGTCTTGTGATCATCTTTGACAACGTAACCGTTGTTGCAGTGCAACATAACATCTGTCACGGTCACCAGAGTGCAAAAGTCACTTTTTTCAAGTTAGATAATTTATGCCCGGCATTAAACCCATTTTTGGAAGAAAAACATGAAAAATATGGGAAGT
This sequence comes from Bombus sibiricus, assembly GCA_014737505.1. Taxonomy (NCBI): domain Eukaryota; kingdom Metazoa; phylum Arthropoda; class Insecta; order Hymenoptera; family Apidae; genus Bombus; species Bombus sibiricus. The sequence continues at coordinate 225,179 of JACXIM010000188.1, forward strand.
TCTAGCGTTTAGATGAAAAATTTCCTTTTTTGATATATAGATTGAGCGTATATCGTTTAAACAAATATTATAAATAACCAAATAAAGATTCGAGGTGCAATCCCTGGAGCAACTTGTTGCAAAGTGAATGAGCCTTATCCGAAATCGATTAAGCAATTAGTTTTCCAGCTATCGTGCACGCCAGTTTAAAATACTGATAAGCGATAGGAGGAATTGAAGTGAAAAAATTTCATTTATGCTTCAAGACTATACATTTCAAAAAGATCCAATCCCATATAATTGGTAATCAGTCTAAAAGAAATGCATAAAAATCACTTGCCCCTATGGTTAGAAGCGATAAAAAGGTATCTATAGAAAATATTGAAGATTAACCATAGCATTTAAGCTATTAGACTGAAACTCTGAAAATAAGACATTTCCGTCGTATTTAATTCCAGAGGTAGTATGCTAACGAAAACAGACAGAAGGCGAAGGAACGGAAGAAGATACACAAAGAAAGAACCTATAATCGAACCTATGCATCGTCCCGGGATACATCCCTCAACGAGCAAAGATTTATTTCATTTGGCTTAAAGAAAGAATGTTTAATTCATGACAGCGGTAATTTAGCAAATGCGCGCGACGCTCAATTGTGCCCGCGCGATCCCATTTCCATAATTATTTCAGGACTCGAAGGCTTTATAAATCGATTACGGCCGATAGAATGTAAATTGCCGAATAAGACTGGCAAATCCTTCCCGATCGTTTCGCGTTACGCCACTTCTTCCTCTTCTGCTTCATCTTCATTTTTATATACACCTGTTTTCTTCTTTCTCTTCGCTCATTCGTTCCATGAATATTCTTCTCCTTTCTTTCTTTTTATTAATCTCCTTTGCTCTTTCCCACATTTTTTTCTTCTCTTTTACACCGTCAGTCCTTCTTATGTTCTTTTGTTCTTGTTTCATGTCGTAAATCTTTCTACTCTTCTCATTCGTCGTTTTAATATTCTATATCTCCATTCTTCTACGATTTTATATCTTATTTTCCGTTATATTCTATAGTCTTTGCTATTGTTTGCATTCATGCCTTCTGTATTCTACTTTCTTCTTCTTCTTCTTCTTCTTCTTCTTCTTCTTCTTCTTCTTCTTCTTCTTCTTCTTCTATTCCGTTTCTTGTTTTCTGTTGTAGTGCTTGCCAGTCTTTCCATTTATATTCACGTCGAAGATAAACACACAGGCGATTTGATCAAGCTCCAGATATTTTCAGTGGCATTCAAGCCGAGTAAATTGTCTGACTATGACAATGGTATGGAAATACATTTCTTTATGATATAGTAATAAATTAAATAATTATCGTATACGCTTTCTATAGTTTTGTACTATAAAAAATGTATAGAGCTCCATTTTAAAATATACCGATAACCTCGAAATCTCGTGAAAGAATGATCCTAACAGAAGATTCTAAAGAAAGCAGATATTTTAAATCATTTAACTGAGATACCTTGCATAGATAACGATTTTTAAATATATATGGTAATAATTTAAATACCTTCCTAAACTTGAAATATCTTGACATTTATCCTTCGCCGCATATATGCATATCATATACTGTATTTAGAAAAATGAAGTTTCCGCACGCGGTCTTAGTCGCATTTTTTCTTTTTCTTTTTCTCCAACTCTCCGCTCTTCTTTTCTCTTTTTTCTTTCCAATAATCTACTTATCCCCTCCCCTTCAAATTTTTCTTTTTTTCTCTTAATTGTACATTATTTTCTTCCTTCCTCCCTTTATTATCTCGCTTCAGTCTTGTTAATTCCCTTAATATGTAATTTTCTTATTTATATCTCGTATATTCATATTCTGCTCTCTACTCTTCCATTTCGTTTTCCTCGTTCCTGACTCGTTATCATCGCGATTCGTACGCTATCTTAGATAGTTTCTAGTTAACGCCGCGCCCCATGAAACGGATTCCTCGTTCACGACGTGCTCCGGAGCCTGAATGCCTCCCCTAGAATGCTATATCGGGTGCGTTCAGAGATTCTCTCTTTGACGCTCCTTATTCCCAATTCAAGAGAGAGACAGAAAGAGAGATAGATAGATAGATAGATAGATAGATAGATAGATAGATAGAGAGAGAGAGAGAGAGAGAGAGAGAGAGAGAGAGAGAGAAATCCAGTCAAATTCAAAGCACAGATTTTTATAGCGGTTTAAAATTGCTACTCTATATCTCTCTTTTAGAAGATCTAGCCTGATTTTATAGACAGAGCATTTTATTAGAAGATCAAGCTAATAGTCTATCCACGAAGAATCAAAGTTTTTGCTTTTTCGAGAAAACTTCTTTGAGATTAAAGTCCGTTATCTACGTATATTAGCGAATAAATAGGGAAAGTTCTTATATTACGATATGGTTGTATTATAAATAAAGAAATAAAAATTTGAGGAAAAAACTAATGGTCCATTCAGGAAGGATCAAAGTTTTTGCATCCTCGAGAAAGCCTTTTTGAAAATAAAGTCTCTTATCTACGTATATCGACGAGTAAACAGGGAAGATTCTTATATTACGATATAATTTTAGTATAAATAAGAAGATAAAAATTTAGAACTCTTTCCATGTCTGTGGTATTGAGAGCAAAAACGGACTACAGTTTTTCTGGATGTGAATTCGTATCATTGATTTATTCCAATTGACTGCATTAACCGTACAAAGATATCGAACATAGCAGCGCTTAATGTTGTGTGCACATTAAACAGAAAATTATTCGGTTCGCTTTCGCATTCGATTATTTCTAGCGATTCGAAGCACGAAAAAAACTTTTCTCTATTTCTAAATATTATATTATAGAAAAAAAGTAGAAATTTGTTACAATATTTAATAGACAAATCAATAGATCTCCGCTGTTAAAGTTCCACTTCGGTAATCCTGTTCATATAAACATGTATGAATTTGCAAAAAACTTTGTAATTTTCTGACAAAACTATTTTTACGCTGTATAAAATATTTTAATACAATAATATTAATAATAGGCTAATTGAAATACCGATCTTCCGATATCTTTTATTGGAACGAGCGTTATTGAAAGAGGATTGGGAAATATTGACAGGGAAACGAGTTCCTTTGGGATATGGCTGAGGTCGTTTGATAAGGTAATTAGAGGCGCGATGATTATCCTGGTGAAAGAGATTGCGTCTAACTCTCTGCTTTCTTGAAGATCGAGGAGGATCTTACCAGAAAAGCTTTCCATGATAATAATGGAGAGGATAAAACGTAAGATTGTCTTGATGGTATATCCAAAGAAAGACGGGACGGATGTTCGTACTATATTTATGTTCGTGATTTTTGTTCCATAAATTCGAATTTAATTAAAATAGAATATTTATTATTAAATTCTACTATGAATATTGTATTTTTTTCCATAATGTGGGATTTTTAAAGATACATTTTGTTGTATTTTAAAGCACTGTAAATATGGAAGAGCTTTTTATTTCGACTAATAATAACAGCAGTAATTAAATTTCAAATAGGAATTATAAATTAAGTAAAGTGGAATTTTTTTTGTCAGAAGGACTTTATTTATTTGCGTACTCGCCAAATGTGCTTTTGCACTTTTAAGTTTCCTACAAGTGTTTAAACTGTTTGGTCTATTTCTTGGGAACAGAATTTATAATACGTACTATGTATTATATATTTAGATATACATCTTGCACTTTAGAGTCTTCGTTTAGAATTCGATCCATATTTAAATCTCCAGCTTACAGTGAACCTACAGCGATAAGCCTTTACTGCTCCAAGTGGGACTGTTAAGTTACGAAGTCAAATTAATGTTTCCAGTGGCTCCATACAGTTCAGGCCTGTTGAGGTGAACATGGCTCGTTTATGTTATCACAAACGAGGATACTGGATATTATTTATATGTACTACTACATAGGGCATAGTGTGATATGAATTAAAAATTAGCAAAAATTCTACGAAAATATTATTAGATAATAATTATAAATAATAAACGATATAATAATAAATATAAAAATATGTACACGGTATTATACAATAGTTATAAATTGTCAGATAATTAAATATAAATGAAAATTGGAACTTGATTGGCTCATGATTAGCACTAGAAGATAACCAGCGTCCAATATGTACTTAGATATATTAAAAGTGAATTGTATATTTTGAAATTAAAGCAGAAATAATAATAAATAAGAAACAAAAGTAGAATTGAAAAAAAAATTATTTGCATGTTCTTAATAATAACCGTAATATGGAAAGAAAACAGATAACTTGACAGATTCGTTAGATCTAGTGTTAGACTATGAACATTTTTCTAAATTTATATTCTTACGAACATAAGTAAAAAGACTGAGAATAAATAAATAGATGTTTCATCTATCAAATATTATAACGAGCACTATACTTTCAACATTTTATATATATATATGTCTGCATATTGCGCGCATTTCACACCTTTATTTCGTACCATTAAATTTACCAGAAATGCGTAAAAATCCGCAGTTTACTCGTGATGCTCTAAACTCTAAACTTTAAACGACTCTCAATTCACTCTAACAACTCTCGATATTAATTCGACGATTTGTTTTCAAACTCTATGCCTTTTTGCAGTACACCGTAATATTTTCCAAACAACCCGACTCCAGTCCCTTGTCATACCTACCCTTTTATAACGTCGATTTAAAATTACGACACGACAGTTCCGCTAGTTCTGTGCTTTAATATTCGAAAAATTCCGAACGATTTTCAAAGCAACCAACCGCAGTCGGTTACATCTATTCAATTTCGTTTCGAAGTTTGCCCGCGGCTATCGTTCCATTCGGGACTTTTATTACAGCCCCGCGTCGCGCCATCCGTTTCGTTCCGAGAAATTTCAATTACTCGTGGATTTTTCTCGTGTTCCTTCGATGCTAGTCATTTAGAAATTTAGGCCATCGACCATTTGACGAATGAAAATTTTTATTTTGCCTGCGAGCGTTTCGAAAATCGAGGAGAATGTATTTTTTTTTAATACAACTGGCAGAACATTTTATACACTAGGGCTCTTTAACCAAACGTAAATTGTCATTTCATTTCATAAACATGCGTTTCGAAAACTGAAAAAGATATATTTTTTGATTATTATTAGGAAAACTTTTCACGTATTTGGATCTCTAATTTGAATTTCTATTCTGCTAACTAAGTAAGGAAGATCCATACATAGTTGTTACGGTAAGCTCATCTAGAAAAGAAGATACGAATACTAAAAGAAATAGGCAAATTAACTGTTAGAATGTTTCATTTGAAAGAAGATGAAACGTGGTTCTTAACGAGTCTTATTGATTCTGATCGCAATCATTTTTATTACCTTCGTTCCACATCTCTGCACAGGATTAATTCGATACGTTGTTCACTTTAACAGGAAACGGAACAGGAAATACTTTAAACGGCGAAATGTTTGATATATTTAATTTTAATTACTCGATCAACATATACCAAATAAACAAAATTAAAGTGTAAATATGTAGTAATAAAATACGATAGGTGCTTATTCTTAAACGATTTAATTAATATAGAGTCGTTACATAATGATATTAATAATTAGCGTACCTGCATTCTCGGTAATAATTGATTATTACTAAAAGTGATTAAATTTGGTTTGAAGAAAACGTCAGCGTATTCACATTCAATATGCTATACTCTACATGCTAAATTAAGTGCAGTTTACACGATGGAATATTTCATGTATATATGCAACTGTAACAACAAATTGTAAATAGCAAATATATGCATATATCCAATTAATTAGTGTACACTTTTAAATGATGGAATATTTTATGTACTATTTGATACTTATACCCAATTAAAACTTGTTATTGAAAAATCTCCAAACAAGCTGTTTCATATGAACCGTTCCAATTATACTTATTCTGTTAGTGTCTAGGAAATTAAGGAAGTAATTTTCACATGTAGCAGATAATACCTTTATCTTTTAGCAGCTGAAAAATTCTTTTCATTAAAAAATCTCTCGTAAATAAATAAGCATTCTCAATAGGTTATTCCACATAAACCCGCTCGATTATAAATTATTTTATTATTAACTAAGAAATTGTAGCAATAAGTCTCACAAGTAGCAAATACCACGCTTACCTTTGAGCAGTTTGAAAATCCTTTCGAGTAAAAAGTTCCTTTTCAATAAATAAATATTCTCAATAAATTATCCTACATAAACCCAGCCAATTGTAAATTATCTCATTGCTACCAAAGAAATTGAAGAAGTAATTCTCACAAGTAACAAACAGCACCTTTACCTTTTAGCAGTTGAAAAATTCCATTCAATATATAATTCCTCTCCAATAAACATTTCCAATAAATTATCACTGTAAACTGTATTATTAATTATTAGGTGTTATTAATAGGCGAACCATTATCGACCAAGGAATCGGTAAAATTATTCTCGCAAACGGCGAAAGACGCGACTTGTGCTCGTTTCACTCGATCCGAAACACGATCACGTTCCGTCGTAAATAGAATGGAGCCGTCCAATGGCCACTTTGGACGCGAGCATAACTTACGATCGCTTGCGCGACGATATCTGCTAACGATCTCGCCGTTTCTTTGACGATTAAGCTATTCCTATGTGCAAGCAGCGCGAACTACACTAAACCGCAATGGACCGCGTAATCCGGAGATTGGGATCGTGAGTTCTGGCCCCTCGTTTCATCGGGTAGGGTCGAATTTACCCTTATGTCCGCGCCTTGGTTTCGCGACCTACGAGAAATTGTAATGGCCGAACTTTTGCCCACGTATCGAAGCCATCCCGTGGAAGCTGAATACCGGAGGAAAATTTTAGATTTAGATTTCCAGATATTGGATTCCTTCTCCTGCGGGAGGATAGTCGAACTAGTCGCCACGATGAATTTTTCCAGCGAATCGCAGATACGGTATTCGCGGGGGAGTTAATTGCGCGAGAGAAGATGAGAGGAAGAGTTGGCGAGATCCGATCAGAGGAAATTGCGGATACTTCTCGGGATGAGAGTTTGGATTATGTTTCATGGTAGAGAGAAGAAGGTTTATGGTATAAGAAACATAGAAAGACATCGTAATCTTATGAAATGGATTTATCATATATTTTATTGTTACGTTACATTTGTACGTGTAATATTACAGAATATATATATGACCGTGGAAATTCATCGCATAGGAAACATTCGTAATACTCGCAAGGCTAGGAATAGATTCGTGTCTATACAATTAGTGAAATATTAACCAGAAGCTAATCAATTAGTATGTAAATGGCATGAGAAATACGACGGTGTGCTAATACTTTCTGCAATTACTGCAATTACGTTATCAAATTACTTCCAAACTTTACCGATATAATCAAATTAGTCGTGTTTCGTTACAATGCTAATAAAAATCTCGACAAGTCCTACATAATTACAGATTTGTTACACTAAGTGTTAAAATACTCCAGTTAGCTGCCGTACATCGGCTGGATCAATCGTTCCGGTGAATTTTAATATCCGAATTATCCCGAAATCGGAATTTACCGTTCCATCAGAAAGATAAACAGCGTGGATTTATTAACGTCACGTCGAAGCCGCGCCAATTTCCTCTTCCCTCCCCCTTCCGTCCCGCGTTTCCATTTCACTCCTTTTTCTTCTTACTCCATTCGCTTGCTTTTTTGTTCCTTTTTTCTCCTTCTCGCGTAGCGTTCCCTTCGTTTCCCTTCTCTCTTCTTCTCTCTTCTTCTTTTTTTCATCGCCGCGTTCGTTGTTGTGCCCCGAAAGAGTCGCAATTTATCGCCGCATCGAAGAGGTAACGGGACGCGAATTTTTCATCCCTCGCGCTGGCTCCGTGATTCGGTCGGATCCGCGTGATCTACGAATCCTTCTTTCTGATCGCTCTTTGATGGCGTGGAACGTTGCACGCTCGCATCAATAATCCTTTGTCCAGAAATTGCCCCATTTTTTCCTTCCGTTTTCCCTTTAATCCTCTACATTTTTTCGGGATCGTTCTCTTGCACAACTTTCACACGGTTATTCTGATACGGTGTTGCATTGAAAATGTTAGATGTTTCACGGGAAGTTTCTGGTGTTTTGCGGCATTGGTTCGTGGGTAGGAGAAGTTAGGATATTTTCATTTTTCCTTTTCAAATTTCCTTTAGCTTCGGTGAGTCGTCGTGGTGGAACGATATTTATGAAATGATATATTTACTCGAATTTTTGTTTCTACGTTGTTTCAAGTTCCTTTCGTATTTAAGGTAATTCAACGAAATATCGAAAATTTTAAGATTTCTTCTTTACACAAGTAAATAGATTTAACATGTTATTTACTCGTGCACGCATACTGTAAACCGTTAAATTACCAAAAGGTACACGACTTGCAATCTTTTTCCAGTTTACGGTATTGCATGATAGATATAAGACATACAGTGTGTTATCATGTATAGGTAAGCGAGGAAAAAGATCCTTAATTATTAATTATATAAAATTTGCGTTGTACGAGACAGCTTATTCAGAGAATTTGTACGACGAAATATATTTCTACTTGGATGTAAAATAGTAAAAAGGTATCGAATTAATTTTACTCTTCGTGAAAGACCGAACAAAGTCAAAGTCGAACGAAACATTAGTTTCAAATCAAAATCAATAGTGATCTTCGGAAACCAACGAACAAAGAAAGACGAATGGAAAAAGGAAAGGAGAGAAACAAATTAAAAAATGTAATCATATTGGCGAGCGATATTTCCTCGGCGAATTTCTTCTACATTTTGCAAAAATAGGGAAGAATGGACGTGAACTTTATCCTAGTGAGGGAATCAAAGACCTGTGCGAGATACTGGGAAGACACGTTGCTTTTAGCGCCTCTTGGAACAGAGGGTCGACAGGCCGAAGGAAAACATCGTGCAAGTCCAAGATATTCCTTGAAACTTTCCCTTCTGCTTGGCGAACCGAATTTCGGACTGAATTTTGGACTGAATTTTGAATCGCCAACGGAAGAAGGGCGTGTCTCGGGTTAACCAATTAGTCGATCTTCGTTGGCCGTTATCCGACCGTCGGTCCCAAACTGGAAACGATATATGTATGTACGTACGTACGTGTTAGATTATGAACGTTCGAATACAGTAATTACAAATTAGCGTGCGTATCGATACGTTTTCGACGAGTTCTCGCTTCGTGCGGCCGTAGTTCTCGATGAAATTTGAATTTCATCGAGAACGATTCGATCAATGGACGAATGGAAGGGAAACGCGGCCATTGAAACGTTTCCGCCGGTGTTTGTGCGAATCTCCGTGTGGAAATTTACAGCGAATATATTATTAATTTGGGAAGATTCGTTTGCAATTAGGGGATAAAATTCGTATGGAAGTTTAGTTGAATTTTAGGTTCTGCAATTTTCTGTTTACGTTTGAGGAATTCGGGCCGGATTGATACAAGTGAGGATATTTTTAATTTGAAAGAAATTGAGGCCGAAATTTATTAGGTAATTTAGATGAATTTTGAATTTTTTCGATTATTCAGAGGAAAATGGGACAAGTGTATATTGTGAAGAAAGACACATAAAATTTGATCACTGAATATGTATTCATGAAGGTATTCAAATTCATAATCAAATCTTCTAGAATGCAGAATCTAGATGAATATTTACGTTAGAAAACGCTAGAGTTGCTTGTTCGAGTTATTAAAGACAAATGCAATTGACACGAACTGTATTGCAAAAGTTGTTTTTTCCAAAACTATAGATCGATCGATTTTATCGTCGATCAATGGAATCGAGAAGAATCGTTCCGTGAAATTCTGCTGTTAAAAGATTTCGAGTTTATCGAAAGAACATTTTGTCCATTTGTCAATTTTGATATGAAAATTTCAATGACCTTTCGATTGTTAAATTTTATCGACGTTGAGTAAAACTGAAAAAGATTCTTTCCTAAAATTCCGGGCATTTTTATTGGGCAAAGGCGTCAAACGATGCCTTTCACGATGAATTTCACTATGGAAATTCTGCTGAATTTTTGATTGTTTGATTTTGCTAACGATAGATGGAATTGAAAGTGGAATTTTCGACTTTTGCGATAGCCAGAGATATCAAAGAGACATTTACAAAAACTTTGATACGGGAATTCCGATGAATTTTCGATTATTAAATTTTTGATTGTTCGATTTTATTGGCGGTAGATGGGCTTAAGAAGGATCGTTTTGTGAAATTTTCGGTTTAGTTTTTGGAGCAAGTGAAAGTGTCGAAAGGACGATTATCTATAGTTTATAACAAAGTTTCAGATTTTCGTTTTGCTGAAATCTATGTTCTTTTATTTTATCGACGCATGAGTTTTAGAGAAACTGTACCGTAGACTTTTGACTTTTTCTGTTCAACGAAAATAATAGAAAGGTTTTATATGCGTCTTTTATCGTTAAATTTTAGACCGTTTGACTTTATTGAGCAGAATTGAAAATAATTGTTTCGTGAAATCTGGAATTTTTCATTGGGCGACAACGTCAATAACACAAGGAACGTTTATATGAATTTTGGTACGAAAATTCAACTTAATTTCGCGTCGTTTTGTTCTATCGACGATGAATCGAATCGAGGAGAATTATTTGGCAAGAATTCCGATTTTTTTACTTGATCGAGACATTTATATGAGTTCTAGCACTGAAATTCATGTGAAACGTAATCATGAATTAAAGATATTTTATAAAATACGGGAACACTTAAAAATGCAAAAACATTCATTTCTAACGTTTATCAATTGAAGTTAATGAAGGAAAAACGAGATTCGTAGAAAATCTGCGAGGTTTTCCTATTAATATCAAGGAGAGATTTCTGTGTGCTCGACTAAAAACTGCAGATGATCGGTTTCTTCCGCGAAGGAACGGGAAATATTCACTCGGGACTCGTAACCCCATTACGTTCGAATACGATGCTTTGTCAGTGGTCTGCTCGTCTGTTCGTGGATCGTGATCGCAGCCTCCTCAAAGCGTCCAAGAATAGAGAATCTTTGCCTCTGAAGCTGTTGAAAGTGTTTTGAGAGTAACCAGACTATCGAGAATTGTTTCGAAAATTGAGTATCTGATCAATTTTATGCGCCATCATTTTTCTATTGTCTTCTCCTTTACGAGAAGTAAAGAGGAGACAAGGAATACTCGTTGCGTATTCGAGAAGAATTATTTTAGAATCGCTTATCGTTACGAATGTTTGTACGAATTTAAATCCGAGGAATTATAATTTCAATCATAATTCATCGCACAATTGATTCTTCGTAATTTTCTTATTCGTTTCTTCGTGCTTTCTTCGTCGCTCAAAGTTTTTTTCTCTGAATTTCCCCTCTGTTTCAAAAATCTAAAATTCCAACCTTCTCCCTTCGAGATGTGATTTTCTTACGAGGAAACGCTTTAACAGTATCAATGCTAGTATAATAATAATAGAAACTAAAATTAAGTTACTCCAAAATTTTTAAATCCAACTATTTCAACTTGGCCCTTCCACAACAAAACCAAGATATTTTCCACCGTGGAAATAAATCCACAAATTAAATTTCATTCTATAAATCCCGCGTTTTAAATATCATTATGCGTCACATAATAAAGTACATGTCTTTTACTAGATGTACTTTTTACTTAGACTAGAAATGCAAGAAATTTTGACGAAAAGATTCATTCGAATATACCATCAAAGGCTTAATTATCCTAAGTACTTAAATCATCGTAACATTCTAATTTTTATCAGAAAATGCACTACTCCAGAACAATATTTAATTAAAAAGAAAGAAAAAAGACGATCAGGTATCAAACACTCAGGCAGCAGCTCCTGAAACCTCCCAAAAACTCGATACCTCGTGAAACTGAACTGAAAATCGTGCAAAAAAATATCGCGAAAAAATTCCTACAGTCACTCGACCGTGTCTCCAAATCTCCAATAAGAGACATTTCATCGAAATCGAAGCGAGATTAATTGTCGATTATTACATGTCAAATGGATATTACATAGAGCAAGGATCGTTTCAATCATCAAGAATTATTCGAAATATTTCTGCGGCTTGAGGAACTCAATTTATTAAGTCAATAGCATCGACGAGATACTTTGTACGGAAACTTATGGCGCTGAATTAAAAGCGACACGGGATAATCCGAAATAATGGATTAATCGTGCTAAGTGAACGTAAATCGTAAACCTGCTAGTTTCTTGAAGAACTTTCTTCGGGATGCAATTAGTCAGTTCTTGGTTGTAAAAACTTCCAATCGACGAAAAGAATTTTTTATGATGGAGTTTAAAATTGAGCGATGACAGAGAGAGAGAGAGAGAGAGAGAGAGAGAGAGAGAGAGCCAAGAGGATTGGATGGAACTAGTTTAAAGTTGATTAACAAAATCAATTTTTCTAAAGATATCAAGATATTAAGAGAGAGAGAGAGAAAGACCAAGTTAAATCTTGGAATTTAAATCGAAAGAAAGATGGATAAAATTTATTAAATTATACGTAGGAATAAAGATGAATATTAAAATACTTTAGTGGTATTCGTTATTCATTGTACTTTCTCGATTTTTAGAACGAAATAGAGGAAACAAAACTTAAGAAATTTTGAAGATACAAACACCCATAATTAAAAAGTTATTTTATTTGAACAATTATTATTATTACATCATAGACCAATTAAACACGACCAAAAAAGAAAAAAAATTATTTATTCAGGAGACACAGAAAGAAATTTAATAATTTTCAATAAATCTTTAAAAATTATTGCGCTCTTTGGTCGAGTCTTTACTAAGAATTTAAATTTACACAAAGTCCCTTTACCAGAGATTTAGATTCAAGCAGATTAAAAGAGAAAGAGAACAATTTAGAATTCAGCCAAATGGTGTCTACCAAAAATTTAAATTTAATCAGGGGATTTCTACTAAAAATGTAAATTTACCTAAACAGCTTTATCGAGAATCTAAATTTTATTTAATACAAAAAGATGAAAAAGAAAGAGAGAGAGAGAGAGAGAGAGAGAGAGGGAGAGAGAGGGAGAGAGAGGCGAAGGAAGAAATTCGCTGCCAAACTACTAAACATAACCAAAGGTAAGAACAACGAACGAAAAGAGATAAAAAAAAGGAAAGGAACATTTAATAATTTCCGATGGATCCTCGGATGACTACGCAAAAGACCAAACCACCAAAGTAGCTGTCATCGAGGATGTTCCCAAGAACCCTTGCCATGATCGACCAAGGTGTAGCGCTCACGCCGTATCATCGTCTGCGCGGTAATCCACTTGTTCTTATCGCGGTGATTTCGTGAAGAAGACTGTGCTTGACACCCAACTCGACGAATTAATTATGCATTCCATCAAGCGACGCAAGAAAGCAAGCGAACCAATGGAGAAAGATGAAACGAGACGAAGAGAAAGGAGAAAGAAGAAAAGGAAAAAGAGGAAGAAGAAGAACCGCCGAAAGGATCCGAAGTTGGTCTCGAGACTGCCTTTGCGGTTGAAAACCGCGCTATTCGGGAGGATTGCACAGACACCGCTGCGCGAATCGCAAGACTGGATGGCATTTTAATTGCCTCGATTAAATTAGACGCTTGTTCTCGTTGCGAAATGGACACACGCTCCAGGTACCGTGGTATACATTTCGTGTTCAGCGTGGCTGTTTAAATTTTCCACGGGAAAATACATGTTTATGGAATAATTTCGGTTGATTTCGAAACGGATCTGAGTTGAGAAATTGTGTATTAGTTGATTTCGCTAGGACAGAGGGGAGTTTTATGGGGAAATATGCAATGATTTCTTTTTTACGAAGGATTCCAGGTCTCGGTTATACGATAAATAATTAACGAAATTTACTCGTGATCGATAAATAGCATTAAATATTTTTTCTCCTTCGTCACATGATATTCTTTGATTCATTTTTTGGTTAAAGCGCGATATCTCTATCTATCTCTTGCCACAAGAATTCTTTTCGATGATGCTTGATAATATAATAATTTCGATTTTATTGATTTATTACTGTATCGGTAGAATTACATTGATCATTATATATGTACCTAATTCGTATGAATTCGATTTCTATTGTTCTACCGGGATACTTATTGAAACGAATAAAACTATAAAAATCTAAAACTATGCTTCGAACAATGTCTTATAAGCAAGCTTTATTCATATATTTCCCTTTAAATCAGTATCTAAATAATCGGTTAAAACGAGTACTTAAATTCAGCTCGAAACAATCATTTCGCTCGTCGAATTTTAAATCACTATCGTACCGCCCTTTCTATTTCATCACCTTTTAATGTCAGACGTTTCATTTTTCCATCAATATTTCAGCACAAAGCGTAACCTTTTCAACGATGCCATAATTTACGCATCGCAATTTACCAAGGATCGCCTCCTTTCGTTTTTTCCCAACACTTTCGCGCTTGTTAAACGTCTGTATTTACGTAGGCTTGCATGCGCATATTTCAGCGAGAAATTTAAATACGATTGTTTTACGGCTCGCTTTGCGAATTACACGATCACGTTAATTCAGTTTAAACAAGCTCAAGCAATAAAATCTGCAGCGACAGTCACGGAGGATGGAGGCTGGGATTCGGCAGAAATGTAAAATTCGCGATCGAAACAATACGAACGTGTACACTCGCACAAATATATATCTCGCGGGTGTGTAATAAAACGTAAAAGTTTTAGTTACGTGTGCAATTATTCGCTGATATAATATTCGAGACGAGCTTAACATGTTCGTTATTTCGCTATTGACGCGCATGGTGCGGTCGATTCGTATTCATTTTACTTATCGCTAGGCTCTAAACCGAAACGATTATTGCGGTTTTTAAATTTGTACGTTTTGATAGGTGTACTTAAGAAGAGAAATGGGGCGGTAAGCAGTGTGTATACAATAGACACTATTGTTTCTTTAAAAAAAATAAAAATATGTATTATCAAATGTTTCTACATTGAGTACATCTTGATGGCAACAATTCTCCTTGAGGTTTCCTTCCTTTCTTAGTAAAAAAAAAAAAAAAAAAACATGTTAGCGACCGAATAACTGTTTCAGAAATTGTGTAGATATCACGAGATAGGTTAGCATTGTTAAAATTGTTGGAATGTATCATAACGTGCGGGACCAATTTCAGGAGTGGCCAAGATGCACAAAAGCAATGAAACAAATCCGTACAAACGCGTGTTGTATCCGGTCTTGTTTCAAAGTTATAGCCATTTTTGTGTTTCAATAATCCGCAACTACTTACCTTCGTAGAGGCTGTTCGAAATGGCTACCCTCGGTATGTGTTATTCAACATACACCTGGAATTTCTGAAAGATTGCGAAATGCTTTGACAGGACCTGCGCAAACTTGCACACAGACCGAGGGTAGCCACTTCGAGCAACTTCTATAAAGATACGCAGTTGCGGATTATTGAAACAGAAAAATGTCTATAACTTTGAAATAGAATCAGATAGAACACATGTTCGTATGAACTATTTTTGTCGTTCCTGTGTCTCTTGTCCACTGCTGAAATAGATGCCACGTGTTACGACGCAACCTGTATATGGATCATTCAAAATGCACTTTACGCTACCTTGCTACTTTAAATCTTCATAATAAATTCGTTGTCAAACAAATATATTTTCCCAATCATGAATACATGAATTGCTTCCCATAAAAAATTCAAAACGTTTATTCAAAATCATGTGTTTACTTAGCAATTTCTCGCTTCCGATGCCTCTTCCTTCTGTCTCGTATTTATTAAATCTCGTTTACTCGTGTTTCTCCTTTTGCTGTGCTTCTCAAATAAATTGCCGGAAATTTATAGAAGCGGTCGCTCTATTGATTACACCCCGAGGAGCAGTATTAATTAAGAAACAGCGTGGGACGAAGGCATTCCTTACGCGGCGTGGCAAAACACAAAGATGAAACGGCCCAGCCACCGGTGTTTTCAATCAAAAGCAAATCGTTCCGAGGGTTCATAATTAAAATCGAAAAGGAAGGGGGGGAGCGGGTGAGATCACATTTAAAGACTCCATCACGTGATGTAAGTAGTTAATCAGCGCCAACATCGTCATCGTGATTGCTTTGGGTCGATATTAATAGAGAATTTTTTGCAACGATATAGAAAATAGAAAGTGAAAGTGAAATAAGCAATGAATATAAATATTCAGGTACTTTTTATGATTATTTATGCTACGATGTATTGTATATAAAAGGAGACACTTTCAGCAATTCACAAAACGTTTGAGAACGTATATTCCTCCATAGTGAAAGTTAATAATGTTTTCTCATCATTTAAGAAATATCATTTCTTATCTAACCTGCATCTTGAACATTAAAAATTGTATGCCGGGGATTTTGAATGAAATTCTGTTTGAAATCATTTTTTGATTTTAAAACAATGCTCCTCTATCGATACGTAAATAACGGATAATCCCTTCGTTCCACAATTTCTCAATAGAGTTTTAATTAAAAGACTATAACGACGACACCATACCAATAAAAATATTCCAATAATATTCTATCGAAATACCATTCCTTTAATTTAACTTTATTCGAATGAAATAAAAAATGCATGAAAAATTTGGATCACATTTGCATGTTCACTGCGTTTACACGATATTTTGAAGTGATATATTTCACTCCATTCAAGCGGCGAGCATAAAATCGGAAGAGAATAACTCTCGAAGCCAGCCCGTCGCAATAAGAGGATCAAAAAGACAGACGCACAAGCCGCGGCTAATTACACGCGGATAACTACGAAGAGAAGGTCCGCACGGGGAATTGAACAGACCGAAACACGCGATCAATCTATTATTCGCCCTGTTCGAACACGCTCTTAGCGAAGCGAATCGTCGGCGAGGACGACGCCGCTGGAAAAATTAATTATGCATTCCATCCCGGCTTGTGAAGAAGTGTAACACATGTATACACACACACACACAAAACATTTAATTAGAATTATATTGGTGGCCGATGAGGAATGTTGTCCGATAAGAATGGACGTGAAAGAAGAAGGAAAGAAAGAAAGAAGAAATAAAAGAGATGGAGAGATCCTGGTTATGAAAAGAATATGGAGGATCCGAGAGAATTGTTCGGAAATACAAATAGAAGGAATCAAATTTCTTTTCAGTTAGTGTAACTCATATATTAACTTGAGATTAGCCCATTTGACTTCTAATGTGGTCTGTTTGCTTTTCATTTATGTAATTCTCAAATATGGAAAGAGCGAGAGAATTGTTTGTGGAAATAAAGATAGTAGGATGCAAATTTCTTTAGATAGTGTTACTTATACGGTAGTTTAAGGTTACTTTGTTTAATTCGTAGACTACTTTATTTGATTTCTGGATATAGAAAAATCGGAGAAATTCTTTGAAAGCAAAATAGAAAAAAAAATTTCTATACCAATATAAGATGTATGTATTTCATTTATTTGCTATTATCATAATGCTAGACTAGATTGTCAGGAAACGATAATCATTTTATGAATTAAAGATTCAACCAATGTATGAATTTAACATGTAAAATAAGATTAAGAGTAGTACTAAACGGGCATATACAAATAATTTTCACATTAAATCCTGTTGTTGATTTACCAACCGAGAAACAATTTACTTTACCGAATACTATAACCAATAGGAAGAAAGAAAACGTAATTCGTAACGCAACTCAAGATTACCCTCTTTATATCTCACGGTACATATATACGTATCCATGGAGTGCGCCGATTGAACGAGGGGAAAAGGAATAGGAAGCAAATAGCGAAAGTAGATGAAGCTCGTGGACGTACATAAACAAGGGTTCATCGATCATCCGAGTGCAAGAAACGGGACCGGTACTCATTGTGGATGGGAAAATTGAGACATTTTCTATCTTAGTCGTTCTTGATCTCCCTATCTCTTCGCGATCTCCTATCCTGCTCTAATACATTAGACTTGATGTATGAATGTGTGTATGTACGAATATACGTCGGCCCGTGCATAAATCTCTCGACGCCTTCGAGACGCTCGAATCTCAGCAAATATGTCACCCCCTCGCTGGCAAGATGCGCGATCAGCGGAGATACATTATGGACCTTTCTTGGGGTTTAATGCATCGCTCGTCGTGATCCGCGGGGTTTGACTGACAGATGAGTGTTTTTAGTTGGATCAGTATTAAGGAGAAGAATCAAGGGATGGGATGGTAGATAGAGTGAGAAAGGGTTGTTTTGAGTGGTAGACTTGAGACGAAGAAGATGGCAACGATGGTAAGAAGAAGAGAACGCAGGAAGATGACAGGCTCTGATCGCTCACTGACGTATGGTATAGATGGTTCAAGGGTTATTAGTTGTCTACGAACATTTTTTGGAATATCGACAGTTGGACGCATGTATGTATTACTGTAGACTTAGATTTAAGAGGCAGGCGAGAAGTGTAAGATAAATTGCTTTTGGTGAAGCAAGTTATCCTTTTTAAATTGAACGTAGCTCGTTAGGTTTTCAAAACAGATAACAAGAATCGAGAGAAACAAGTCACGCCAAGGAAAGTCTTTGCGTTCTCCTAACAAGTTTTCTTGCTTTAACTACACCCCTTAAAAGTCTAACCGACTATGTATTACAGAAAATTCCCCAACTCAAACGCCAATTACTCTATCATTAATCACGTGCTCGACAATCGTGTTCGATAACGAAATTCCCCCCCCCCACCCACCCACCCACCCCGCCTTACGCTAAAACTATTCATCGATAGCCAATTACAGTAATTTCCTTTCTTCTCGGGCTTTTATCCTTCCATCGATAACTTTAATTACCATAACACTAGGGTAAATGATAAGTTCTCGCATAATTTATATGGAAACTATGTTTAAAACGTATTAAAATCACGCAACATATTATTATATCAACCCTTTACGTGACCAACTTATGGCAATTATGTTCACGTTATGGAAATTATGGAAAATGATGAAAAAAGGTAGGAAAGGAGAAAAGATCGTGACGCTGGATTATGTTTTAGATTTAAAGAATATTAAGAACAATCTAATTTATATATATATATATATAATTTAAAATTTAGTTCTTTTAGTTTTTCTCAATAAAATATTATTTTTTATACTTGTTATCGCATAGCACTATTGTTATCTTGGAATAAATTACTCAATTGGTACATGAGAAAAATGAGTGACATTATCTAGACAGTCTCTTACATGTTTCGGGTCACGTAAGGTATATTTATATGTGTAACTTGTCTCATTAATTATCAAGAGAAATAAAATTATCACAAAAAATAAAGATGAATTTGTTATTCCTTTTAAACAGATTTTTCACGTACCTAAAGAAATAAATGAATAAATGAGAAGAAAGGCTGCTATCCTTATCATAGTACACGACCCAAAACCTAACCCCAGGTAGGAATTCTAGATTACTCACCTACAACAAAATATACGATAAAACATATATTAACATTAACATTAACATTAAAATTCACATAAATAATAATAAATCCGTAACTAATGAACTTACAATCAGTATCCTCGTATAAATATACTGCAATAAGCATAACTGAATCAGGTATCTCCAATATTATTTATTATTTTTACTTGAAATATAAAAATCAAATAATATACGACAAAGGGCTACAAATATACAGCAATGAGCATAATCAAATCAATAATAAACATTTTCACGTAGCTACAGTATTATTTATTTTTACTTAAAATGTAAACATCAGATAAAACATACAATAAACGAATAATATTAATTACATAGAATAATTCGATAAAAATCAAGCAGTGGAAAGAGTGGAACAAACAACCCCCCAATATCCCTTCCGAATGAGGGGATATACGCACCCCTGGGCATCGAATAATGCCGAGCAAGTCGAATTACCGGCGAACATAATCAGTTTCGTGAGAACCGATAATTGGTCACGCGGGCGCAAGCGAATTATCGCGTTTATTGCGTGCGATAACGCTATGCGGGAACTGCAGACGTTTCGTTTATTTCCGTTCGTAGAGACAGGCCGCGATTACGTTTCTTCTTTCGTTATATCGCGTGTCGACGCCTTTATCTCCGCGAGTATTATACTGTTAGGAGCGTTAGGATTACCGGAGGCATTTGATCTCTATTTTAGCCGCGATAATGTTGCATTTGCATACTTACAATTAGTCGATTGTCCAGGATTGCGTACAATTCATTAACTCTTTAAGCTTACCTTTCCCGATAAAAGTGTATAATATTTTTGGTTTATTTACCGGTGTTTGATAAGCCTTGAGCAAAA
Source organism: Bombus sibiricus (assembly GCA_014737505.1). NCBI lineage: Eukaryota > Metazoa > Arthropoda > Insecta > Hymenoptera > Apidae > Bombus > Bombus sibiricus. The sequence goes on from JACXIM010000188.1 coordinate 245,357, forward strand.
TAAGTTAAATGCGTGTAACAGGATGATTTTGCACGAGGCCTCGTTTTAGAAAAACTCGATTTTGAAAGTTTATCAAATCGGGATAATATTCTATCACGGTATCATAAACCAGCATACGATGATATTTTATAATTTGCTCCTTTTCGCAGAATTACAAAACCAAGCACTTCTATTTTATCGTTGGTTTCATCACGTTGGAAATTTGGAAAATTTCGCTATTTTTATCGGCAATTTGTGTTCGTTATCCCCCACTTGAAAAGTTATTGATGTTTCCACTGATTGTGTTAATACTTAATAATTTCGTGAACGATATCGTTTATAATAGATAATGAAAATAGAATGTTCGATCTCTGGAAAATGAGAAATAAGGTATATAAAGAATAATAATAAAGTAGTATAAAGGAAAAGAGGGTAGTAATGAAAATTAATATTTAACCAAATGAATGATTTCAGAGTATTCCAGAAATTGGAATATTCCATTTCGAAATAATGATGATGTTTGGCAGAACTGTCGGGAGATAGGCTCCATTATTTGGATCGTTCGTAATTTCGCGTTGGCACGCCTTATTAACAGTCAACATGCGCGAAAGAACAAAATTCGGCTGCGGATTACATGGCTACTAGACCGCGTTATTAACATAACGTCATCGTTGAACGCGATATTAAACGGCTCGTTATTATTCAAATCGATGCAATTACGGTTTTATTGCTGTTTGGTGCGGTATGATCGTTTCAGAGTCGATGAACCGTCTTTGGAAATGCGAACGCGTGTCGTACAATCATTCAACCCGTGAATCTTGTCATCGTTATCTCTTTGTCCAAGGTAAATTTCAAAATCACCGTTTTAACGTTTTCACGATTCGATGATATCTCTCGTTCAGTAACGCTTTAATACCTTAATTGTCTCGCTAAACACGATTAAACAGATTCCACGATATAGATTTGTAATTTTATCGACACCGGTGAAGAAATTTCGATCGCTTCTCTCATTCTTTTCTGAAATGAACGATTTATTGTTGATTTGTTTATGGGTATAATGATTAAAAATTTTATACAACGATTTTTTTTTTATCAATCTTTCTTCTTCCAACTTGTTTATAAGATAATGTAGCATGTTGTTGAATAAAAAAATTTTAATTAGACGCACCAGTCCATGCTCGTTTTTTAATATCGAAGTAAATAATATTGAAGTAAGAAGGGAACACGCGTATCATATCTAATTAAAAATTTAAAAAGGAAAACCAGACAATCTAGTTTACGTACAAACGCGTATATACGTTTTGAATATCAAACAAGACCTTTCGATTAAATCTTTCTGTGAAATTAATTAAAACGAACACAATCGTATTTATTAAAGCATTTCAGTATATCGCGATCTTTCATGAACGAGAAAGTAACGAAATAAATTAACAGCCGACTGAAACGATAACCCACAATCCACTATATAATAATCTTTTCAAAGTAAGAAAAAACGATTGAAATTGAATTTTGCAACTTTAAAGAGAAATAAAAATTCAAAAGGAACACGCTACTAATTTACAATCTTGCCGGAAATCGTGCAAGCAGGGTATCATTAAATACCAGCAGTCGTTTACATGTCGTTCCTTTTGAAAGGTGAATTTGCAACGCGACAACTTGAGGGGTGGGTTTCAAGCAAAAGTCGGTTGGCAAACACCAGCCACCGTTGCCAATCAGAAATTATTCATGATTCGACCTAATAAGATTCAGACTCTCCCAGCTGGCAGACATCAAAAGAAGCAAGACGATAACATCCGTCTCCAGCTTTCGTCCGTAACACTTTCTCGTATCGGAGCAAACAACCTTCGATAAACGAACTCAAACGACCAAGCTTGAAAATGGTACTACTAAAAGGTTCGCGCGTTTAACTGCTCTACTGGATCTGCTTTTCACGATTACTTCGTATTATTTAAAAATCTGCATGTTAAGGGTGATGTCGTTTTGATAATTTTGTTATAGAGATTAATTAAAGATTAATATCGGACACGAAGTTAAATGGAATCGACACTATTGAGGTTCGTTTAGTTTAATCATTTTTAAGCATGTATGACAATCGATATTTTGTGTTCAGATCTGTTTGACTACTTGCAGGTATCTTTAGTTAAACATTTTCATACAGAAATATCTTAATCCTTTCACTGCGGAACCTTAAAATCTCGTAAAAAATGTGCACTTAATAAAAAATTCCCTTGGCAATTATACACGTGCCGTTTGAAATGGCGTAACTTTATCCCGAAAACATTTTTCATACAGCAGCAAACAGAGCAAACATTTAGACATTCTGTTTTCCACGATTCACCCAGTATATAATCCTAGCACAACTTCGAAACCGAACATTTCAGTCGTTAACAACAGAGTAATGATCGAAAATCAGGATCGATCGAACGGAAGGAGAACATAGGAGTGATCCGATTCCCCGCGACTTTCGGTCAAATATCTGGGAACTCGGTTGGATCCAGAACGGAACGCGGACGAGGAATTGGCAGGAGCGTCTCGCAGAATAAATTCGCTTGCCTTTGGTGAATCGAAGCGTGTTCCAGGCCGGAATCCTCGGAAAGTCGTAAACGGCTAGTGATCGTAGGAGATCGCGTGGCGGTCAGTGACGCCGGTATCCGGAACGTTTCTCCTAGATATCGTACTCGCGAAAGCACCAACGACCAGCTGGCACATGTTCCGCGACAAAGCGACCCTTTCTTCCTGCTTTAAGAGTTTAATGTCGGGTATTAAATGTAAAATTCTCTTGCAGTCTTCTTCATCTCTTTCGCGCATCTTTGTACAAAGGTCGGAAGATTTGAAATGTTGGAATACGACTACCGGAGGCGACTAATAGACGAGCGAGCATTCTCATTGTCAACTTGTTTGTTTATTTGTTTATTTATCTATCTATCTATCAATGGGCATTAAAGCCTATAAAGTAGCAAAAGGAAATAAATATAGGCGTTGCGAAGTTACAAAAATTAGGTTACGAATAGAACAAAACAGTGTACATACATAGTACATACATACAACTGTATGCATACAATACGTAAATAACTATTTAAAGTTGCATAAGGAAATCAGGTCGATCAGATATTACATTAGCATATCTACATACCCTGATCTTTCTAATATAATACTTGCATATGATATATAGTAATATTGTATATAATAATATATACATATAATATTTCTAATATCGTTCACAAAGAATTCAACCCGGAAATGTTTTAAATCTCTTATGATGACTAGATGACATATTTGTGGTTCTTTAGGTTTCGATCGTGTCTTTACGTATATTGCGCTTTGTTCCAACATTTCATGAACATCCCTCCTCACTTTTCTCGTATTATCAGCTTGTTGCAATGTTTGAGTTTCTTGGAAGATAAATTGATTGAGAATTTCCAAGTTTCTTGATTCCATTGCCTGGATACACGATTAATTCGTCGACGACTTATTGAATTTAAAAATTGCTTTTCTATAAAATACCTTTTTCTCCTGTAGTTTTCGTATGTTTCAGTTATGTGCCGTAATTGCGGTTTCTTTGGAAGAACTAATAGATCGATACATTTGAAATTTTGTTTCTCCTTTTCTTTCGCGTAAAATTTCGGACACAGCTTTGTTCAAAAATGTATGTAGTTTAGCAACTAATAAAGTTGCGTGATCCTTAAATACATATGTATTCTCTTTAAATAATAATACATCTTATAATCGCATATACGATCCGGACTCAATATTATACGTAAAATAGTATTTATACAATTATTTGTCCCAACAGGAGAGAGAGGAGTATGATATACATAAACTTACATTGTCATCCAATTTCAATTAATACAAACGAATAAAACGAATAAAATCGTCGAACATCGAACAAGATTGATATTCCAATTCACCGTTTCTCTGCGAATTCCCTTCGAAAGACATTAACATTATGCGCGAGCTACATTTTCTCCGTTTAATCGAAATATACCAGTACTTATTATTTTATGAGGCATAGAAATATCCGGAAAAAATCGAGTTTTAAAACGCTGTTTGAAACACCGAACAGTTTCGTTAAACGAAACGATATATTGAAACAGAATTAAACGACGGTATGATGTCTGTCATATTATAATAAGATATTCACTGAGCTAATTTTTCTTGCTCGATGCTCCGATGGTTATCTTTTGGCGAATGGACGTACGAGTCGCGAAAGGGGTTAATTTGTTACTGGAAGGTGCGAGGCGAAAGTATCAGCAGCAACGGCAGCGGTACTTTCGAAGTAAAGTTAACGGGGTTAGGTAAATTTCCAGTTCGACGAGAAGTTGATATTCGGAAGCGGCATTCTGTTTCTTGGTAATTCTGTTAACCATCTCGGACAGTTCTCGAGTTCAAGACGTAGTCAAGCGTTTTAATTAAAAATCGTGCGCTCGAAAGTGCGTAACGTTTTACGAGATTGCTACTTCGAGTGGCAATAGTAAGTAGAATTGGCCTTAACGATCCACACATATCGAGAACCTTGAAGATAATTGCAGTAACGAAACATCAAGGGATGGAAGATGCGAGGCGTTGTAATATGCCATCGAATGAGACTAATACCTATACTACTCATATTCTCTAATTATTATACTCACGTTTTTTTTTTATCCCCATGACCATATTAATATGTCATCATGCCATCTTGTTCGGTCCATTGCATTCGTGTAAGCCACGTTTGATTAATTAATAACCAAATGACGAATAAATTAACAAATGACAGGAATGTCATACAGTAATTATTAGTAATTATTAATACTGTTTTAATAATCATGTGAAAATGTATTTTATCCCTGTAATAGATTATCATAAATCATTGCAGTAGTTAAACCTAATCCAAATCTCTGTTATTCAAATATTCATCAGGCGCGAACGGCATAAAATTTGTAAAAATTATTAACAGTAGTTATAGTGAAATAATCAACGATTATATATTGATATTCAAAATTCTGTACTTAAAATCTAAGTGAGAAAGTTTCAGATGAATTCGATAGGAATTTCAAAGAAATCTACCATCAAATAAATATGCTAGCATATAAGTAACTCGTACAGGCATGCGTAAAGTGTATTCGATCAAAAAAACGATAAATACAGTAGGAAATCTAACGATACGAATATCAAAAAACTAAAATGGAAAGTTTCACTAGATTATGTATAAGGTTGACAAGATTTTTATAATACAATAATGTAAGATACGCGCATAGATTATTTACATTTCAATGTTTCAAACGAAATAACGATCCCAGATGTTTCAACAAGTTTCTGACGATTACATATTTTTTAATTTTATTTTTATCTTCGGAAATGTCCTAAAACTTGTAAACAGGGATACACGTACATCGCATCCCACCACATTGTTGTCAGGTTAAAATCAAATTCGATCTCTCTAACGTGGAAACAAAACCGCGTACAATCTCAGATATACATGAACGTCGATATCATTAATCGCAGACGAGCAATGGCACGAGCAATGGTGAGCCGCGATTAATGGGCGCGCGAGAGCCGCTGATAATTATTAAACGTCGTGCATCCGGCGTTAAACTTTAACTTTATCGATCGTCGAATACGCGACGGCCATTAGCGATTGACCGCCGCGCCGGTTCCTCGCCGATGTCTCTTCAAATATTTGGTCGAGAAACGTTCCAGTTGCAGACGTAGACTTGGATACGAAATGCATGGGTTGCCACGAAAGGAATTAACGTAGGTAGCGATGTTAAGGATGGAAGGAAGTGTACCTTGGAGTCGTGTTGCCTCGCGAAGGCACACGATGTACGGGTCACTGATTTGGCTAAAACTTTGCGTACGATTAACGTGTACTCTGTATAATGCGATATCAAGTGTGTGAGTCGAACCATCTCGAGTTTCACTTGGGTTCGATTCAATGGAAGTTTAATTAAGATTTTGATCGATACGTACAGCCACTGTCACGACTCTACATTACTGGCAACGTTTGGAAACAATCTAAACATTTACGCAGAAGTTTATTTAATTTATTGCAGATACGTTGCAAACATATGTATACTTCATAAATTACTCGGTTAATTACTCGGTACATTAATAAACGTGGATATTTAATGGGATCGTATTTATTATACTTTATTGTGCTGTATCTTACTGTATTTTAATTTTTTTACTAACACGGAGATGGCAAGAACCAGGAAATCTCAAAGGAGTTGGCCGTATGTGTATTCGGTGCTTTAAGTTGATGGTAAAACAGTTAACCAAAATAATTTCAGTGTGTGGTATTCCATTTCCGAGAAACCAATAATTTTTTTACTTCTTACTTTGTAAATTCTTTTAATATTAATACAATATTATGTTATTTTTTGATATTAACGTTTTACAATTTGTTGCGATAAATCGTTGACTATTTTTACTTGTTACAGTACTTCTGCATATTCTTACAATTTACGGGCGAAGCTAGCAATACAAATATTTGAAACACACGGAGGAATTGCTGCACCGAGAATATAATTTCTCGATTAATTTCTCGGAAACAAAGGGTTATGTACTCAAATCCTTTTGAGGGTTGCTTTACCATCAAAAGCACCGAAAGCATGTACAGCCAACTCATTCGAGATTTCGCAGTTCTTGCCATCACTTTGAAAATGTGAATAATATGAAAATTTGTACTTTGTAACAATTACAGTAATTACAAAGCAAGTTAAGGTGTATTTAATTTCTCCGTTTACACGCTCATCGCTACAAATACATATCAAGAAACATTGAATTATTCATAATCTAATACCGATTTGGTACTCGCTATTAAATTACCAATAGAAACGTACGAAATGAAATGTACAAGCGATCTCTCTTCGACCATGCATATCGAAATTCCATACTTTAGCCTCAATATACAACGAATTCTTCTAAAAATTGTGTCATGTATGCAAATAACTTTTACAACGTACGTTCCAGGATCTTTTCATTTGAAAATGCTACGAATTTTTCCTTGAAAAATCTTCCGGCGTATACAGATATTCTTCCATTTATGCGGATATACATACCAGTGTAGTTTACAAGTGTATATCAGCATACTTAAATACGACTATCTATTAGTATCGAACGCTATAATGGCACTGGAGCCTCGACAAGAATCTCGTTACAAATTAGCGGAAGAGACAAGGCTTCGAAGCTAGGTGCACTTTGATATTTAATAACTATCGGCGCATCGTAAAAGTAACTTAACGTGATTTATGGTCATCGTTGCGACAAAATAGCCGATAACTACCTGTCGGATCAAGGCTCGCCTGTGTGAGTCGTGTTGTTGCACAGAAACACAACAGCTTTCAGGTGATTCTCGAACAATGATTATTACGTTAGTGTAGAGGATCGATTATGTTTTCCTTGGGACACTTCCTTGAGTTAGAACGTTTAACCAACTAGCCTCTGTTTCGTCTGTCACCGATTTTTCATTCAAATAGATGAAACGGGGACTATAAACACCGTTGCGTTGATTTTTATAGAAACTAAACGCGTAGCAGGGATAAATTTTCGTGTATTGACTCGTGGTTGATAATTAGTTTAATTTAACAATGTGAAGTATTATAAAAATTATCTTCTACAGTATCTGCTTTGATCATTGTATGGAATATTTAACTTCAATTTGAAGAGGTAAAATAGAGTTCGGATTGAAACGAAAATTGCTGTTTTAATTGCTGCTCGATGTGCATCAGTTTTGTAAAAATTGAACGTGTTTCAGGGATATTTAAAAAATATACACGCATTTTTATATATCGATATGTAGATTGTTTGGAATTTCACAAATTGGAGAGGAAAAACATTAATTTCTCGTTTGATATTTGCTCAAGAGGCAATATTCATAAATCGAGCGAAGTAGGCGAAAATATATTCGATGTTTTAGTTTGCATATCTGTTCTATAAAAATGGAATTCTCTCTTTTAAAAAGAAAAAACTACTTTCACAGAATTTACCTGCATACATTCTGGGCGATATTCACACGTCTCTGCGAGTCTATATGGTTACAATTTAACGTTTCATAAAATAGTACGACGAAAGTTTGTTATACATCAGTTTTTGCTTTATTCATATTTCATTTATTTTAATAATTATTTTCGTGAAACGAGAAGAGAAATTTCAATTTAGGAAACATATCTTTTTACCTAATATTAAATACCAAATTGTCAGTCATTCTAGAATATATTTGAAGTTTATAAAACATTTTCTTTCTTTGTCTTTCTTTTATTCATAGTCTTTGCGTATACTCTGAAGAAAGAAATGACAATTTAGAAAAATCGCTGAAAAGAAGCGTTCAGACGATCAATATTATTGTCAATATTTACGGTTCGCAAGATTGTATTGGCGGTACATATCGATAATGTTCAGAACCTTAAATATTAAATATTGATAGCGATATTGACAACATTATTGATCGTCTGAACGCTCCTTGAAAATTATACAAAATTTTTAATCATTTTAGAACATTATATAGATATCCGGAAAGATTCGATGCCAAGATAACACTGTCTGTTACGGTTAATTGTGAATAACGGAAGAAATGTCTCGAGTTAACTTCAAATGGTCTCGTTTCTAGCTGTGACTATGCGTTTGAAATCTTTAGATTATGCTTCCAATCACAGCCGTCAATTCCGCTTTATCGTGCTATTCAAGCATATTCTCCGAGTCGAGCTACTAAACGCTTTGATCATTTCGCCGGTTTCGTTCTGGATCTCTGAACAAACGTTCGCGAAATCAGAGCGCACTATGCTTGTCATTCTTTTGTCGAACCGAACCTAAATATTTGAACGTTCAATCGATACAGTGGATTTTTTAAATTAAAAGAAAATTAACTACAATTTCTTTTTAAATATTCACATTCAAAAGTTTTGATATAAATATTCATAATTCGAATTCACGGTTGAATTATTCGATTACAAGTATTTAAATTTCGAATTCTTGCATTCAAACGATTGAATTTGAAGTTTTCAATATGAATATTTAAATTCATACTTAAAAGAGTACATTTTTTAATTGAAGTATATATCGGATATTTAAACCCGAGCACTAAAAACTTTAACATGAGCATTTCGATATTTAAAATATTACGTAGGTAAATATTACGATGTACATATTACCAATGAAACTTTTAATTCCTCCAATATCTCTCGCTTAAACAACATTTTTCATAAGAGCGCTTTTTCATTCCACTTTCTACTCATCGAAACGCGCGATGTATGTGTCACCAATAGAACAAGTACATTCCATAGAGCGAGCGTGGAACTACATAGAACTGATATGCAAACCCTAATTGTAAAATTCGAGAGAATCCGTGCAGCGCAAAACGAGAGAAACAAACTCATTGGGTCGCACATCGATACGTATGTACACACGTACGCGATTTGCAACTGAAGGGTTAAATCCAATAGAGCTCGCACGATAAATACGCCCTTAACTACATTCGTGTCAAAATGAACACACAAAGCTGGCTCAATATCATTGGGCATTCAAAAGAATTACAATACCCTCGAATAACATTCCACCGTGAATTTCGACTCGGCCGCGAGCAGATTATTCATTCACAGGAACTCAATACACTTGGTCACTGTTAAAAGATTAATTAGCTCCTCTATCGACATTAATAACTAGAGTGTCAATATTCATGCACGTACTATGTAGAAATATTCAAACCATACGTAATATCCTGTATAGACGCAATTCCACCAGATATTTGAATAGCGAAGAAACGAACATTTGTTATATTTATATACTCGAACGAATTTATATACTTTAACTGTTAGTTTAGAATGGGAAAGTATTGATTTTTTCGAGAGTTTCTAAGATAGAAGATCTTATCTAAACGGCATAGAGCTGAAAGTTTGGAAAGGACCAACAGAAATTAGCGGAAAATGAACGCGAGAGAGCTGTTCATGACACGCGTGCTAAGCTTTTCGAGCACGAATGTAACGCATCGGCGTGTATACACGCGCGCGTGAAACGCGACAAGGGGTGGAGAGACACGGTTTGGAAGGGAGCCGGGGTTGGAATGCGTGAATTCGAATGCTCTCCAATAGAGTTACGGGCCCAAGAGTTTCCTAATTCCCCGAATTTCAGGCGGCGTTGAGATTCTAAGTGCAGCTACAAGGTAAGTTGCGAGGCCATGAGACATCGAGGAACGGAGTGAGTGAGTGAGTAAGAGAGACAGACAGACAGACAGACAGACAGACAGACAGAGAGAGAGAGAGAGAGAGAGAGAGAGGGTTGAAGGGATTGGTCGAAGACAACGATGCGAATGGGTGCTGCGGGGACAAGCTGCGCCTTGATTTCATCGGAATGGCTCGAGGAAACCGAGAGGTGTTTAAGCATGCGTCCGTAATGAGACAAGGAAATTCCTAATAACAGTAAGCAGTTCCGAATGGGTATTTGGAAAATTTCAACGTCGCCTTCTGAGTTTACGCGCGCTTCCGAGCAACGAGATTCGTTTCGTTGGAAGACGAGGAAACGACAGGTTTTGAGATTCTAATTATCCTGCAACAAGAATGTCGAATTAGGATGTTTCTGTGTAAGATCGTTTAATCAGGAAGATAATTAAAATTTTTCTGTAGGTAATTGGTCGAGGATGACTTTGTTAAACATCTCTTTCTGTTAAATCTATATACGATCTGTTAAAATTACAGTATTAATGGCAAGCGAATTTTTTTTTTTAGTATTGGTTAGTACCAGTGCTAGTGCACGTAGATGTTCGTCCAATGTATACATGTATATTATCATGTTTTATTGTTATAATAATATATATTTATATATTTTAACGTATGATTATTGTAATTATTGTTATTATTGAAAGATTCTTTCTGTATTATTCATACAAGTAGTTGAATAAGTAAACGTCTCTCTTGAAAATATAAATCTTCGGTTTTATCTATGAAATACCTTTCTCGCTGTTTGTGATTCGATATGGAATTTTTATTCGACAGATTTTATAAATCCACGAGGTATTTAACCATGTTTGATCTATTCGCTTCAACGCCGAACATTTTTATCGTATACGTTTGAACCCACGAATTATGACAACCCTCCTCTTCGAGTTTGATTTACTCGTGATGGGTTCCATTCAATAATGAAATAGCTTTAAGTGCCACGAGGTCTAGGATCTATCCTTGATCTATTTGCTCCGAAGTAAGAAAGTTTTATAAAGGAATCTCTTGATTCGAGAGATATTAAGGTGTTCCGTTCTGAATTCTCAGCGCTTGTACGTCATGCTGGATGATTGATGATCATGCTAGATTCTGGATTCGTGAAAAATTGAAATGTTCGAGATGGTACAGAGTAATAACTAATAACTAATATATGTAGGTACGTGTTTCATGGTGCAACGCCATAAAGAACAATCGCAGTGATATGGCGCGGCGGGCTTCTAATATCAAGATAAATACTTGATGCATACTTGCCTGTCGTATAAAAACTTCGTAATAAATTCTGCTTATAGAAGCTTTTTACGAGATGCGAAGGTTATCTTTACTTCCTTCTATCTTACGTTTACCAAGCTCAGCAACCACGAATGACACGAGGATATGTATCATTCTTCGCAGTAATGTTCAAGATACAGTCTTTTAATATTTATTATCTCGGAAACTCATTTTTAATACTCGTAAGGATAAAATAGTGCAAGTATGAATCAAAAGAGATGAGGAAATTTATGAAAGATTATAAAACGTTAGTGAAAAGTATCGATTGAAAATTTATTATTAATCATTTATATCATTCGATTACGGGTAACTAGAACTAATTATTCAATTAGAGTTAGATTTGAAATGAACAGACTACTCGATTTTAAGTTGTATAATTTTAATTTCTACTTTTCTAGTCCTACATATTAAACGATATATTCGATAAATTTGCAACGTTTATCGCATAAAATACGATATACGAAATAGAACGAAACAATCGAAAATTAATGTTCCGTAAAAAAACAAATATATAAAAAATAAATGAGACATCGAAAAAAATAATATCCCTAATAACGTACAAAATTCCCTTTATTCGTTTCATTTAAATGATTCATACATTTATTTTCAATCACAAAAACATAAATGTGCATGCAGTTCGATTATGACATAGATGAAATGCTGTATTTAACTTTATCAAACGAAATCAATGAAATTGAAGCGAAATCCGCTCTATTCATTTCGTCCGCCAGAACATTAAAGGAATGCTTCGGTGAACGAAATATTCGACAAAGAGCGAAATCAGATAAAAAAAGGAAGAAGGAACGACGTGGTGAATTTCCTCTGGAAGTCTCTTCTAGCTATTGACAAAGAAACAAACCGAGAGGAAGAGAAAGAATAGAAAAGGATTCGCTCTTCAATGAAACCGCAAGAACGTATCGACGCAATCGATCACTCGAACATCCTCCAGTACCATGAAACTTCGTATCACGTCGATTCACTTGATATTACGAACAATGTAATTTCCCAATATTTCATTCCTTAGACACTTGAATAAATAGTACTTTAAATATCATTTCTAGATCAGGCGATTATTCACTTTTCGACCAGGCGAAGTGAAATAATATTCTGCATTCCAATTGTATTGTCACTGTGCCTGCGATGTATTAACGCGTTTATAGCCGATACAATCTTTATTGTCTCTACCATGCTTAAATGCTCTTCGTATACTAATAAACGATTTATAACATATAACGAATGGCTTTTCGTCTGAATCGATATTAGCGAAAAGACGAATTAATTCATGACACTAGTTATGAATAGTTCATCTATCTGGCTAATCAATTATTACATTTATTTAATTAAAATTGATTACAGAATTGAATTAAATTGAATTACATGCATGTCACCCGTATTGATTAGCAATTTCATTTTGGGAACTAAATTAAAAACGATTCAAAGTTTCTACATTCCATATTGATGTTAATCAATAATTAATATTTTACAATTCCAGTTCGTCCAATATTATCCATAATATACATTTTATTCATAATATAGAATATAGATGCATGCGTGTGCGTATGCGCGCGCATATCACTATAGAATTAAATCACTACCATAGATCAGCTTAAACTTAACGGGTTCAAAATACACACTGGACGAAACGACGAACGACGAACCCCTGCGAATCCAACTAAGTACATACACGAATGCTACTACATTCTCCTTGCCGAGAAATCCGAACAAAACCGCCCTTAAATTCGACCCTGCTTAAACACAATTCTCCTTATCTCCGAATCGCATCAATCACGCGTAACCATAGAATCTCTGCCGCCCCTCGCAATCTCCGACATCCCTCTTACGTATTCGAATGCATGAAAATTCGACGAGCAGTGCCGGAATCACGATGTCCGGCCACGTGACACGTCACCCTAAGAGCACGCGTAGCTATACAACGAGGGGTAAGCATTGATATTTTTATGTCAATAAGGTTGGACCGCGCGTCAAAGGGAGATCATACAGAGGCGAGCATAATCAGTGACAGAGACGAACGCGTAGCGCAGAGTGAAAACGAACAGGACAGGGACAGAAGGTAAATAAAAGCGAAAGTGCATGTAACTGGCGTACACTTCGATTCACAACAACGAAACTGGCGTGCATTGTCGATGAAGCCAACACCTGGTCGGTTCCGGAAAGCGTGCGCCGGTCGGTTTTTTATTTTCGCTGCTGTTCGTCGTTTGATAACAAAGAATCGCGTCGAACGCTCGCGGGAGGCTTGGGTGTAAAGGCTGGTTTCGAATGGGAGAAGGAATGGCGAAATGAAGAGCGAAAGAGAGAGAGAGACAGAGAGAGACAGAGACAGAGAGCGAGAGAGAGAGAGAGAGAAAAGGAAAAAGAGGTAGTGGTTGAGACCAGTGAAAAGGGTGACTCGAATAGGGGTGGCATATGCAGCGGCAACCATCACTTGACGGATCCAGTGCTCGCTCATTTTGCCTTTATGCACGTGCAAACGCTCGTGGAAGTTAAGTGTACGCGAAAAGTGCCAATTTTCGAGGGGTGCGTGCCACGTCCTATTACACCGGACATGGCCGATCGGAAGCCCACATCGGCACCCTACCTCACAGCGTTTAACGTGTCAAGTTTTTAAACTTCTTTGATAACTTTAAGCGTTTAAGTGTTTTTGTATGCACATTGAAAATAATTACCAGGGATTATAGTTCGCAGTTCTAATATTTTGGGATTTTTTATTGATTGTAATTACTGAACTTCGGTAAGCTCGTTAAAGGGAGTAGAAGGTGTCATTGTTTGAAAATTAAAAGAGATTACAAGTATTAAATCAAACAGATACAAGGTTTGAAGAGTAAACTACATTGCCTTTAGAAAGCTTTATTCCTGTGAACAATTTCTTTTATAATGATGAAAAATGCGAATAGCGGTTACCGCTAAATTATAAATATGACAAGATATATACTGAAACTGAATGAAATTTTCAAAGGAACTCTTTGTATAGTCTTCCGTTTATAATTATATATTTAATATATACCCTTAGTATAGTCCGTATATAAAGACTCCGTCATAAAAACTAATAAAAATTTGCAAATAAGATATACTATTCTATAAAATGAAATTATAAAAGAATCCAATGAGAACAATACAATAAAATACAATCCAAAAGATCGTATGAAAATGCTAGATTCTGAAGAAATAATTAAAATAGAGATAACGACACGAATATAATTAGCTACGTCTAGAGACTGTTAGCACTGATTTGACTTCTTTACCGTTAACATGATTACAAGATCTGATTCAAATCTGATATATAGATATAATATACGTGTCTACAGTAGTATGTATGATGGTATAGTCGATGAAAGAGGTATAAAGGGAATCGTAAATTCGATCGGGTATTAAACGGCAGCAGGATTCTGGTATCGATACCTCTTGAGCCACATACTCGCGCCCACTATCCTATTTTACTGTCAGAAGTTTAGAACTGTACTTGCAGAAGATCGTATGAAAATGCACAAGTTTCGCCGTTATTTATTTATTATCAATAAAAACTTTCACTTTACTCTCCCAACTGCTTCGTACGCTTCAAAAGTTTTGTACAAAGTAAGTAGCAAATTTATCGTGTTTTCTAGCACTGCTTGAAATTGAAATAAAAAGAGGTAAGGGTGATAAATTAATGAAATTTCAATGCTTTTTTTTTAGAAAAAAGGACCTACTTTTGAAAAAAAAAAGGTTGTATTCTCTAGTGAGATAGTTGAATCATTATGAAATCATTCTTTAGTTTGTAACTATAAGGAGAACAAAGTTCTTTGAGAATCACTATAATGATTAATATTATATTAAAATCAAAATAATGATTTTTTTATTTTTATTATTTTAATAATTAGCGGAATAATTAAATTAATAGTGGATAATCTAAGAAGCAGATCATTTTGACTGTAGATCCATATTCAGTTCAAATATGAATTTGCATGGGTATAATTAAAAAGGTGGAACCTGGGTAGAGAAATGTTTGATTTATGAAATATTATAAAGGATATTATACTTTGAATATCTTATACAATTTTACATATCATATGAGATTAAATTCGTCATAAGCCCATAAAAATTCGCAGTTCGATAATTACAATGGCTTTTGTAAAACCTGTTTATATTTGCGAAATACATAAAAATGTTACAATGCGAAATTCGGAAGAAATGTTGTTTATGAGCCGTTTTTTAAAAAGTTTCTCCATTATTGTCTACGCGGAAAAATAAATTTCGCGTTGAAAATTAACAGCGTCTATAAAGTAGATCGATAAACGTCCGAGCGTCGCTGGACGAAACCAGGCGATAGACGTTATGAAATAAAACTCGGTATAAATGTCAAATGAACTTCCTTTGAGAGAGCTAATTAAAACGCTAGGGAAAGCATCGATATTCGTTAATGAGGATTTCAATCGAAGGCCAATTAGCTAAGAACTGACGACACACAAGTATCTCGTTCATTTTGCCACTTTCGAAAGACCGTTGGCCTCGAAACAAACATTGTCCCGTTTCTTTTATTTTTCGTGTAAAATCACGACTTAAATAAAACCTCAATTAGTTAGTGCTAGATTGGAAATGGAGCGTCGAATTCAAGGCTGTTCGATCTTCGATATTTTTCGTCTTCGAGTCTCAAACGAACGAAACTGTATTTATCCAAAAGTAATCGGTAGATTGGCAGCATCGCTATATGATATTATTTAAAATTATTTAAAATTTTCTAAAACATTACTTCTCGGATATAAAATGAAAAATCCATCTAAAACTTATATATAGATATACGAACTTGTATAAATATCATTTTAAAATACACTTAATTATTAATTACTAATATCGAATAATTGATATCGACGATACTAATAAATTATTAATAATATCCCAATATTGATCACTCCTTGTTTACCCAACATTCTTTCTCTCAATTAGCTGATATGCCTGAATCGCAGGAAATTTCAGAGATAAGGGTGGGCGATCGAGAGCGATGTCATCCATAAACTTCGATCTTACATGATTAATTAAGCGACGGTCGAGCGTGATTGAACAAGTGCTCGGGGTCGGACCAGGTTAAGGGGGTAGAAGGGGAGGCATTATGGAGCCGTTACAGCTCCTGGCACGAGGCAACAATGGGTCGCTTGAACAGGAGCGAGATGAAATTATTTGGTCGATGCGCAATTATTGAGAGCTGCTTTGTAACGCATGCTTGTATCCCGCAGGCGTTGCGCCCAAGTGCGACCAGCACCGCACCACGAATATTGTTCCGGCTAAATTGCTCTGCGTACCGTCTAAATTCTATTCCGCCTAAATACGCAATCGTCCAGCACACCTCATCGTGTTCCTTCTGCTTCGCTATGCGGATCTTCCAATGATTGATACTTTAGCTCTCTTTAATCTCTTTGTTGAATTTCTTCGTCCATATTACACGAGGGTCGCCCAGAAAGTAATATTCGTTTTGACATAGCAACGATACAAACGCATTTTAGAAACAGCTTTTTGCCTCTAACTTTAGTATATGTATATACACATGTATCTAGATATTTTTCGTTATAATTACCCCTTCCCTCCTTCTTTGAACACTTATTCAATATGCTGCTACTTCCGCCACGAGTTCACATCTAGTAGTATTAAATTCAGGCCTTATCTCGACCCTCTTACGAATGGTTCAACCATAACGGTCTTATTACCGTAAATGCTGTATATTGCTGTAACGACGGTCAATTCCTTTACGAACGAACGTTTTCAGCATTCAAAAAGCGTAAAAGTGCGATGGACGGTATTTAGTCATCCGCGGTGTTTTCAATTCGCATCGCCATGATAAACGAATGGAACTTGGACGATATCAGTTACATAGGCATAAAATTTGGTATGAATTATGTCAATACATAAATGAAACTGAACGACCTTTTATAAGCGCATCGTATCATTCTATACGGTTTCTATACGTAAATAGATATTAATACTTTCTGCACGATCCTCGTAATTCAGCGATAGCCTGTATCGAGACACGACAACACAACACAAAACCATGTAGCGAAACTATTTTATGCGAATTGATATTACGTTAACTGTCTTTTGAAACGGCGATTTATTCTTTAACCGTGGTTGAATCAGCTGACGGCTGTCTTCGGATCGACTCGGATAGAGAACAAAATACAGTGAAATCAAGTACCGTTTGCATTTCATCGATGGAAGATTTCAACTCTCTCGTCTTATCTTACATTTTTATGGTGGAAGTTAAATCGAAATGTAGAAATGATTATTAAGGTGACACGAGGAAACCAAAATTACGTTATTATTTTTTAATAATGAACTTTCTCCAGCTTTTCCAGTAACAAACTAATTATGTATCATCGTTAAATCATTTGTGACGTGTTCATTATAATTTTAAATACTGTTAAATCTACAAGTTTACATTAACCCTGTTAATTCAGTGTTACAATCATTTGAACTACCTCTGTTATCCTAATCGAAACAGGAGAACGACCGATTCATGGCGTCGATTAACAGAATCGTAACGAGAATTTACGCCTCTCGCTGACGCGTTTTCCTCGCGATCGCGTCTCTTACGCGAACGGTCGTAACAATTACATTGTCAATTATATTATAACTGTTACCGTTATTGAAACGCGAAAAAATTGGAGTCAACCCGAGTTCATTAGAGATAAAACTTTTCTGTGTAGTTTTCTTCTCTCGAATTAACTTTTCTGAATTAAAATGAATCTTCGTGGTAATAATTCTATTTGATCAAAAATTCTAAAATTGTCAAAGTAAAGTCCATAACTTGCAACTTATACAACTTATCGACTTACCAACATTATTCTTTACGCAACAAGATCCTGTTCATTGCTACGCTCGCTAAATCGCGACGAACCTCATCTAACAACATCGTCGTTCTAAATTCCGCCGTTAGTTCCACCCAAAAACGATCTACCGAATCTCAAGTATTGATGTAATACTTGTGTGTAGTAGTATGTCAAAGGTTCCGACGGTTCTGGTGATCCGTGTACAATAAAGATTCTTAGCGGTAATGAAATTTTAAGCCTGGACTCACTATCCAAATATCGGATAAGAGATTGAAGGACCCAGGAGCAGCAGCGGCGGAGGCACTTTATATCCTGACGTCGATAGTCTCCGGGAGCTCACTTTGCCTCGGTCCTTTGACCGTCAGGTACGGTGGCACGATGCACCGGGCAAATAATTCGCCCCTCAAACGATTCCATCGATCGTTTCCATCGTCGTTCCTCTTCCGCTTCTCGCAATCTCTTTCTCCCTCTTTTTCAATCGCTTCTCACCTCCGGCCCACTTCTTTACCCCTTCTCTGCTCGTCCGAAATAGCCACGTAATCGGTTCCACGGTCTGCCTTAAAGCGGCCAATAAATCAGCGAACAACGATTCGTTCGTGTATTCAATCAACAGGCCTGGAACGGCGGAGTGGTTTCGATTTTCCAAGGGTGAGATCTCAGGCCGATGGTCATTTAACGCGTGATTAGACTGGTAACCGAAATAGCGATAGGCTTTGGGGATAATTATTGTCCTTTTGTTTTTTTTTTTTTTTTTTTTTTTTTTTTTTTTTTTTTTTGTTCTACGGCAAGCAATGAAATAACACAAAAATGTTACATTACCTATAGCTTTATCAAGATATAAAAACGTATTAGAATATGATAAATAGTACAATGAAATTACAAATATAAAATGGTAGAATGAAATACAGTTTTGCCTCAAAATAAAAAATTAGTTTCTGACTGGAACGAAGCAACTCGCTATGCCCTCTTCTTTATTTGAACTCACCGACAGAGTGAGATATCCGAGAACGAGCAAAAGATCTATGAAAGCGAGAAGCCATAAATTTTTCTGGTCGAATGAACAATGACATCGTTTAGTAGAAGACGAACGGAATATTTGTGATGTATTAGCAATCTTGACGCATTATATGCCGTTCGATCGCTTTATGATTTCCCGCTGTCTCGAACCTCTCGCTCGTTCTCCGTATTCTTTCTCGTCCCCTACGAGAACAATGTCAAGCTGATTAGTATATCTGTCTCGTAATAAACAACTTGTCGATCTCGATCATGTAGCTTATTTTTCGATGCAGAAATCTACATAGTTACATGTACAATGAGAGTCGTAGGTGAGTATAGAATTTAAAGGCACGAGAGTTATTCGTAACCTCTTATACACGAGTTGCATAGACTGAAAATTGATTGGGAAGATATGAAACATATAGGAATACAAATTACGATAGAAGTTCTTTTATCCGAATCCCGTTTGTACGAACCAGTTTTTGTTTACTGTCAGTTGTATGAAATCGTAACGGAGCCTCTATTATTCGAACTACGCTCGAGCGTACTTTCAATTATACGAACGCGTTGTTCTGAAATTGTACGCTTCTAGCTTTAGTCCGTGTGTTTTGTCTAAGCTGACATATAACCGAAGACAATTTGTGTCGAAATTGTTGTTCAACCTTGGCTATCCGAACGTCAACCTCTATTATCGAAACTCGTAGCAACAGCTGGTGAGATAACAAGTGAGCCTTTATTATCCAAACTCATCTATTATTCGAAATATTTTGCCCTCTGACCGGTTTGAATAACCAAAGTTCTACTGTAATAGCAATATGGCAAACTATAATAATAAACAGGTATAATAGAGATAAAGTAAAGCGTAAAGTATAAGAGCAAAAAAAGTAAAAACAGGCGAATCTTTAGCCATACAAGTCAACGTTATACGAAGCTTACTTTTGCAAGACGTATAACGTATACTTACTTTCGAATCTCACTATAAAATACATAGAATATAATCTACCGTCTGTTCGATCTGCGCAACACACGTCCCTCCAATACATTTTTATACGAAATACAAAATGTAAAGCAAAAATACCTGAACGTACCCATCGCTCACGAGTTAACCATCGGTGAACGTTACCATATCGAAAACACAACAATACTTTTTTCAAAACGAGCGCAAAGCGACCCGCCCCGACGTCGACAGGAAACCGCGTCTCCCGTGGAGATTTTCATTCTCTGAATGATTCGGCGACGGAAACGCGACCGTCGTTCCGAGCTAGATGGAACGGCGATAGGTCGAAACGCGTTTATAATTTAATAATGGATCGGAGGGTGTACGCCGGTGGGCCGTTCCAATGGATTCTTTTCTCGGTCGGGCCCTGAATGCGTGTCACCTTTATTCGTAATAACGCTCGATGACAGGGGACCGGTGGCCATTGTCACGCCTGTTTAACTGACGTGAACAGGCCGTGGCTCGTCCATCATTCGTGCGAGCTTTCGAATCGAACAATCGATTCGAACCACGAAAATCCTCGCGTAAAAACGTACATTCCTCATCCAACATAGTAATTCTCCGAGTTTCCAGGGCGATTATCAAATCTTCTCCAGATTTCGAAATTTATTGATTATTGACGTGTTTGAATTTCATTTCTCTGTTTTTGCTCTTTATGTCGAGCGCAGATCTTTGTATGGATGAATGTATACAGTGGCGCGAAGTATTGTGTTGGAATAATTTATTCAAAGGTGGAAGTAATTTTTTGAACGAACGATAATTAATTGGACGTGGACATTTTGGAAATAGACGTTATTTGCGAAAGGATTAAGGTTGCATGTAAAAGAATAAAAATGTATACGCATGAGGCGAAAATTCCACTAATCGATACTATGACAAGTGATTTATGAATTTTCGAACATTTCCAAATTTTCTGTGTTTCTCATACTGTATATCGTGCGAAGGAATCTTAATCCCCGCATATGTTACAATGATGGCGCACGTGCAATGATGATTATTTTAACGTTTAATTGCAAGATACGAATAGCTAATTAGTGAAAAAATATTTTGAAAGCATATATTGGAATATACATATGTATCAGAATATGCGTATTGGAGTATATAATTTTATACTAATATATTCGAATAATCAATATAATTAACTGAATTATTTATAAGCGAGTCTATGCGTAAATGTTGACTCTTTGAATTGAAAATAACTAGATATTACTTCGTGAAATGTGTCAGCTAAGTCTGTGAGTTAATCTTTCATTCTCTGCACTGACCTTAACTCAATCTCGTATTTTACGATACGGTTGAACTTAAGTATACGGTTGAATTTGAATGCGATGCACGAGCCCCGAAACGTGACTTGTTTGCGGGGAAAGTATTCCGCGGTGCCGGAAGTTAATTACAACGTTAAGGGACGTTCTTTGTAAATCGGATCAAAGCTCGTATTCAGTAATCCAAAACCGCAAAAGTTGTGGGCCGAAGTTTCCGTCCCTTTGTGCTGCTTCCTCCAACTTTGGCAGAGCTATAGCAATCGAACTTCTATTTTGGACACGATGGTAGAATTGAAACAATTTTACTTATGTACAAAAACGTTGTGTTATCAATTAATAAGATCCAATTAACTGAAATTTAGATGCCGCCTGGGCTAATACAAGTCCTTATCCTATTGATTGATATAAGTAGAAGTATTTCGTAAAAAAGAACAGACTATGTTCATATCGCATAAACAATTTATTAAACCAAAGAAGTGGTCATATACAGAATAATCCTTACTAGAGAAATTTTTTCTTTACTTTCATATTTCCGAACTTTCGTTCTCTCATCCTGAACAAAACAATGAATCACTCTCATGAACGGTTTTATTGCACCAACTAAGCAAACAGCTACGACAAAATACTATACTAAAGTACTATGATAAAAACTAACTTTGTGACAATTCAAATAATTATTTAAGGATATGTAGAGACGGAAAGAATGATCTTCCAAATATTTAGAGTAATGCTTCTCACAGTTTGCAAAACGTAATCTTCCAAAATTCATTTATTTTCGCTATCAGAAAATCAAACTATCACTAATAACACAAAACGTAATAATACATAAAAGATAGGAAACGAACCCAAACAATTATTCGAAAATTGTTGAACCACACGCTGCAACATGCCATAATTTCTCATCTGAAAACCCTTTTTTCTATAAAACCGATATCGGTGCAGCCATTCAAAGCATAGGAATAATTCAACTTTGAAAAACAAAAGAAATTTCCGAGCACAATTTACGCAAACGAAAAAAGGATCCAAAATAATACGTTTTTTCAGTTTCAATTCCCGAGGGAGCGGAGTCCCAAGATCCTAAAGATCGTTCTTCCGACGAAAAACGCGCTAGTACGAAGCGTTCAGCGATAATATTGCGTTTTAATTTCGATCGAAACAGAGAAACGTTGTGCGCGAGATTTTTTTTTTAATGTTTCGCTCGCTGATCGGTCTCAGAGGGTAAAGGACGGAGGATTTCGAATAGGAGGATCGGCTCTGTGCATTTATCGTTTTAAAACCGTTCGTTAAAGCGTATGAACATATACTTTGCCCATAATCCTTCGATTCGCCCTCTCGAACCAGCCATATTGTGCTCTTTCGCGGATCTGCTTGCTTCTCTATGCGCACGATAATCTATATATACTGTCGATGAAAATTTCGCGAGTCACTTATCCGACGAGAGGGAAACTTTGGTTATTTTAGCGGAAAAAATATAAAACTGGAGTAGTATAGAGTATAGAACATTTGTGTATTTTCTTAGTATTCTTACTATTGTTTTACTTAATACATCCTTGGTATATTTCGATAGAAAGATATGTTAAGGTATTGTTTTTGAGAAATTGTTTTGAGCCAACGAATATAGATATTGATTCTGTTCTTGGTATTTTTGACGAATTGTAATATTTTAAAATGGTATTGTAAGGTGTATTCTCTTGTTAGTCTTAAGTATAGAGTAATGTTTAAGAATTAAAATGATTTGAGGTAGAAATGCCGAGGACCAAATTAAATTGGAAATAAATGGTAATTCGTGTTCTTTTACGATAATAGTAAAGTTTAAGCGTTAAAGAGTAGAATTTATATACGTCCATACAATAATTTTTATCCTCAACTATCACTTTTGAAATAAATTCCTTGAATTAATTTTAAGCTATTTCAATTTCTCAGAGGGAGGGAACGATCTCTCAAAACAGAAATTTAAAAATTACAAGAGAAGTAAAATATAACCACAGGAAACTACAAATAGTAACATTATTCGTTAACACATAAAATACAAATTTTACAATTTTAAAATGTTTTAGAGTTACATCCTATACAATATTTTAATATCATCTTTAATTCAATAATCTAGTTATTATATAACCTTCTATTTATCCTAAGATCATTTTACACCTCCGTCGATAATAATTTCTTCCTCGATTCGAGTACGCGTTGCAATTGTATGTGCAGTTATCTACGACAGTTGGCAAGCTCACCCTTTCCCACACGTCTTCAAGTATAAGTATCTATATACGTACATCGAAATGAATTCCAAGATTTACCATTCGAGCGACACGGGAGAAAGAGAAAAGAAACCGCGAAACATTCCTGGCTATTGTTACGACACAATGGACCACACCCCCATCCCTCCAAGTTACCCCCTTTTTGTTCTCTGTCTCTCTTCCAGGCTCGTATTTAGCTAGATACGCTGGCTGTCGCAATGTAAGGGGTGGGAAAATGGGGGTCAACGATCGGGTCGCCGGATTAGCACGTTTACTGATGTAATATCGCGTTATCGGGTACCAAACTGTCTGTTAATAAATACCTGTAGACCCGTTTTCACGCTGTAGAGATCCTAGGATTTCCCTTTTTTTCAGGGTTCCTACTTTTTAGGTGTTGTAGTTTATGTTTCAGCTTCGACGGTGAGTTGGTTGTGTGGGAGAACAA
Source organism: Bombus sibiricus (assembly GCA_014737505.1). Classification (NCBI taxonomy): domain Eukaryota; kingdom Metazoa; phylum Arthropoda; class Insecta; order Hymenoptera; family Apidae; genus Bombus; species Bombus sibiricus. Next base: position 269,538 of record JACXIM010000188.1, read on the forward strand.
GAAACGTATTGGAGTATGTTAGAGTAATTGGAAAGTCGTACCATTTTGCTCTTCTTTCTGTCTTCTGGCAAAACTTCATTGTTTCAAGTGGAATTTCTAATTATTTTTTAATAATAATATTTATTTCTGTTTATGGCTGTTTTTCACCAATCTTTTGCACAATTGAATTAACCTTATTTGGTGGGATTTGAGAAGTTACGGGTTAATGGTTACTATAGGTATATAGTTATTTTTACTATATATGGTATATGTACCCATACATATGTTAATAATAATAATTATATAGTATCATATAGTATCAATAAATTTTATATATTTACTGTATTAGAACATCTTTATTATTAATATCAAACAAGGAATACAATATAGATGATGTTCTATTTATATTTTGCACATTTTGTTTTAATTATCTTGTTAGATATAACATTACTTTTCGTAATTTGTCAGTTCACTAATATCACTAATTGATAAATTACTTTTCATTTATTATATTGATAGATCTTTCCAATATCTACAATCTTCTCAATACGTAGTTTCTCTCCTGCCAACAACTTTTACAAAAACTTCAAAAGAAACTGTAAAACTACCTCCTCCACTGCAGATTTGTTTGATCGATCTATCGATCGATTTTATTCGACGATGCGAAATTATAGAAACTGACAAGATCACTTATCTTCTATTAAAAAAAACTTTATTCTGAATATTTTTCTTTCTTGGTCGACGTTGCACAGAGTGAAAACATAAAGGTATTAACGTTTAGAAAGGAACTCGAAGAAAACAAAGATATCGAAGTTAACATAGATATTTTCCAAGTGTATAAATCATAGACTAGTTGCTTCGAAATATTATCGTTTTAATTGTGTAGAATTTAAAACAGGTATAATGGAATTACGCCTCTGTTGAAGACAGTTATTTTCTGCGAAATGACACGGCTGCATTATCTTTAGAGATTGTGCGTTCAAACGACCGAAGCGAGTTCCAATGAATTTCTAAAACTCCCCCTGCCGCGTTCGCAGAACACGGCCAGAAACTTTCTGGAATTCTATGAATGCATGCAACGTTTTATCCCCTTTTTCTATAAATTGGAAAACAGACTTGGCAACGGGTACGACACAGATATAATCTACTTGACGTACAAAGAGAAGTCGAAGATTTGATTTCGCAAGGAAAGAAATTGCTGGAGATAAAATAAAATACTGCTGGAGATACTATGTTGCAAAGTTCTAAATAAAAAATGTATTATTTGTCTTATTTGTTCGCCGTTAAATGAGATTGTGATTTATATCACAAAAGAGAAATTATTATTAACAAAGATTCAGGTATTTTACTGTTCCTTTTAAATCCACGATATCCTCGAAGAAATCAGAAAAAAAAGAAATAGATCTTTTCAGATTCTTAACTCGAAATAAAAATAATCATTCATCAGTTTGAATTCATTTCGGATATTCTTTCCTTTCTTTCAATTTCACGTACCCTCAAATATGATACAAACTAGCCATTCGTCAAACTCGACTGACAAACTCTAATTCACCCCCTTCCTATTGATTCCATCAATAACCTTTCCCATAAAATTGAAATTACTCACTTGTGAAACTCAACTCAATTCAGACACTTTACCATATATCGTATACCTTAGCCTCAAAATTTATAATATGTATCGAAATGTAAAAAAAGATTCGTCAAACTCAATTCGACTGGAAAATCATACATATCATCAAACATACTCGATATAATTCAGAAGTTTATCATATTTCCCAAAAGCAGGACAAAAAAAATTACTTAACTCGATTTATTAATAAATTCAAATTTACAACATGGAGTTATACAATATACAATATAATAGAACATAGACGACTTTTGTCGATGTGGTAAAAAGCGAGTACAAGAGTTACTGAAATTCATGGTGTATCGATCTTAATCTTTCTATTTATCCAGCAATGTGTCTTCTTTCGAGTGCGAAATATATATATTAAATGGAATGCAAAGACACAAGATCGGTACATACGCTGTGAATGCCTTGTGGTAGCGCATGCGTGCGCCATCCACAGTCTGCATTGCAGACACGTGCGGTTTTAATCCCATGACACTAGAGATAATATGACAGAAACCTTGCGTAAAATCGATTTTTTGACATCGTTAAATATTATGGTAACAGAAAGTTCAGATGGTGATATTATATGTAAATACGAAATAACTTATTCATAGGCAGAAAGTACGTTTTAATAATACCAGTCAAGTCGATCGTGATACGAATGAAAGTGATCGATTCGGAGTTTAGCGTAACGAAGTTCTAGAAACTCTTTTAAACTTTTCTGAGCCCAGAAGAAAATTTTTAAAAGTCCAGCAGGAAAAATCTTGTTTAAAGTCCAGTAAGAAATTTCCTTTGTTTTATCTGCCTCTTCTTATACAAGGTGATCCGTGCGACTGAGACATTTCAGAATCTCCTTCCCGTTGTGATTATGGTATTTTACAAGAAAATGGTAGAGGTAAAAGGAAAATGGTTCAAAGAGTATTACTTTTCCAGGATCGTATTCTTTTTGCAAGTGTAAGAGTGTATGTACAATTGCATTGTAAATAGTTTGACGATTCCTTGAAAAGTTACATAATATTTTCTGGTATATTATAATATATTTGGATATACTATATATTTAAATTAAACGGAGTGTTGAATAGCGTGATAAAAGGTCGCGCGTTATTCAACCCACGGTAGATACTTCGGCCGTATCAAATAACACGGTGAAATATTGTGACAGCCGTTGAATAAACGCAATTCGTAAATTTGTAGGTGTCCTGTGTCATCTCATAAATATAACATGCCTCGCAGCTGTCATTTAGTATATTCTTTATCTGGACAAACTGTTCATTAGATTAAACATCTAAGTTCTTTCCTTCCTTTTCGTTCTATTTATTCCATTTTATTTTTTTTTATCCTACCCTTTTATAATTTTCTTATTAAATCTTTTGTACTTCTTCTGTTTTGTACATTCATTTAGGGGAGAGTCGTGTAGTATCGACCGGCATACACTACCAACTAAAATTATTTCTGGCTTTTCTCGCCAGATATCAGCACCTTTATTCGAATAAACAAACGAATATAACAATTCTGTGTAACATATTTCCGAGGCGCATTATTTATTCCGTTGTTTTCGCTGTTCTGTCATGTTAAAAGTATGCGTTGATGTTTCAAGTATTAAAAGTTATTTTCTAGAGCAGATATTTTGTTTCTGAGATAACTAAATAATTACTTTCTATTATGTATATCATATTTACATATCCATCTGTATCTATCTACCGTATCTACCATATACTAGCTGCTAAGCGTAATTACCAGTCCCAGTTCTGCGACTTTCTTTGTATATTATATACATTATAATCTAAAGCGTTTCACGTGTCCAGTTTCTCGTCCAGTACTAACCAATCAGCTGTTGACCAGAACAAATCTTTTTTATCCGTTAGTTGAATATGTTGGCAACTGAAATTAGATTAGAAGATGTCCGTTTAATCTTCCTTCTACCTTTTCCCATAGAAAAATGTCCGAAATTCCAAAGTAGAAGAAAGGGAAATGAAGCTACTCCTCGAAAATAAAATCACCCAGAGACAGGCCGCTGGGGCTTTTAATGTAAACACTGGACACGCGTCAAATGCACAGACCAAGAAAATATCAATTGTTTTACTTGCGACATATGCAAGAATAAAATTTGAATAAAAATGTGTATTCTAATATCTAAATGTCTTTTCCTTAACATTCTCTATCATTTAGAGCGAAAAATCTATTGATTAAATAATCGGTCGATACTGGACGACAATTTTTTATTTCCTACAAATTACAACAATTTTACTCTTGTAAATTATCAATTCTTTTTATCGAATTTCACAAAATTAATTCTTTCCTCCTTTCAGTTCCATTTTTATTAAAGACCCATTTGTTGAATTTTGAATTTCATCGACTCTAGGCCAAGATGGAATAAAAATCCTTTAAAGCAGTCGGTACTACACGACTTGTCGCCGTACCTTTCTTTTCGCATTATATGTAGTTGAGAAAAAATTCGTATCCAATATGTGACAGATTGATGGTGAAAGAAATGTTCAAAATAGGAACTGACGTTTATTTGCTAAGTACAAATATGTAAGACAAAATAGGTAGAAAATTCAAAAATCGAAGGTCTTTGAATTTAAATGGAATATTCTGTCTACCACGTGCTATATCTTATCATGTCATATCGTAGATGACACGATCGTTCTTGGAAACTCCATTGCACAAGTGCGGTATGCTGTTCGTCTTATAGACTGTTACCTTGTCAAACTGCATTCAAGAACAACTTCATCGATTTAAATGTTTCTGCATATCATGCGCATTCTATACATTTCTGTCTCTTGAAATTTCTCATGAATACATAAAAGTCCGAGGTCTAGTGGCAATGATGCTCTGCGATCCAAGTCATTAACTCATTCGAATTCATTCTTTCTGTTCTAAAGCTGACAGTGTCGCGTCTCCAGAAAAGATGCACTTTACGAACACGTACAGAGAAACAGAATTTCGAGAGACTCATTAGGTTTCACGGCGCGCGACCATCCAGATCGGGCCTCCTGATAATACACGGGGTAGCCGTAATTCTTGGGGTCGATATGGCGTTTAAACGAACCCCGATAGCGATTCCCTCCCTTGAATGATATGAATATCGTTAATGGAGCTGGTTGAACATGATGCGGTCGTATTTCGGAATCGTGCGATTCCCAGCTCTACGTGAACGGAATGAGGCCGACTTAACCCCGCTCGTTATGTTCGCTAATTAAATTATGTGCTCTGGAATTTCGATGGTTTCCACCATTCTGAAACGTACGATCAGGAAACGTACGTAGGAATCAATTGTGTATTCACGTGCATTAGAGTGAAACGAAAAAATCAAAATTATGCAATTTATTATGAAGTAGTTAGTTAGTTTACGACGAATGAATTTTTCAAGAGGTGTAAGGATCTTTTCTTTTTTCAAAGAAACAAACAGTTTAAATTTAATGAGATTCACTGAAATTGTTCATATCTGATATTCTAATTATTTCTAATATTTCGGCGGAGGGAATATCTAGCTAAGTAGACAAATTCAGCAAGTAGATCAAGATTTATTTAGTAGATAATAGACGTATATAATAATTAGGAGTTAGATGGTAGACAGTAGATATGGAAGAGTAAAATAAGGACATGGTTTAACTGAAAGCGCAGGACGATACGAATAGTTGTAAACCAGGTTCCTCTTATGGCTGAAAATAGCTACAGGTATTACTACTTGTGATATTTCGCTTCGCTAGGATGAATTTTTATTCACAAGAATTGTTAGCACATAATTGATTAACTAATATATTCGTGGGATATAATTTCAAAATAAATTTAATAGTCTTATACTAAATATTTAATAGATTCGAGGAATATTATTGATTAATTAATAATATATTAGAGGGCAAGAAGAGTATAGATAATTTGCTGAAAATAACAAGTGAATTATTAAGATCACAGAAGATATATAAAAATGATAAAAATAATTTTTCAGTGGCTTACGGCACCTCAAAAAATTTACCGATTGAATTCAGAATTTAACAATGAAATATATACCACTATAGACGGCAACTATTGTTCTCTATTAGAAGTCAGGAGCAACATAATGAAATTTTGCGCCTATATCTCGCTTTACCCCAACTCGCGAACACGCGCAATTCCGCGAAGCGATTCCACCGTCGAAACGGGTTGTAACTTACGAAATATGACTTTGGTAACGTTGCGCCCGCTAGTTTTGTTTTATTTCTCCCTTCCCTCTTTTTTTTTATTTGGTTGTTTTTGTTTGTTTTATTTTTCGGTCCCCTTCATTTTGTTCTACGTCGTAAATCTGCCCGTTGTGTCAGCCGACTATCTCGAAAACGCGAATTTAAAAAAAATCCAGCGTGACACGGCGTAGAAACATGCAACGCTATCACGTTTCGAAGCGTCGCGTCGCGGTCGCGTCGGTGATTTCAACGACATCGGGATACAACTCCGGGAAATAATGAACTAATTAAGCTGAAAACCCCTGGTTGGCTGTAGGCCAATCGTTTCCAATTTGTTGTTTGCTGTTAATATCCCCTTTTCCCTTTTTTGCTTTAGTCTCTTTCAAAGAGGGCTAAAGTGGTCCTCGGACGTCTTGAGCATTTAGTTATAGTTTAATTAGTGTAATTCGAGTATTTGCAATATTTGTTACAAATTCTTTATCTTGTAATACATACATCGACGCTTAAAAATCTTAGGACATGTCCTACCTTCAAGAAAGCTTCAGTAACTACTTAATATATTATAGTAGATTATAAAATTTCAAACTCTATGTATTTCATAATACAAGGTTTAGTACAGTGAATATCAACACTTTTCTACAGGTATAACCATATTTTTCGACATTAACTAAGAACAAAAAATTAATCAGTTCTCCTGTGAGTATATAGCCATATTTTTGAAAATTAAGTAGCAGTAACAAAAAATTAATCGATACAGTTAATTCGAACTCAAAATGAAGGAAAAACGGTATTATTCGAGAGTCACTGCAAAAGAGATTGTAGTGTATTTGAATGAAAGAAGGTCAATATAATTTTCCTCGAATAAGATAATACCTACCCAGAAATTCGCTTCACTATCGTAAAGCTCATTCATAAAACTAACTATTTCAACATAAAAAATTGCATAGGTACTTTTTGCGAACGAAAATCTATAAGACAACAGCCCAGAGCCCATGGAAGCATCGCGAGCCTAAAAGCAAGAGATTATTCATACTCCTCGGCCAGGATCTTGCGATCGATCATCATCCACGTGCTCTGGCGTATGTGTACACGCGTCAGGCCAGAAGAATATCAGACGGAACATAGTAGCGCATTTATCCACGACAGGAATTTCCCTTACCACCCTTCCACCGCACACAAATCTGGTAACCTACGTGCACACATCGGACAAGGATCGCGATGCCACGACTGCCTCAACAAATTACCAAAGGGCGCCGCCCGGAGGCAACCGTTGAATTCTGTCCCTATCGATTTATGCTCGCGGCGTGCGGTGTCGTTTTCGAAGCTACGGGTGAAACTGCGCGAGAAAAAAAAGGAAGCTACGGGCGCAGTGAAGGGGAAAGTGGGAGGGAAGGGGACGGAACGAAAAGGGGGAAGAAATGGTGGCAGGGAGAAAAAACGATTCGTCGAGGGAATCGATGCAACGAAGCACCGTAGTGGTTTCGACGAATCGAACTAAGAGGCGAAGAGAGAAAAAAGTGAGTGGAAAAAAGAAAATAGACGTGGTTCGCTCGAACAGAGTGAACGAAGAGGAGAAAACGGGACAAGAATGCAGAAATATCAGCGGGCCTCGCGTTTCCTCGCCCCTGTTTCGGCGAGTCGATTGATTGTCGATGGAACATTGAAGCTACCACCCAGGGAATCGTATCCCGTTCCGTCAGGAAGTCAGCCACTTCGTATTAATCTCGGCCAATTATCGATAAACGGCTGCCGGCTAATTATCCGCGATTCATCATTTCGACGCGCACCCGGGCTAAAGTGTGCACGTGGGATTATTCAGAGTCTTTTCGATAACCAACTACACGTAATATGCGTGTAATATGGGTGTTATATACGTAATATGGATGAGTCAATGAGAAATACATACTGAATCTGAAATAACTCGTTGGTTATCGGTTTTATCGAAAAAAATCTTGAATAAATTATGTCGCGTTTCAACGGTCTCATATCGGATGCATGCAATTTTATCTTTTAATATCTTATATTTAATATCTTATATTACATCTACTCGGGCAGATTTTACGCCGCCTCAGTTATATACATACATAACAAGCTACGTAAGGAAGATATAGAAACGGAACATTAGTCGGAAATAGAGCAAAGAAGTTCAATTCGGAACAATTATTTGTTATATTTGTAATTTTTTTTACTTGTTATCACCTATTAGGCCGAATCCAAAGCATATTCATGAGTTAAGATAAATGTGCTCGTTTGTTTTTGCATAAAGAATTAAATCTTGGCTATTTAACTCGTTAACTATTGGTTTTAATTCAAAATACGTCTTAAACGAGTTATGTTGCATTTTAAGCGACTCAAATCTGTGGTATCATATTTTATTTTCTAATATTTTGTACTTTCCGAGATATCAGGTGGACTTTGAGCTATCTTGGTTAGCACTTGTTATTCGCTCAGCCTGTGTGTATATATCATGTATATTCGAAAGGAATTTATTGATGTTAGAAGGAGAAGTATTAAGTACCGTTTGAGAAGAGTTTGTTAAGTGAAATTTTCTTACGAATAAGTCAAAATTTCTTTTTAAAAATGACAACTTACTTTATTTGTTGCAGATTTCATACGAAGATTAACGATCAACTGGTATCATTGATTCAATTTGAACAAGTGAACTTATTGTTCAGTTGGTTAAGCTTGAATTAATTAGGTTTATGTCCAGGGTACTTGATTTTATTTTAACATCGACATTTAAAGTGTTGATTCAGATGATGCAAGAATTTTTAACGTTTCACAAGTTGTTAGGAATCAGTGGTCAAGAAATTAATATTTCTTATTTACTTTATTAACTAGCCAATGTTGTAACAATAATAATAATTGGCAGTTAATTAACTTGTCAACGTGACAGTGATTGCTCGACGTGAATATGGATTGCTTGAGTAATTTTTATCTTTTAGCTATACAAAAGTTCATTAAGTGAATCAACATAGCTGTAACCTGTCTTCTTAACACAATTAGGTTATGAAAAGTCCGCTATTTTTAAAAGAGTTAAGTCTGCATTGTATGGAAGAATCTGTTTCTCTTTATTAAACACGGCGTGTGTATACTTTTAATCCTATTATTCCCTTTACAACGTGAACTGTTCATACTGGAACAAGTAATTTATTTCCACTGGATCAGTTCGTACGCAATCCTATAAATAATAAAACCTAATTAATACACACTTGCATCTTTGCTATAACAAAATGAATTACCACTGGTTAATTAAGTAATTAAGTAATTAAGTAATCTTTCTTTTAGCAAAGGAAATCATTGATAAATTCCATTTCTAATTTCATTAATATTTAATACAATTTATTGATAATAATTTTATCTCTTCCATTCGTTCGAATGAAATTTCCACGAAAGGAAAAATCTTTATTGAAAATCTTTCTAATTAAATTGAGATTTTATAATAAAAAAAAAAAAAAAATATGCGTTATTCTACATACCCATTTCTACATACCCATTTGATGTTGAATTCTCAGGAATTTGGTTCTCATAATAAGATTTTTACGGGTGGCAGCGCAATTAAATATTCCCCGATAAAATTTCATCCGTGGAAATAAAAATATTGATATAGAAATTTAATTTACAAACGCTATTACGGAGGATAATACAAAATTATTACGTTACCTTTAAACAAAATTCACCTTCAACCTAACAGCCAAAGGCCTAACAGCCTAGGCCTCTCTATTTCGTTGAAAGAAAAGCAGCGCGAGAAAGTAGCACGACTTAAGAATCATCTCCTGCATCAGCTTCTCGAGGATCGACTCGCGGAGCACGATAACCAGGTCGATTGCGCTTCTTACGCTCCCGGAGGATCCCAGCGTCCGCTTTGTTTCCGCGAACGTTCGCTGAATTCTCGGGAATCGACGAAATTACGAATAGATGCGTATTTGAAAACACACGTGCTGCCGGTAAATGAGAAAGAGAGGCGGGGGGAAAAAACAGGGCGAAAGAAAGGGAGAAGAGGGGCAAATCAGAATGGAAAACATCGAGTCGAATCGCGCGATCGAGCGGCGCATTGTTTGCGCGCGGACTGAACAGCTGAACGGGGTAAAAAGCGGCACAAGTTCGACGTTCTTCTGTTTCGTCGCGAGTGAAACGCGCCAGGTATTAAACTGCCTCGCGCTTACCGCGCTACACTGGGTGGGCTGGAAATTTTTTAAAAAATACATCGTGCGAAAAGAATTTGGTATTTATAGATTCCAGGCAGCGTTTTCTAAATTTTGTCCACTCGCGACCGGATTTTGCCGGGGAAAATTTTACGCGACCCTAGTTATGTACGTAAAAAGATACATAATGTAAATATACAAACAAAACATTAGTCCATAATGAATCAAAGAAGCTTAATTTGAAACAATTTTTCGTTATATCTATAATGTTATCACTCATTACCACTTGTTAGGACAAACCCAAAGCATATTGGTGTTTGGTTGTTTTTGCATAGAGGATGAATTCTTGGATGAGTATTTTATATAACAGAGAATTTTAACTGTTTTTTTTTTTTTTTTTTTAGAGTTAATCGGTATTTTGATTTTACAATCATCAATGTTCGTCATTTTGCAATAGGTATTTACTATAAAGTGTTGTATGTGTGTTTAAAGCCATTTTAGACATTGCTAGAAATTCTGTTCTAATTCAAAGCAAAAGCTCGTTTAAACGATTTTTTGAAAGGCTGCTGTTACGTTGCAAAGATAGTTGCAAAAATTTTCTCGACTCATAGTTTAGGAAGCCTTGATTTAAAGGATTATAGTGGTTATTTGAAAGGAGAAAAACTCGCTTAATCAACGGAGATGTTAAAATAAATATATTTTTGCTGTAGTTTACTTTGATTTCACTCTGTTGTGTTCTTTAGGCCATTTTTATCGACTCAATTATACGTGTTTTTATCTTTAGAAAATGTTTAAGTTTGTGGAAAAAGCATGAAAGAATTCTTTGATTTTTACTCTGATTTTATGGTAAATTTTTTTTTTTTTTTTTTTTTTGATTACAACATCGAACTTTGAAAAATAATAATAATTCAAAGATCATCGTAGGGTTAAGTACTTGTACCTTGTGGCAACGTGTTAGTATACCATATAATTTTAGTTGTTAGCTGTATAGCTTTAGTTAGTATATAATTTTATTATTATAATTTTACGTGTGAAGTATATAATTTTAGCTGCTAGCGTAGATTTCGAGACATTGAAAATGCGTTGGCGAAATCAGGTTTGGGTTACATCTAGGTTGATATGTTGGAAAGAATTTGTATTATAAATGGTGGATGAATGAAGCTGCTGGAAGCGTACCAGTGGAAGATGATCATCCATTTTAAAATGTTGCTCTTGGAAATTTTGAAATTCCGAGCTCGTCGCGTGTCTTTGAAAGAGAACGAACGCTAAAGAATTCATGAGCAAATTCAAAATATAATTTAGTTAGTTAGTAGTTACTGTATACTCCAAAGGTTCTTTTTAAAGCTTTCTGTTATCGGTTTTGTAAAATTAGCAGTGGTGAGATTATTATCAAGATGTCTCTGATTTTTTCTTATTTATATTTTTATGTTTCTTACTTGCGAATCGTGTGATAATTTGTGTGACTATTTAGAAAGGAAATGTGATAAAAGGAATAATATCATTGGCAAGTTTACATGTTTATAACGGTTTCTATAAAAGTATTAAATGTTTTATTTCTATAAAAATAAAAAATTTATGTTTTGCGTTAAATTCTACGAGAAAAATTGTAAATTAACTCTTTTAATTGCAAAAGCGCGATAGAAGTACCGATGTCACCGTCAAAATGTTTCACTTGCATAAAAATTTAGATACTCTGTTCTGAATAGGATTTAATTGCATGGTTGACGTGTGACGCTACGATATTTATATATGGCATACGACATTTCTATAAAACAATTTAATAAGATTCTAAAGTATTTTACAAAGCACGTAATTCTATGTTAAGAAGTGCTCGGATTCGTGTTAACACGACGGGAACATGCAAAGGGCATGTTCCGTAGAAAATTAAACTAAATTCTGACATCAAATGAATAGCATTTTAATTATATGTTGTGAAGGTCTCATTTACGTTGAAGCGATAGAAACGTGAAATGTCCTCTCTAGAACGCAGGAAGAAAAATACCAGCTTCAACTGTATGTTTTCAAGAATATTCTTTGCTTTGAGATTCGGTCATATTTCATGAATATTTCCATAGGAATCTCTCGATGCAATATTGTGAAATTTAAAAAAAAAAAAGAATCTATAACCTACAATTTATGACTAATCAATTTACTACTATAATAAATTAGTAAATTATTGAGCAAGAAAAATATCCATCTTTCACTTCTTTCTACATTTAAACGTACGCATGTAGAACCTTCACATTTGCTCGCAAAGTAATAAATTACTAAAAATATTTCTACTACAAATTTCAAACGTACAGAAATTCTAACATAACAAATTTCATAAAAGAAGTTCCAACCCGTGCCTTTTCCACAACTTTTCACGAAGCAAAGTTTATTAACCATCCAAAACAAACTTATTTCTTTGAATCCACTAATAATAGTATTTCTACTACAGTTTCCAAACATGTAAAAATCCTAACGTAATAAATTTCAAACAGAAACTTCCAACGCGTGCCTTTTTTCACGATATTCTATTAACTACGATTAATTCACCGTTCGACGCAAACTCATCTCTCTTTATAATTCTAAATTTACACTCTTTTTAAATTCACTAACAGTTTCACAGTCTCACGACCGTATCCCTGATCCACGTCTATTTTTTCCTACACTTTACAGCCAGCCTGGAAGCTCGTAAATTTGTCAACCCCTATTTCCAGGACACCCGTTGCATGCACGCGGGTACAAGAGGATCGTCGCGCACGCGAGCACGCGTGTCGAGGATTGTAAAGCGAAAAGACGAACAGGTTATAAGGTCGCGTACGCCGTTTGCGTCACTGTTTGCAGACTTTGTCCTACCTCTTCTCCCCATTTCTCACCCCCTTTTCATCCCTCTCTGTTCCATGCGCCGTAATCCACCGGGGCAAACTCTGTCGTCTATTACGCTGACGTAGTTTGAATTTTCATAGTTACCCTTTCGCGTGATTCCGCTCTCCTACGGGGATAGCCTGTATCCGATGGTCTACAGTCTACATAATCTAAAGTTTCGGGAAATTGTGAAAATCTACCGCTCGCTTAACCCACCTGTACCCGAAACCTACCATCAGCCGTTCGCTGGCAAATTGAATTCAGCCGATATTGTTCGTTTGCCGACTTTGATTCCACGAATACCGCCGCGATACCAGTCTCTCCATGATGCTTGCCGAGTTCCATAGGAATCTTCGTAATCACCGTTCGAGAATAGCTGTTGGAATTATCTTAAGTTAATTTGATTTTTTTTTTTTTTTTTTTTTTTTTTTTTTTTTTTTTTTTTTTTCTTCATCGAAGGAAACTAATATTTTGGAAATTTTATCGGTAGGGATTTCGTTGGTTCTTCGAGTCCCTTAGCTTCTCGAATTCTTTACTTTGTTGAATTTTTTTGTTGAAGTTCTTTGAACCTAGTTCGAAAGCGGTTTTACACGATGTTCAGCGTTTGATAGAATCTTGCAAGGGAACAACTGTTGAAATTATTTCCGGTTAATTTGATCCCTTTTTTTGACGAGGAAAGAAAAATAACTATATCGTTGGGATCTTGTTATCAGGATTTTAGTTTTCTTTGATCATTTCGTTTGAGCTACTCGAATTACAATTCGGTCAAGTTTAATTCTTCGAACGAATGTCGATATCGGTTTCAGAAGACGTTCAACGTTCGATAGAAATCTTCTCCATTATTGCAAAAGACAAATATAGTAGACACGAATTTTGGTATTAGAATTTTTACAACTTTTTCTTCTTCTTCTGTTCTTCAATTGTGTTTTTAGAAAACGTTTAGAATTTGACAGAAACCTTCGCAATTGCTATTAAGAAAACGGATATCGAAATAATCTGATGAATCCTATTCGAACCAGCGACACCAAACTTCACCGACAGCATCTTTGATCGACAACAGCTTTAATCGACGGCGATATTAATCGACAACAGTAATGTTCGACACAGAGTTTAACCAATTGGTTACAGAAAGCTGGAGCAAAGTACGAGTTTGGTTTCGAGTATTATATCGGTGTGGGTGTTAGCTTTGTCCACGTAGAGAATACAATGTATCTCGATCATTATTGCTATCGGTTAATACTGTCGTCGGCTGAAACTATTATCGGTCAAAGTTTACGTCGATGAAGTTGATGAATAGTTGTCGGTAAAAAACAGTATCGGTGAGATCTGTATCGTTGATTTCAATGAGATCCAGTCTGGTGATTTTTCAATTTTTTCCATACTTTGATAAAAGAGCAAAGAATATTGCTCTAATTTTGTCATCAGATTCATCGTAACTTCTTTGAATAGTTAAAATTCCGGTGTTCATCTGATGTTTTTCATATTTTCCAATTATATCCCCTTTGTCCCCATCGCGATAGCCGAGGACATAGTAATTTTAAGTGTAATTTTCTTTAAATGAATTTTTTGTAGGATTTGTACAACTGTTGTGTTTTTTATATATACGCATGTAATACGAAGATAAGAGAAGTTCTTTAATTAAACGGTAATTCTACACCGTTAACTCGCTGTCACACTAAGCTTTTTTAACGGTTACGTATGTGGCAGTTAGCTGTTCAAGACTTAAATGTTTTGCTAGATAAAAACTTTTATCATTGTGACAATGTCTTTAATCTTTAATATTACGAAATCGGATAAAGATTATATTAGCAAATAATTCGCAGAAGAAAGAAATGGTTATATTATTTCTAAGTTGTAGAAAGTAAGTAAGTAAGTAAGTAAGAAACTGAGTCTTCGCGTTTCATCTACGCTGTCTCTAATCTTGCCTACTAATAACAAGGAATAATCAACCGCACTCATAACCGTGAAATATAGCTGCTGAACTCGATGCACAGCTCGAAGAAAGAATCGTGGAACATCGAATGAATATATATACGAGCGACGATAAACTGAACAAGTTACGCGATGTATCGAGAATCGAGTTCCATTGGAACAAGTTGCCACGTCGAAAGGAGGGAACGGAATGGCCAGGAATCTTCATGCACGTGACGTGACACGAAATCATCTTGCAACGAAACTTCGTCGATATCTCGCGCGAATTTCGTCTTTTCCTACCTTTTTTATTCCTGTATCGACCATACGATGAAATACTATTACGAGGAGTTACGCGGTGAACACGGGCGATCCCCGTTCCAAGAATCTTCGTTGAATCGACGCACAGCGCGACGCGTAGTGGACAAAAATCGAAATGATCATTGTTCGATTTTGATCTTACGATTTGATGATTATTTTTTATTTGATCTTATCACCGGTCCGTAAGTAATTGGTATGAAGAATGTAAACAGCAATTCCTTCAGAAAGTCGATAGTGAATTAGTAAAACTCGTTTCTACATCACAATCTAATCGCTTGAAAATTAGCTCGCTCATTCATTAGAAATACATTCTTGTTTGTCAATTATGATTAATAATGGAAAATGCGGCGGGATTCGGAGCCGTCGGTTTCGTTTCCCTGGTTCCAATTGCAAGGGGCACGACACTTTGTTGCGCGGTCACGGAAAGTTCTGTAGTAGTAGCATAGCCCGAACTGCTGCCGCGTCTCGAGCGTGAACGTGGACGAGCGCCGGTTGTCCAGGCTCAGCGCGTTAATTTGCGCCTGCATTTGGTTTAGCGGTTTTGTCGTTCGCAGTCCGTTGCCGCTCTTTCTGCGCTGTCCGCGGCAATCCGTTCCGTCTCAGGGCGGATTTCGTGTACCCGATCGGCCATCCGTGTTAGAGTTTCGGTTTTCGCCTCCTCCGTGGTGGCCAGGAACCGCTGCACATGAACCGGTAGTCGGCTCCTCCGGTTTTCGTTTTAGATCACGTCGGGATCACCAGTTTGAGGTGGTAGGACGTGTAGGGTGCCAAAGAAATACTCGGCGTTTTCTTTAACGGTGCGTTTATTAACTCGCTTAACGGCTTCGTTGCAAGTCTCGACTCGCGACTCGTACGAACGACAATTTATTATCGACTCTTCACGTACGACTGTCGCTTACGACCCTCGATCAAGACTGACGATCTCTTAATCCCTTTCTTTTCTTTTTGCCACCTCTCGATATCCCCACTACGCACGTGTTCGTTGGGCGTCCGCGATCGTCGTCACGTACGCCTTCTTGCGAGTATTTGGCGGAAGGACCGTAGGAATATCGATGGCTCATTAGTCCCTTAGCCTACACGCTATCTGACGATCGGGCGAGCCATAGTAGGCAAGAAAAGTTCGATCGCGCGCCGTGCCATTCGTCTGTTCAGCCGTGTGCCCGAACTGGCGCAAAATGTATATACTTCTTATGACATGTAGATATATTTAGGGGCTACAAAATGAATTGTGAAATAATAAACAACGTTCGAGGACAAATAGTGTTTTTAAGACGTCTAGGGCGTAATCGTGATCAATTGGTCAGTTAACAAAAACAATTTATTATTTCAAAGTGGATAATGAATCACTGGCAATTTGCAAATTACCACGTGTCAGACTCGTGGGTACCGTTTATGGCACAAATTCTTTACGACGAGTCTGACTCGTGGTTATAGGCCAAGGGGTTAGGCCTGCCGATACTTATGCTTCGTCGCGGCCTTGCTTATGTTTCGTCGGTCTCTCGTAAACAGCCTGTCAACGGTGGTGTACCGACAATGTACCGACGAAACCGTTGGAACGACAGTTGTTCTTTGCTGTTGAGTGCCGCTACATATATATAAGAATTTTCCTTACAAAACTGCATTCGCGAGAAGTTGATCTACTTGAAGAAATTAATGCAACGTTTTAATTTCGTTAAGAATTTCTTAGGTAAAATTGTATTACTTATTTCTTACGGAATAATTTGAAACTCTTGATTGCATTACAAGTTATGTACCTTCCCTGAAGGAAAAAATTCGTAGGAACTTGTTGCTGAATTCTTCTTTCTAGAAAATTCTATAGCCTCATTAAATTAAAGGTTAAAAATAATTCATAAAAAATCTGAAGCAAAATCTTCAAATTATTGTTATTATTATTATTATTATTATTATTTATTTACTTTCTACGAACAGTGGGAAATACGTATTCCTTGTATCTAACATTTGTTAGATAACGACACCAGATACGGTATCAGAATCTGTACGACAAAAAAATAATTCGTTTCTAAATCGTCCATTCTGAATTCTTCGTTACATCGGAACCAACCTACCTAAGAGATTATTTATCATTAACAGAGATTATTATTCGCACACGTTATTAAAAATTAAATACAAAACACCTTTCAAAAATCTCGCTAAAGCTCCCTAAAAGAGCTGAAAGTAAATCCATGTCAACAATCAGGCTCCACGATTACCCCGAAAGTCGATGAATTACGGTGGTCCATTTCTTAAGTCGAAGACTGCTATTGAACGAAGGAAAATCCTTAGCGAAATTCGAATCCCTTTCAACAGGCGAATCTTCCCCTGTGCTTCCTTCCCGGAAATGTAATTTAATCTTTGTCAGGGCGCAACGAGAACGCAGACAAGGACAAGCGGAACGTAAAAAACGCGAGCGTATCGCGACACCGATCTTCCCTTACCCCCTCGCACACGACAGTGTGCGACGAGATCGAGCGAAAAATCTGACCGAAAACGGACTACGCTGGGAGATGGCGGCCGTATAAAAAATTCGAAATTTATGCTTCTTCTGTGTTGAATACTGACGAGGCGGGACCACGGACAGCCGAAGGGCATAGATAAAACGCGCGGCGGGGTGAGTTAAAGGCGGAAAGATTCGCGTCATATTTTTCGGGCGAATCGTGGAACCGGGTTACATTTAGCGTCCATCTCACCCCCTTGATTTTTCTTCGAAAAAGTTCTCGCCAACGGGATGGAGCTGCTATAGAAGCTTCTCTGAATCGTTCGATAGAGTCTTTTACGAATATTCTCGTTGCTGTAGTTCTTTTATTTAATTATTATTATTATTATTATTATTATTATTATTATTATTATTATTATTATTATTATTAATGTTATTTATTTATTTGATACAGGAATACTTTTGAGCTATAGGAATGTATTCTTGTTCGTCGATTATTTGACAATAGAGATACTTTTTATAGAAAAGTTGCAGCTTACGCAACCAGATAATATCCATCTGACTCTGCTTTATGAATACCGAAAATATAGAACCGAAGGACTTAAGTACAAGTTGAAGCCACTGTCTTGATATCAAAGGATCGCATCATTAAATTATCTAAATTGTCTCGAAGAAACCAACCGTACCACAAAATCTAACCAAAGGACAACGAGTCGATGATATCGTTGTTAATGATCCGGTTAATGATGCGAAATTCGAAGAAAGTCGAAACAGAATGAAACCATTATCGTAGAATTATAATTATAAATAGTAATTATAATATATAATATAAATATAATATATAATAATTATAATTGAAAACAAATAGAGTAATGTTCGGTTTGTACAGAGCACAATGAAATATTTCCACAGCATCGTAAACCCAGTTTCCTAACCTAACAGGGAACAGCGAACGGAGCATTGTGTAACAGGAATTACAAAGCATCCGTGAGTCGTATTGTCACGTTCCACGCGCACAGTCCTGGTCGAATTAATATTCATCGAGTTGCACTCGTAAATTGAACTCTTGATAAAGGCAGTGATGTGCAACAAAGAACAAGAAGCCAGCATGGAAAAGTTACGAGGGCGAAAGAAAAGGTTTCCGCATACTAACAAAATGAGAAATCGAAATCGCTCCGCGGAGGAAATTTCAAATTTATGTTGACGTCGTGTTCAACTCCGGATAGGAATAAGAAAAGGAACAGTGGAGAATGATACGCGGCAAGAAAGCGACGAAAGATGGAATGAAAAGCGGTTTGCAATCGTGTAAATGCTCGTACGAACAAAGTCCTCGATTCGAAAAACACGAAGGAAATTTTCAGACTTTCCAGATATGAAGACTTTTCTCACTTCGTACGTACGTAACGTATAACAGGGTAGGGCACGTAACTGGAACGTGGTTGCTAGAAATTTCCAAGTGAAACGCTCCTTAATCGGTTTCTTTACTTGTCGCAGATGTTCCGTGGCATCGCTTCCATCTCGAAACCGCTTGTTTGCATGTTAGACGCAGTGGAATCGATTAATTGATCGATTGAATAAGATAATTAATTGTAATTTCGCGCGATTTGTTTCGAAAGGAGAAAAGGGAGAAAAGAATACGATTCACGAAATATCAAGGAACGAAATACGAGAATGAAAACGAACGAGAAAGGTAACATCAGAGATCAAATTAGGATCGGAAATGAGAAAAACTATTTTATAAAATTACTCTACAATGAATTTTATTAAATTGAAACTGTGTATACCTACACTGCAATTACTTTTGCGATGTTCTAATAAAAAATTATAAACGAAAATGATAATATAAATAAAAAAAAGAGAGATTTATGAGATAATACATAGAAAAAACTTTCTAAACTTTCATAAGGATATCGTAAAGTAAGATAAATAAATACTTGAAAATTCGCGTTCTTTTAGAATTCACAGCGTAGAAAGTCAACAGCTATGAAGAAAAAAGAAAACGACAAAAGCCCGATGGAACAACGAAGTTCTGCAAAGTTCGTTAATAAGTTATTCCTGTTCTAATGTATCTTTCCCGTTTCTTGTTTCATTTGTCTCTTATTTTCCTTTTTTTTTTTTTTTTTTTTTTTTTTTTTTTTTTTTTTTTTTTTTTTTTTTTTTTTGTTTCTTTATGCGAGAAAAAGCAGCGTAAAAAGCAGTTTGCTTTCCTTTTTGGTATTTGGTTAACCAGAAGCTTGTCACGAAATTCAAACAAACTCTTCACGGTGAACCACCGAAACTTTCGGGGGGAAAGGCGAAAAAAAGAAAATACAGGAAAAGGTAGATTCTCGTATTTCAACGAGGTTGCTTTATACGATTTCGGTAATGGCGCGCAAGAATTCTCTTACAAAGTGGAAAAATATACTCACGAACGTTTGCTTCGTACGGCTTTTTTGGCTCGTGATTAATTGCTGCTATACGTACCTGCGAATAGAAAGATGAGAGAACATGTAAAAGTCAGTGATATTAAGATACCGTTTTGTTTGTAAAATCAGAGGTGAATTAGATTTATTTAATGGATCATGGTTGACGAACTTAGCCACTTTATATATTAATAAATATTATTAATAAATTTATATTATCATATATATAAATAATAAATTTATATATTAATTTCTAGATTAGGTAGTTTTTCAATTATTTTCATAATAATTATATTTATTTAGTCAAGTATCAACGACGCGCATTGTTAAATAAGCTAAAGTTTTTATCATTTAGAATAGATATCGAACATAAAGAGTAGTAAAGAGCTTTTCAAGATTAGGAATGTTTCAATATTCGATCCAATGGTCATGAAGTCTCGTTTTAATATAAGTATAAAACAATTGTTTCAAGCTATGTATTTATACCTCTCTGTTTCTCATTGTAAGATAAAAAGATATAACATAAATATCTCTGAAAGATACATTATTTACACTTACCACGTGGAACTAGAAAAGGATAAATTACAAAACTTGTAACTTGATATCCCGCTGCATGCGATCTTCGAGAGAAAAGAAAACATATGTACGTAACTAGATAATTCGAAGTTTGAAAAATGTTACAAATCAACTACTCGTTATATGTATATAATAAGAGTAAATATTATATAATATATTAATAAATTAATAGAGATTGTGTCTATGCAATAATAATAATAAAATTAACGATAAAAACAATATAAATCGATTTCAGCTGAAACATGTCATGTATTATTCGCTTAAACGACCAGCAAACTTCTACAATCCCAGTATTCCATTCGGAAGCTTTCAAGTGAATCGAATGCACAAGATTTTAAGAAGAATATACACGATAACGTCTAAACAGGGAGCGGCATTATCTTGACGTCATCGTTGAGGGAAGAAAACGGAAGCACATCGGGCGGACCCGCCACTCTCTCTCTCTCTCTCTCTCTCTCTCTCTCTCACTCTCTGTCTCTCTCGTAATGCATAATAATACACAGAGAGAGAACGATAACGGCCGGCCACCTGTTTCATTCGAGTTCGCCGGCCATTTTGTCGCGCCACAGCTTTCAGCCGGATTATGAACAGCCGTGCTTTATATCACGGTGGCGGGCGTTTCGAGCGAAGAGAAGCGGACGGAGTAGCGAGCGGAACAAGAGGCAAATCCTTCAGCCTGAGATCTCTCGAGCAACTCGTCTTACGAAATGATGCTTATGATAACGTAACTAAAGCGGAAACGGGTCGGAGGATTTTCTTCTTTGCTTCTCCTCTTTTTTTCCCCTTCCGCCCATCGTATACAATAGCATGCTAACAGTATGTTTATGTGGGTGTACGAGTTGTTTTCTCGTAGAACAAGTATAGGGGATGAAAAGAAGATTTGGACGATGAATAGAGAGTCTGGAAAGTGTTTGTCGGGAAAAGTGAATTTCGATTTTGGTTTCCTTCGCCAACTCTCTTTTTTCTATTTTGTGACGAGCCCCGACGCAGAATGGAATTTATGTAATAAAAGTATGTTTGTGTAAATGTTTGAACTGTTTTTTACCAGGGAGGTACAAGTTCGATCGAAACGAAGACTCGGTTCGGTGAATTTTGATTTTGGTCTCCTCCTTTGTTTTCTATTTCTTTTGTTCGTCCGATAAACCATGCCGTAGAATGGAACTTGCGACAAAGCTAAGTTTTAGCGTGTCTTCTAATTATGCAATTATCTTTCCGGTTGTACGCGATATCTGCAACAAACTTGTACTGAAAATCTCCAACAATCGCCCATAGAACCAGCTTCTTCCCAATGCCAATCGATACAATGCCATAAGGGCATCCGCAAAAAGCGGATCGTCACGAACATGCCGTAAATCAAGCCTCGACTCCGGAGTTGCAATGTCGGACGATACATCGCGACGAAAAATTTGACCGGCTAGCTGGGAAAGAGTTTCATCTTCAAAAAGTGAAAAAAGAAAGACGTATAAAAATAAAAAAAAAGATAAAAGACTAAAGAAGAAGAGAAAAGAGGTGGATCTGAAATTTATGTTTCCGACAGGCAGTGCTCGGTCTTTCTGAAGAAGCCACGTAGAGAAGAGGGACTTTGCACCTTGGCGAACAAGGGCTGCAAGATTCCGAAAACGTTTACCTCTTATCTCTCTCTCTCTCTTTCTCTCGTTCGTTCGCTCGCTCACTCGACTCGACACTCGACTTGGAGGGCTGCTCGTGCGAAGGTAAAAAACGAGGAAAAGAGTAAACGAGAGAGAGAGAGAGTGGAGCAGCGCTCCTTTTATCAACGCTGGCGAGAGGTGGCTTTGTGTCCGATGAAAATCGTGTCAGAAACGCGTGAAAAAGCTCATAATGTATGTAAACGACCGGTCGGACCGGATTGTCGGTCTCTCCTGGCCGGTGTGAATTCGCGCTAAATTTCAATCGACGTCAGCTCCAACTGAAAGAGCGCAATTAACTTCGGAGCGAGAGGAAAAAAAAGCAAGAATTGGGCCGGAATCGTGCTTCTTCGATGTGTGTTATACGTTATACAGGCTGTCCTAGTAATCATGGTACAATAGGCTGATACCAGATTCTAGACGAGTAAACGAATAGAAAATATAAATTCACATTTTTCCATATGGCAATTCTTTTGGTATGTGTGAATTTGGCTAATTACCGACTGGATACGAGTAAATAATCAGCAGTTTTTCAGAAGATAGAGCTTGAATGTATTTAATTAAGAATTAACTTAATATACTTACACTGACAATTATACGTATTTGGACATCTTCGGAGTCCTTATTAGGACAATTTACGATGTTAACATAAATCGAATTCCTTTCGCTACATTTATTTTCCAATTATTTTATTATAAACCTGTTAATCCGCCGTTCGTATCATATATGTCTTGTAATGTAAAATAAAGTAAAATTTGTTAGATTTTTTTCCATAATTCTAACGTGTAAGTGTCCGAGTAATGTATGGCGGGTAAGTGTACGAGTGCTTGATAAATTTAACCCTGCCTTACTGTTGCTGACGTCGCCTGTATACTATAGTCGTTTAAATCCATGCCGTTCTTTTCAGGTTTTTGTATTTTTAAAACTCTAACACAAAAATTCTTGAATACTTTTCCAAGTTTTTAGAATATCATCCAATAACTGTTGCCGCTACGTGCAATCTAAATTTGTTCAAGGAAAGTAAAATTTAAACGAAAGTGTGGAAAAAATGAAAAATGACATAAAATTACTCATAGAAAACGAAGCAATATGCGGATGGAGGAGGGTTAATTAATTTAATTCATTTTCACGGAAACAAAGCTATGAAAAAATTCCACGCTACATTTCCGATTTGTTTTTTTTTTTTTTTTCTTTTCAGATAGAGACGTTTCTTTGTCAATTATTCCGCGATTACTGGGACACCCTTTGCAAAGAAATATACGTAGATTCTCTTGACTACAGTCTGGACCGAGACGTTCGCTGTTTGATGTAATTTCGTTGCTCTGGGATATTTTGCGGCTCCTGCTGGTAATCACGTGACCGAGAATGCGGAGAATATGGAAATGAACTGTTCGCGTGGAACGGTGTGCGAAAGTTAATACTGTAGCAACACTGCTTGAATTAATTCGCTTGTAGTCTTTCTATCGGCTTAGAGGAAAGTTCTCTATCTTTTTTATTTTTTATTAGAACTCGGAAATTAAATAAGCCCGGGATAGAGAAGTTCTGAAATAGTTAAACCGTTACCATGAAAGATTCGAAACTTATAGATCTACATCAGCGCTTAAACACCAATTTATATTCCACGATACACACAGATTATAATAACTATAATAGAAAATGAAATTCTTATTAATATAAATTTAATAATCTATTTTCTCTCCGAATACAGTATCAATTTCTGACAAATTTTCAAACCACTGTAATCGTTTTCAAAATGAATTAAAGTCTTTTTTTCCAATCTATGCACTAATTCTCAAAACGAACAAAAGTCTGTATTTCGCAAACGAAAAATCTTCTTTTCAAAATTTTCGAATCACCGTACCAATGAAAATGAATAAAAGTTGCTGAAGCGTTGTGGTAGAAGATTGCTGCCATGACGCTAAATTAACGACGCTAAATTTCGACGAATAGCATCCGCGTGATACAGGTGAGGACGCGTGCAATTTCCACGACACGCGAATTTCCCGATATTACGTTTCTAACGACCGTCGACTAGCCAAGGAGCCCATAAATAATGTTGCCCGTTCGCTGTTATGGAACGAACCACGGTCAGATATTAGTTACAAGCTGTGGACTAATTTCCAGCTGGATTGATGCCGAGTGAAAACGGCTGCGGGCGATTCGATCGATTCTGAGGTGAATTCTCAACGGTACGTCAAGGTGATTCCAGCTTCATCCCTGAAGCGGTAATGTGAAATTTGTCGTCACGATTAATTTCCTAGGATAGCGTGGATTACATGTTGGAACGATGAGAGAGGATTTGCAACTGGCACTTGTTTACAGGGATATACTGGTAATGGCATTAACAAGCGTGACTGATACGATCATACGTGCAGAATTTCTTTATGTTACTGGAAAATCATTATCGAATAGTGGCAATTAATTTAACGAATCTCAGGCTTGTGTAGACGATGGAATATCTGAGTTTCTATGTTTCTATGTTCTTAAGTATGAATATGTTTACGTTAAATTTGCTGCATATTTGTTAATAGGTAGATTTAGCAATATCCAAGTTGCCGTGTTGTTTGAATATAGACGTGTATATCAGAAATTTATTAGAATTGGACATATTGGACATATTGTAAAATCTTGAATTGAATACAAACGATTTTAACTTGATAAGATTCTATGTGGATTACAAAGAACAAATAGATTATACGATGTAATAGAATAAAATTTGATTAGATCATATATATACTACGAGCAGGAATTATAAAGGCAATATAAAAAGCGACAGATTCTAGAGATTTTAGTAATGCTTGTAGAATCTACAATGTGCGAGTAGATCGTACTAAACTAGACATTACAACATTAAGTCGATGGATCTCCGATGATCCCACAGGTTCTACACAGGGCGCCAAAAGTCCAGGGCACCAAGGATTTCAGAGCTTCCGTAAATTCTAGAGATTCTGAAGGGTCCAGAAGTCCAGAGGTTCCAGAGATTTCAAGGATCCCAAATGTAACGCGGAATTTGAATAATTTCACGGATTCCAGACATTCCGACGATTCCATTACGTCCGATAAATCCAAGATTTTAAATGATCCAATGAACGCAAATCTCAATTTTGAACATTCCTGAGGAGTTATGTTAGAGCACTTAGAAAGCCACGAAACCCTCAGAATTCTGAAGTACCTAAAATCCCATCTTTCCTAAAATTCATTTCAGCTCTCAACTATCTGAACTCTCGTAATCTTGAGGAACTTTGAAACATTCAAAACTTTGAACATACTTTGAAAATCACTGAATCTCGGTGTAACATAAGTAATAGAAGTTACTATCGCGTTCCATGACTTTCTACTAGATAAAATTCGATTAGTCCCGATTCATTCATACATCTAGTTTGAATTCGTTGTTCCTAATTCTCGACTAATCTTCGGCTGGTTGATTAACTGTCGCATTTTTCTTCATAATTTATCGTTTCTTTAATTTTCAATCTCGATAATTCGAAGAGATATAAAAATCTCGTTCGAGAACGCAGGTGACGCGAAGTCAGTCGAATATCGAGAGAAACTTGAGCCGAAACGTTAAAACATGTTCGATAAGAGACTAGAATTTTATCGTCGACTTCGAGAGGAAGATTAGCTAATGAAAGAGGCTAATGAGCCTGAGGAAACTTGGTGGGAAATTGCAGGTGACTTTTGCATTGGAACCCGGTCCAATCGACGTAGATACACCTGTTTCGCATAGAAGAGTAGCTGTAGCGAAGTATAATTAAAACGAAACATATCTTGGAAGTGCTACGAGACACTCCGAATGCAAAATAATCTAGAGGAATAAGATGCTGGAATGCAGGAATAATAAGTCCCTTTTGAAGATTGTACAGGAATGTGTCTATTTGAAAAACATCGCGTTACTGAATCTAGAATAGAACTCGAGCATTATTTTTTATCAAAACGAAAAATCTTTTTTGACAAGTATAAATGGGCCTTTGCAATGCTTTAAGATATGTCCAAGTACGATCGAATCGAAGTAAAACGAAAAACGAATAGTAAAAGTATTTTACATAGGTAATAGAACCGAAAGCCCGTATAGAAACGGGATTGCAAGCTTAGCAGGGCTTTCGCGCGTTTAGTAACGGTGTAATCCTGCAACCGCGTGAATCGTTGATTTAATGTAATTTTAATGAATGCGAATTTGTAAGGATTTCTGTTCGGGGTAGTAGCACACAACGCATACTAATAAACGATGAAATTCTGAAAATAAATTGTTATCCACTAGACAGATAATATAGGTACTCTCATGGGACGTGGTCATTTTTCCAAATAATACTTCTCGGTTCAAAGTTACAATTATTACTCGTTTTCAAGCAGAAACTTTAACTTAGCCAGCTGTTAATTTTCGAAAGAAAATAACTTTTAAATGAACTGTAAACTCGATTTATACTTGGGGAGTAGATGGGACATCCGATGCTTTGCAAAATATATCAAATCTGTGAATATTATGGCACATTGAAGAGAAATTCTAAGAACAAGATTATCGTAGAACCATTTATTTGGAAAAATTATTGTAAAAAGATAATTATAATAGGATTTGTAAATATAATAGGAATTGTAAAACGATACACATTTGCGATAATTCAAATAGACGATGGTTGATCAGCTGATTATTTAAGAAACAAATGTATTCAAAGCTTTGGAGAAGATGAACGAGATCGTTCGGTAATAGAAAATAAAAATTCGAAGAACGAGATTATAGTAAAAATAAGAGAAGTCTGCGATTATAAAGAATATTAATAATGACCGCGGATTATCCAGCTATTTGCCTGTAAAACGAATAATTTCCGAGGCTTTGCGAAAAATATTAAGTTTGTAAATAATCGAACAACGAGAAATTCAAGGGACAAGATTGTCGTAAAGTAGGAAAGAAGATACAAAATTATAAGTATATAAAATTATAAAAATACTGAATATTAGTGGAAGGTTAGTCGAGAGTGGAGGCAAAGGTAAAACACGTAAAGAAGAGATCCGGGAGAGGTCTTAATCAAGAGCGGTGAAAGAAACATTCGCCGAGCACGTCTGCATAAATTATGCAAGATCGCCAGGAAGAAAGTAATTAAGAGCTCTAAAAAGAAAATTGTCCAAGGACGTAATTATCTTGACCCAGTTTCCGGTTCCAGCCTGCCATAAATAATGCAACTATCTTCCCTTCGGGGGTGAAACAGGAACTTTTCTCCTGCAAAGTTCATATTGCGCACCAGCGATCGAACTTTTGCAGCGATTCTTTTTTTCAATATTTAAGAAACTATTGCCGCAAGCAAGAAACTACGATATAATACTTGATTTTATGACTAGCACCTTCTTTCCCAATCGAACTTACATTTCTCAACTTTCATTTTTTCTTTTTTCTTTTAAAAATAGAAACTTTGATAGAAATTTATTTCAACTGGCTGTATACTCGTGTAATCGCATTATATAGAAGGAAGTTTTAGACATCGTGGAACGTCTATTTCGGAAACTAACGTTCCTTTCTCTTTTTAATAAACAATTGTTTATTCACGATTTTCAAAGGCAGAAATTTATTCCGATTTAAAATAATTCAAGTTTCATTTCAGATAGCTGTCATGCTGTGATGGGCTCATATTTTTTATCTGAAAAATATTGACATCTGTAACTTTCAGAAGGGGCATTTTATTTTAATATAAAATAATTTAAGTTGTATTTCGAGCATAAATAATACGATGCACTGGAATTTTCGAATAAACAAATATTTATATAAAATTTTTACTACAGTATTTTAGTTTTGTTTCAGCTTTTTATTTTTATAATCCTTTAAAATCTTAAAACAAGTCCATATCCTCATTTTTGTATTATTAAGTCATAAATAAAAATGATATTACAAAATACTATTGAATAAACTAACGAAATATCATGAAATATGAAAATATCCGTTTAGACTAAACATTTGTTTCAAAATTTTGTAAAAAAAAAAAACCAGGACTAATCTACTAATAAATTTTCTATTGTTTTAATATCTATACTACTAATTTATACTACTATAAAAACGCATTGTCCTTCGATCGTATCCAATTCCAATCTAATTATCTAATTATTTAAAAATTATTTATTTCCAACCTTCTTTCATCTTTTAGTAAAGCCTTCTTCATCTTCGTGAATTTTATACGTGACAGAAAACACATGATATAAGATAAAAAGACTTTGCTAGACAGAAGCTGGAAGAAATAATAGTTGACAAAGAGGGGGTTTATCTGAAACAAGACTAGTCGGGGTTTACCGGAGAACGTATTTTGTAACGGGATGAGGAACCGATGCAAGAAGTGGTAGGCGCGGAGGTTTAAAGGCGTGCCAGTTATCGGAAATCTTTGATACGATACGGAAAGCTTTGGGTAAATCAATCAAACGCTTGGCACAAAAGACGAACTGTTCTGTTTTCACGGCTGGCTAAGCTGCACGAACTCTGCTCGAACAAACCAAACTGAATTAAGCTGCCTTTTCGTCTCATTTGTCATCAACACCTTTTGTAAAACGCGACCTCTTTAAAAATTAGACTAAATAATCGTGCTTTTATTATTCTGATTCGTTTTATTAGATGACGTGTGATTGTACAATCTATATATAGACCGTTTATTACATATAATAACAAATAAAATAACAAATAAAATATAACAAATAAACAAACATGAAAGAGAAGAATTACGTGTTAACGATTGACCTTCCTATCTTTCCTACCTTTTCCTATAAGATTCCCTATCTTAATTTTATAGAACGCCGACGATAATAACTTGCATCGTTTTCAACTAAATTCCCAGAAAAAGTTGAATTTAGCCAATACAACGACGTATCCACTTACACCCAACAGATTCGAGCAAAGTGGGCGGAGAAGAAAGTAGAATAGAAATGAAGAGAGTAAAAAGAAAGAATAAGGAAGAAACAGAAAAGTATAACTCTAGCTGTTTCCTCTTAAACATCGTCAATTATCTCCGATTATACTCGCGAAAGCGTAAAAGGAGGAGACAAGGATGAAGGGAATGGAGACGGAAGTTCAACGGGTGGAAGCGGATTGCAGGCCTAATAGATCACGGCTTAGCGAATTGCCGCGAGTGGATCGAACCGTAGGCAAGTGAAAAAGTAAGCCGGAATAGCGTCAGAGAGGCGGCGAATCTCTGGCGGTATAATGAAGAGGAGAAACGTGAAATGGGGGTTGGAAACGCGCACGGGGGCCTCAGCGAGCGATAAGTCGCGGAAAACGAACTAATCAAGGCATTAATCTCCTTTACGTGAGAAGGTACCGTGCTCTCGCGTATATATGTAAATGAATCTAATTCCTATTCTCGTCGGTGGCTTCGGTGGAAAATGGTGGCGTCGTAAAAATGTAAATCTTACTTTGAATAATATTCCCCGCTCTCCTCGTCTCTCTGTGCGTGTCTTCGAGAGCTATGGCCATCGGATGGAAAACGAAAAGAGAGAGAGAGAGAGAGAGAGAGAGAAAGAGAAAACACGTACGAAACTATAAAAAATAATATAAAAGATAGAGATGAGTAAAAAGTAAAGATGTAGAAGAGAAGGGAGTGATAAAGGAAACGGAAGGGGGGAAGGAAGGTCTAATGTAAAGAAGGGGCAGAAAATGAGAATTAGGCAGTGAATAAAGGGAAGAAATAGCGAAGGTTGTGATGAATGCAAATAGGAGAAAATAGGAAGAAAGGGGGAAGAAAGGTGGATATAATAGGACAATATAATAGGACGATTTATAGTTTTGAAAATAAAAAAAAAAGAAAAGAAAAGATAAGAAACGTAGATGAATTGAAGCAATATTAAAATACGAGATACCTAAACACAGAAGAGCAGAGGAATGTGACGATACAAACGCTATTTCTTTTTTCAATTTCTTCTAAGATTTGCATTGTTCGTGTTATTTTTTTGGCATAAACGAACTTTTAGAAACGTGTCATTTGTGTTTTGAGAATCGAGTTTTAGAAACAAATCGCGAGAAAAGAACGTTCAAGAATATCATTGCGAAGCTCTTCGTAAAATGAAGGAAATTTCTAAAGTTTCTAAGAAAATAAAGCGTGTGCCCTTTAATTAGCGTGAATAAACACGGAAGAGAAGGAAACACACAAAAAAGGATCGGCTGGGAAGGAAGTCGCGAGGAAAGGGCAAGTATCGAATGAAGAACGAGGGGTTGAAACGGCGAAAACCAATTTGCGAGGAAATTAAATGCAACGCGGGCAAAAAGGGAGGCAGGAAACATTAAAGTAGAGTAACGGAAAAATGTGTGCAACGATGAAGAAGATGGACGCATAATGAATAATCAACGGAAAGGGAATAGCTCTAGGGGATGAATGCATCAGCAGCCCACTTTAACGACCTTTGCTTCAACCATCCTATACACCTTCGGGCGCGTTTTCAATTCTGTTTACTATATAAACCATCATTGTTATACCGTACTGCAAATGAATTCTATTAAGATGAAAGATATTCTGTTATCAGTTTTATTATTCGTAACTTGTTTACGATATCGTTATTTGAATACTGTTCGATAATGCAATACAACAGTTTAATCATACTTCCTTCAAGAATTATCATTGTGTGAATTTTCTTAAAATTTTACTAAATTAGTTGTGTAAAATGTCGTCCAAGAACACTATACAGCAGTTTAATTGCACTTTTCTTAAGAATCGTAATTATTTTTAATATATGAAACTATCCTTTTTATATTAATTTCTAATTTTCTATGTCTCTACCTTAAATGTTATATTTTGTGAATATATTTTATATCTTAAAAACTTCTTTCTTCTTTAAGAAATTCATTTTTACGTCTTAATCCAAATCTAAACAGCGTAGGTATACTTCCCTTTTTATTTCCCCTTCAAACGTTATTCATTCCGCAATGATGAAAAAAATTACTCTCACAAAGGGACAAATTTGTCCTATTCCGCTATTTAATTTGTCCTAAATCTTTCTAATGACATTTAAATCAGCAAATTCTTCATCAACACGTAATTATTAATTCGCCATCTTTCATCAACTCTTAAAAGATACTTTCCTCAAATTTCTTCCTCGCTTGTTTTAAACGCCGAATTTTTATACAGGCACAAAATATTGATCGATTTATCGTTTGCCTAACGATCCAGGTCAAGTATCGCGTTCTGTACAAGACCAGCAGATGTCCTAATACTTACAAAGAAGGATATATATATATACCAAGCCTTTCCATCCTTCATTCAAAAGCACGCCGAAAGTACCTCCTCCGCAACGTTTCTTCCAGAATTCCGAATTTCGCTGTAACTCGAGGTACCCTCGCACCGAAAACGTCATTCACTCCCGTTGGAAGAGTTTATTCGACCGTAAGAGTGAACGTATCAAAGAACGATCGAGCAAGAAAGCAAGATGCAGAACACGAACAGGCAAAAAAGACGTCTACGATTTTACGTGTGGCGTTCGAGCGAAAGGAACGTTCCCAATAGAGACACTGGTTGGCGATACGGTGACGCAACTCGTTCGATGGTGATGCACGCTTCACGGTACCTAAAAGAAACTCTGGAAGTCAACCAGATGAAAAAAGAAAGGAGGAAAGGACATGATATAAGAACAAAGAGAGGGGGAGTTACGACGAGGCCGAGCGTAAACTGTCAGCGTCGGAAAGGATGATAAAAAGGGGGAACAACGGACAATAATCCGGCGACAGAAAGAACGGAAGTAAAAAGGAAAGTGTCCGAGTAAACTCGGAAGCGTTCGTCGCATAAAACCGCTGGATACACCGGAGTTAATCAGGGAAGAAGGTGGCGTGGTGGGGGGTTGGACAAGTAGGAAAAAAGTAACAGGAGCGTGCAGGAATATCAGTCTTCGGTTGGAGAAAGCTGTGTAATTAAAAGAAGAGAAAGAAAAACGTAATTGAGAATGGATACGACAACGTTTAGGCCAAATGTACACGAACGCGCACATACATTAAAAGAGAGAGAGAGAAACAAATACAACCGTGTTACTGAATGGCTGGATCAAAAGAATTCAGACTTGCAGAGGGTGGACAGCGTTCAAGCGAAAGAATTTCGTGGTTGAAAGTAACGTTGCTAGTAGAACGAAGAGAAAATGGCAAAAACGGTGGTCCAACGATGGATATTCTACGAGAGGATAAGCTTATTTTACATTTGAGACTGGTGTCTAGCAGAATCGAATCGATGTTGACGTGGTAGCACTGTGAAGGATAACAAAGAGCGGCAGAGGACAGATAAAGATAACCAGCGTGGGAGACAGGTTACAGAGAAGGGTAGTTAGGTATGTATAAAGCGGCGTCTCTAGGGGACGTTTCGGTCGCATTAAATACAAGCTACAATGCGTGATACCAGGCATATCTTCTCTCTCTCTCTCTCTCTCTTTCTCTTTCTCTCTCTCTCTCTCTTTCTCTCTCTCTCTCTCTCTCTCTCTCTCTCTCTCTCTCTCTCTCTCTTACTTTCGTGCTCTCTCATGCGGCGTACTCGCTTCCCTGTATATACCACTTTGAAAATGGCTAGCCGAATTTTTCGTATTCCGCTCGTTTTTGGGGTAAAAGAGTGTCGCATAAAGAGGTACGTAGAAACGTCTCTTTTTTCCAATCATAAATATTTCATTCGGTATATAATGTTTTTTAAAAATCACTGTATTACTATGTATGTGGGTTTTGATCGTTCGAGGTCAGTTTCCTAGAGATTATTTAGTTTATGATAGAATTATTGCTTTGGTAAGAGTAGTCTAAATTGAAATTCTTTTATATAAAATTTGCAATTTAATACATCATTTTTCGCATTTAATATATCCGAAATCATCAAAGGTTCACATTATTTTCGTTTTGCAATTATAAAAAACGTGCTGGTATTTTTGATGAAATTAATATTTATTTGTATTAACATGAAAGTATAAAGAATCTGGAATCACTGTACGTTGCGTAGAAATTGAGAAGATGTCAGCTTAGAATTCATTCATCTCGGAATACCGTTTCGTGAAAAATTAGTTGAAACAAATAATGCTATTGCTGATATCTCTGGAATTAATCTTGAACGATTGGTAGAATTAGCGAAAGATTTAATATGTGAGAGAATGAGAAACTGATTCACTATTTTTGATTAACAATATATCTTCGTCATATTATAAACATGTGTATAGTAGGTATATTTATTGAAATATATTACAAGTTGATAATACGAACGTTATAAAAGTGGACGGCTTTTTAATATGGCATAGAAAACAGTTTTCTATTCTCGCAACGAAGAGGACGTGTCTTAAATGTTACATAGACAAGCGCCTCCTTTATTTACGACTTCATATGCACCGTTGCTAATATTACTCAGACCGGCCGATCAAAAATAGAGGAATATCATACGTGACGAGGCATACGGAGTCCGAAAACCTTCCAATAGAGTTGTACACACTAGAAATAGGAAAATGGGAGGAATGACAAAAACATGACGTAAGCTATCAGTTAAATATTTGGCGATATTCTTCTTTAAATATATTTGACAGATATTGTGACAGAAAATTTGTTAAAAAATTACTTTCTTACTTTGACTACGAAATCTAGCCCTTTTGCAACATTATGCAAAATTTCTCTTTCTTCCTGTCTCTCTCTCTCTCTCTCTCTCTGTTACTCCACTTTTTCCATCTACTTTAAAAACATAAAAAGGGAATACTGTAATTGCCACGAATAAAAAATTGAAAAACGAATAACATTTTACACACTTCCTTTATCCTAGCATCCCAATATCCAATATCCCAGTTAGAAGAAGAAGAAAAAGAAAGAAAAACGAAAGAGTTGCACTCGGGCAATATCACACAGAATTCCTCTTTCCCCTTTTCTATCTTTTATCCTTCTTTTCCCACCTATTT
This sequence comes from Bombus sibiricus, assembly GCA_014737505.1. Classification (NCBI taxonomy): domain Eukaryota; kingdom Metazoa; phylum Arthropoda; class Insecta; order Hymenoptera; family Apidae; genus Bombus; species Bombus sibiricus. The sequence continues at coordinate 303,430 of JACXIM010000188.1, forward strand.
TGAAGGCATAAAAGGGAATACTAAAGTGACCAAGAGTGAAAAATTAAAAAATGAATGCTTTCATACAATATGTCTCCCCAAGAAAGGATAGAAAACGAAAGACAGAATAAAAACAAGAAGAAGGAAAGCTGTACTGGTTAAAAAGAGAGAGAGAGAGGAGGAGGAAATACAGCTTGAAACATCGTAAATGGGAACGCTTGACGGCAGGTATGAAAAGTGTGTGGATTTCCGCGGGAATACAGGTCGGTAGAAAATAAAAATAAGCGAGACAGCACCCGGGATAGAACAGTGAAGAGGGTAGTTATATAGGCGTATAGCTTGGCGTCTCAACGACGCCTTCATCCCTTTAAACGTTATCCGTAACGCCTACACACCCTGGAAGGCCGTTCGATGTTTCTCGTGTTTACGCCAACCGTCTTTCTATTTCCTTTTTCTTTTTTTTTTCTTTTTTTTTCAGAAGGGAAAAGACTCTTTCACGAATGGTGAGAGTTGTAAGACATTTGGAAGCAGTAAGTGGATGTTTCATACTTCTCTGACCAAGTCGTAGGAGCATAATTTACAATTGAAAATAAGAAAAAAAAATGATTAATTAGTTTATCGTCATAGTGTAGGTACAACTACACGGGAAGAATTAACGTAAGTAATTATTTAGTAAACTTTAGATATCCTTCAAAAAGGATATTTACTATCTACTGTCCACTTACTTAGCATTAGTATAATAAAGTATTTTATATAAATTTACTTCAAAGATATTTAATACAATTTGCAAGAAATTTGGAACGTAATAAGTTTCATGTATCGATGTTGAATGTTTATCAACATACATCACAATGAGATTGTGCGATAAGAATCTAGACATTTCTTTACTTATCTGTGATTATTTACAGTAGAAATAAAGTAACTACGATTTATTCTTCGTATTCTCTATAACGGAAGGTCTGCTACCAAGCATACATACATACGTTCAGATTGCGTTCAATATTTGCCTAAAATTCGGTAACGAAGGGTTTAGAGCCAAGCTTCGTGCAATATATTTTTGTTATTTTTACTTGTAGATCGTTTTCTTACAGTTTGACCGAAAAAAGTGGTAGAAAAACATTTCGTATACGTTGGAGAGGAAAATAGAAGGGATTGAAATAAAAAGGGAGGCGGACAAACAGAAAGCGATTTAGCGGGGAGAAAGAGTGCGCGACGAAGATAGTAATTTGAAGAAATGAAAAATAATATGGATATTGAGTGAAGGAGAGTGGAGATACGAGAGGGAAATGTAATGAGGGACAGCGAACAAGGAAATAGGGGTACCTAGAGAGGAATGAGAAATATTTGATTCTTGGAATATTGAGGAACGCGCAGAGGGTGAGGCTGAGTAAAGTGTGTCCGTAATTTAGAGAGTAAATTTGATATGAAGAAGGAACAGAGCTTTCTTAGTATTATTGGTGGAATGTTGGAACGTAATTATTTTCTTGCGAACTTTCAGTAGAGAATTCTGCTTGTTTATAACGGAATCCGTAGCAAGTTAATGATTCCAACTACTAGTATATTTAGATATAATAAATAACTGCCATTTGTAAAATATGAAATTGAAAAATTTGTTTTTTATTCTTCGTTCTACAATACAGATTCTAGGAATGCATTTCTTGTACTCTGAAGCCCTATAAATACGTAATGACTTTTGAAATTTTATTTCAAATAAGCAGTAGTTAGAGCAGGGCTCGAATATTAATTTCAGATCTTGAAGCGTAATTTAATCTAATCATATCGTTCAGATAAGTGTTCTCTGTAAATAAAAACTGTTACATAAGAATAGCACTTACTGTGTCTTATAAGATGTGATATCGTAGAATTTTTCGAAGGAAGATTTTTATTAACGAGCAATTTAAACTTAAATAATACTACATTCGAATTGGAAACTTTGTCCATCGTATAACGTCGTATGTACGTGTAACATGCACACTTACCAACAAGTGCGAACTTGTTATTACAACGATCATTTACTATACGCAACGATCATTACTATATGCATATAAATATACCAAGTGTGCGGAAACTTATAAACTCGTAGTACGTGAATCTCGAAGTCAATATCCCGCGCAATATCCCCTCTATTCGTACGTTTCTTACGCAATTTCGCTTCTCCGCCCGGTTCTCCCCTAGCGACCCAACTACTTTAATCGTATTATAACGTTAGAACCCTCGCTCAATCTCCTGTAAGTCACCCAATAAAACAATAATAACATCAACTACTTCGAAAACAAGTGGCGTTTTTCATTTTGAATAGACATTTTGAGAAAGAATTGTGCTATTCTTACCGTATTCGAACGCGTAATCAACGTAATCAACGTAATCAACGTAATCAACGTAACCGCGAAAGACAGGAATTTACGAGCGCAACGTGACACCCGGTCGAAAGACGTGTCTCAACACGCGCTCGATGAGGCAAATTGCGACTTTCGAGGGGAAGAAAAGTTCTTCAAGTCGATTCTCCAGGATTGGTGGAGCAAGAACGAAGATCGATCGAAGAAATAAAAGGGCACACACGCAAGGGGTGGCTGGAGTACGCGAGGTCACCGCGGAGGAAGAATACAACGGAGGATTTCTACACTTACGACGAAAAATAAAACGTGCAGACTATTCTGAAAACCCGAGTACTCTGGGCGGTTTGCGAGAGAGTGGAAAGAAATAGGGTGGAAAGAATGGAAAACAAGCCGCTGCGTAAATTAGGGGTGCTAGGTATGAATACACGTAATTAATGATGGAAAAAAGTAAATGGAGTTTGTGGATATGCAAGTTGAATGGTTAGTTAAAGAGCGACAAAGTATGTTGATGTAGTACGTGGTTCTAAAAATGGAAAGTGAAACGGTATTCAAGAGAACCGATGGTTCTAAAGTTCGAAATTAATAATGGAAGAAGAGGGATGTGTATATCTACTCTTCTATCGGAACGTTAAATGAACATACATAGAATTCGTGATCTATTGAATTAGAGAAAAAGTACATCGGTGTAAGAAGTATTACAGTTTCGAATATTCCAAGATTAATTATACATAGATGTTTAAAGAAACTAGAAATGATATCGAAGCTGGAAGCCTCTAAATGGCAAAGAAATATATACACTATACTTGTGATTCTTCGAGTTTCGATCGCATTGTTACAAATCTAAAAGATTCTATCCTGAGAAATTGAATTGGCATGTTCATCCAGCTAAACGAATGATGGATAAAAGCGGTTATGGGAATCAGTGTATACTGCAGCATCATAAAGTGGTTACATCTAAAGCGATGATTCCCAGGGTGCGGGAGCCGCGTTAAACACAAACGATCCGCGGGATCCACGTCGAAATGTTGTAACCCATTTGCTTTCACGTGAAACCATAGTCTCTGGTATGAAGACAAGACTCGTTTCCATGCGACATCGACTAGAGACGAAACGGGGAAATTGTTAGCGGCGTCTTTGCGCGGGCGAACCGGTCTGTGACGTTAATGCAGCTGCCACAAAGTTTCGTGTAAAGCTGCAGGCTGATTGCAATGGTTTACCAGAAGAAAGGGACAAAGACTTGCCCAGGATTATTCGAGCAGATGAAGTTTGCTTTTGATTCGTGGTTGCAGAAAGATTATCTACCGCGTCATAACTACAACGTAGCTCTTTCTTTTTCCTTCTTCCTTTCTTTTCGACGAGACAGGTTCGGTCGCGAATCGTGATTTTTATCAAAGTCTTTGTGAGAATAGTTCTATTTTCTATTCATATTCTATCGACGTTCTTATTTTTTCTTTTACAACTCTTAACTGCTATTCTATCGAAGTATTTTATAGTACCGTGACAAATTATATTTGTTCAAATTTTACTAGAACTTTCTATACCTGATTTACATATGATCGATCTACGTGTCTATATGGCGAGCTTCTGTAATGTATCTCTTTTTGAACTTTGATGAGACTATAATTTTCCTTGATCACGTGCCTTAATGATGTCACGTTTACGCTAGTCTTGTACGTTATTTGATTGGCTGAGTATCATAATGACGAAATGATCGAGTAAAGTTTGAAGATTTTAACATTTTTTTCGGAATTTATTGTAAGTATCTGTTGACCGAAACTCTTCAGCCTTATAGTTATCATTTTTAGTTAAAAACGAAGATTGATACTGTGATATAAGGAAAAATAAGCTGTTCGAGTAATTTAATTTTAAATTCGAGTTAAAATTTGTGGCTGGCTTTGTTCGTGAATAATTGCCTCGAGTAGATCCAAGGAAAAGGAACACGCAAGTTCTAAATCTCAATAACAGCGACAAAGTCACGCCCTCGTCGTAAATTCGGTCCACGTCGCGGTAACGCAACCCATGCTTGATATTTGAAATTTTTATCGTATGGAAAACGAATTAAGCTCCTTACCACGAATCCTACTAACCCGGCAAGCACTCCTTATCATAACAATGAGATAGATGATGAATAAATAGGAATATATAATAAAGACACGCAAAAATATATAGAAATATGGTAAGAAATAGAAGAAAATTTGTATTTGTCTTTTGTAGGAAACAAATACATATATGCGTGAATATTTAAATATTTTATATAATTCATCGCGATGTATTCTGCCGCGTTAGTTCAAATAGGCGTATCTGGCGAAAAGCTGGTTTTATAAAAAATGACTTTTAGTATTGAACAACTAGGCATCGATTTTACACACGTCTGAAATATATCTAAACTGTTGTGTCTTCAGTTTCACTGCAGATACGGCTTTCTTATTTAACACGCGTATAGATAAACTATTTCTGTGCTACCTGTAACTGTTACTGTTACTAAAATGTAAATCCAGATAAGAAAGAGGCTTAATTGAAAAATACGAGTACATGCCAATACTTTTACCAGTCACCGCACGTTTATCACGAAATGGTTAACACTGCTCAACGAAAGCCAGAGAGCTCGGCCACAATCGACAACCGTAACAACTAATATTTCTCCATTTTCTGCGGCTGTACACCGATTTCTACAACAGCCTTCATCGCTGTTATTCGCGATTTTCCGTACAGCCAGAAGAGAATACGGTTTTCCCGGTTTTCCACATGCCCGCGGCTACATTCCATTACGAAAACGGTCCACGTGGAAGACTATCCGGTCGAGACAGTTATACGAGAACGATATTACCGATTCTTAGCGCGAGTCAGCCACAGAATAACGTGTCTCTCGTGTGTATAACTGCCATTGACCACGATCTTTCCTTCCTCGTTGTTGTTTCCCGTTTTTCTGTCTGATTCGATAACAATCACGAGCGGTGAAATTGAATTGAACAGAAGCAGAACGCAATAGAAAAGCCTATTTCACCCCCTTTTATTTTCAGTTTGCTCGATGCTCGCATGCAGCTCTCAATTTGGTTGTAACCGACGAAAACTAGCTCACTCTCTTTGAGGCTATCGAGTTTGTTTAACACGGTAGTCGTTGCTACGCTCGTCAACCACGTTGATAAATTTCTTCGACTGATAAATAAGACAAAACGAATATATATAATCTTTTTATCATTAAACTTTATATATATATATATATATAAATAAACTTTTAATTATTTATTCCTTTTTAATTTTTAATTATTTTTTTATAATTTCTTTATAATTATAATTTTTAATTATTTATAATTTATTATGTATATAACAAATTATAAATTATTTTATAAATATAATTTTTGTTTATAATTATATATATATTCATTTATCATATATATAAAGTATAATGATAAAAAGATAAGATAAATTTCATGAACCAAAGCCCACGCCGGTGTATTCACTTTTTCACTCGTATCTTGCGGCCCAATTGCAGTGTAAAGTTTATAATTATAAACAAAATAAAAAAATTACATTCACCGAATTTTTGTTACTACGTCGATGGAATAAATAATTAAAAGTTTTGTTTTCCAATAAAACTGTGCTTGACAATATTTCCTTAGCCTTGTGAGTTTCTCTAGCGAATATAGTCATGTATTTCTGAGCATCGGAAAGATGCATTTACACACATAGGTACATATCGTTGATTATCGTTTTTATTTTTCATTTTCGTTTGGCTGTTTTTGGCTCGCTCGTTTGCATCTTCGCTGTTTCTATTTACACTCTCACTTTGTTCATTTATATCACCCCTTTACTCCCTTTCGTCTGCAATCTCGATTATATTTCTCCTTTCTTCTTTCTTTCTTTTTTTTTTTTTTTTTTTTTTTTTTTTTTTTTTTTTTTTTTTTTTTTTTTTTTTTTTTTTTTTTTTTTTTTTTTTTTTTTTTTTTTTTTTTTTTTTTTTTTTTTTTTTTTTTTTTACTACTAGTAGTAAACACTTTGCTATGACACGAAATTTAATATATCCGAATGTAATTTTATTATGTGTAATTATGTAAATACTGTAATATAAGATACGGCGGTGTGTAAATACTTTTCGCAGCCACCGTAGATATTCTAAAACTATGCGACTCGCACGTTCGTCATTAACTCGATAAATTAAGGTGCATAGAAGAATGCATTTCACGGCCAATGACAAATATTAATCTTAAAAATTTTCTTTGGAATTTACAATTATTCGTGCCATTTCTTTATTACGCGTAAATTTATAAACACGAAATCTCTCTGCCGAGATGTCGAATACCAATTACGTAGGCGGATAATGCGAAATTGATAACTTCATAGAAAGTAAAATCGATGGATCTAGCTTCTAAGAAGATTCATAATGTTTTAACATACTTTCTACGCCAGAAACTGAACTCACAGAGAACCCAACTTTCGCCGCAACAATATTACTCTCATCCTACCAAATATCGCACGTAATTTAATCCCTGTATCGTAACACTCGCTTCGACCACAAATTCATCGAATCAAAGCAGCCCCTAAATCATCCTCCACGAGCCATCATATATACACCTAATAAATAAAATCAACGTAAACCAAATCAGCGCTAATCATCCTTTAGCATACTAGCGCATATCTCACCTCTCCGTTGAGCAGAGTCAACAAGTCACAAAACCAGTGACAGCGAACGTCCATCATGGTTAGATTGGACGTCATTAGTGTCTTCGCTTGTTTCCAGCTTGTGCATTCCGAGCTGGATGTCTGACGGTCGTCGATCGTCGAACAATATTCGTGATTAGCGAGGCCAGGGGTCCAGATCCGTCACACTACAGCCTACGATTCTTTTCTAATAATTGGTAGGTGGATCGAGGATTGAATGACGGCGTATGATATTCTCCCGCGGAACGAGGCCTCCGGATCCATTCAGACACGGCATATCTCATTCGAGGGAATTATGCAGTCTATTGTTAGCGACGGGCAACCAAGCGTCTCGCGCCGTCCAATCAAGCATGAATCATCCGGTTTCAGTTTCCTCCTGCATCTATTACCCGACGCTTGTCAGCCGACTAATTTGCTGGTTAGTTCACTCGCCGCAATTATAATCGACCCGCGTACGATCCACGCGCGTGTCGATGTCATCGTACCATCGACTGTCTGCGAGTCTCGGATCCGTTCTCTTAAAACGAGGTACTAATCAAAGGGTTCGGCAACGATAACCCGGTTATATTATTTAGATTGTATTTGTTAGATGAGTTACAATTTACAAGTTGTACCGTAGTAACGCTATGGATATAATATCGTTGTTTTGTTAGAATCTATCAACGATGCTTTCAATGCTACATTATATATACATGATATTTTTCTCGTATCTCGAGCTTTCGAAAATACCGATAACGTTTAGTCAGGAAAAACCGAGACTCCCTGTATAGGGTCATAAAAGTGTACAGTTCTACAATTTTGAATTTTCATTAGCACTGCTACGAGTAGACTGTGGATTCTTATGCGATTATATTTGTATATTTCTGTAAACATAATTTAAAAAGACGGAATCTAGATCCTTAGGGAAAGTGAGAGGCTGGACGTTTTGTGGAAAATTGGAGGTTACATCGAATTTCAGGAATTATATATTGCTAATGACTGGTAACTAATGGAACGCGATAGTGATTAGTGGAATTGTATTCGATATTCATAGAGTTTATCAGGTATTTCAGGGGCATTGTTTTACAGTGAATGCACGATTGGTATATACAATGGCCCTTTGAAGGGCTTGCGTGAAAAGGGAAGGTGTCGAATGAAAAATGGGACGCGAGCGTGCTTTTAATGATATACTCACGTGTGAATGGGAATTTCAATCGTTCCGTATAGTTTGATGGATGTGATTGCCTATTTGTTTTCTGTATAATTTTCTGTTTTAATTACCAATATTTGATCTCATCGTTCGTATGTTGTATGTTTGTTTAATAATTTCATTAGTAGCTTTTAAACTGAAGTAAAAAATATGTTTCGCTGCGAACAAGTCTTCCAAAAAAGTTTGTGCATGCAACTCTTTTAAACAAAAGTAGATAAAAATAGGTGACTCGATATATCTCCAATATATAATCAATTTAGAAAGGAATATTCATTATAATATGTAGCGAATGAGATAAATCTATTCTTAATTTCTATTTGTTTAATTGAGTCCATAAAAATACCAATTTGTATAAACATCCGTAAACTGTAACGTAAAAATATCTGTAACGAATAAAAATACTTCCATCCTTTTTAACCACTCTTCCTACCCCATTCCAAAGAAATAACCAAACGAATCGAAAGCACGATAAGTGGCCCGAACAGTTACCAGGCCGTTAATTGCACCATTTGCAGCAAGTAATTAAAACGCAACGATAAACACTCTCGATTTAGCGGTCCCATTATCGTAATGAAAAATACGTGGCGTTAAGTGTTTCACGGAAATTACCCGCCAAAAAGCGCGAAAAAGCGCGAAAAAGCGCCAAAAAGCGCCAAAAAGCGCCAAAAAGCATCGCGGGACGTGTTCGTTTCCCCCGATATTCTCACATTTCAATTTACTCATGCCCCACCTACGCGAGGTAACCTTCCAATTTTTTCCTCCGTCTAATAAAATTAACTTGTTCACGCACGATCGCCCCGGTTAATTTTCGCGCACGTAGCAATTTTCCCGCGAAAAGAAGATCCGCCCACGCGGCGATAACCACGAAATTTCATGCCGTCCAATTAGTCGCAAATCATTCGACCTGACCGTCTATTATCCGACGATTGTCACCCGACTAATTCGCCGGTTAATTCCTCCTATCCCGTAATTATGGACGATTCAACGCAGATTTTCAACGGCCTGAACGATTTTCCAGTTTCGAGACCTGTGGTAAATCCAATTCGATGGCTGCAACGTCAAAACGAATTTCCAGTCTGAACATTTAATAATCTGCTCGTGTTAACAGGTAGACAGCCGCAATGATTAGAATGATTACGGTGACATTATCAGAGGAAATGTGTACAAATACAGTACGATGAAAGTGAAGCAAAGTATTCGTCGTTAGATCTAGGAAACGAAACAAATTTGCATACAGCGTCACTTTATTTATTCTAGTTACTTCGTTGAAACATGAATTCGCATAAAAATCCTTTATCTGTTTCCATAATATTTTGATAAATTTGCCACCTATATTATAGATAGATTTGATGGCGAAAACGATTGTTAACGGTACCGGGGAAACGAAAGGCAAAGGCGTGAATCCCTATATATAAAGACAGTCAGGGATTACAGGGGCGGATACTCGTCTTTACAGCTTCTGTAAAGAGGGTTGGGTTACGACACGGCCAGGAAGGCGGCGCGTTTCCCGCTCAAACAGTGAGAATAACCAGGAAAGTTGATTGAACGGGGCTTCTTAAGGAAGCTCTTCGCTGCCATTCAACCGCTCGATAGCCGCAATCCGCGAATAGCGTCAGGAAATTTGCCTGATTCGAAATCCGTCTCATCTGCTACTGCTTGTTCCTTTACTCGGATACTTAGACAGCCATCGAAATGGATTTGCTCCGTGACTACCGAGAGATGCAATCTCACGAAAGAGATTGGTGATTAGGCTATTATTCGTGCTCGTTCGATGGGAATGATACGGATGTACTTTTTTTTTATTTTCTTAGTTTTTTTTCTTTTTTTTTTTCTTTCTACTATCACCTTCTCGGCTTTTTCCCTCGCATCTTCTCTCGCCATCTGGATAGGTCAGAGAAACCATCGGATTGGCTTCTACGTTCTTTCCATGCAAATCCCCAGTTTCCACCTTAGAACGACGCGCGGACGTTCTTTGCTTGAGTTTCATTGCTTCTTAGAGAGGTCTCGATGGAGTCGCTGAACTTGCCTGGGAATTAACGAAGAAAGGAACATGGTGGTCACGCGTTCTTGCGGTTTATGAATAGTTCGTCGAAGACCGGCCTGCACCAGGACGAGTTTGCTTTGTGTGGAAATTTCCCGGTGAATTTGTGCAACGCGTTTTCTTGGTTTCTTAATAAAGATTTGAGAATTCAGAATAATGACGTTACGGACATATATTGTGTGCGGCATATCACGAACGGTATTGCGTAAGAGATGTGGGGACAGTTTTTAAGAAGGAGAATTGGAAAGAGGGTTAAAGCGTCGAAAGGATTAGTTATAGAAAATAGTTACTATCAATTTTTTGTTATTATTTATACATGTAATACACTTAAACTTCCATAGTTTATGGTATACCGTTCAAGCCTCTCTATATTTATCAAAGCTTCGTCACACGACTCCATTGGATGTTTATGTTGCAATTTGAATTTCTTACATTATGTACATGATAACAAGCGATTAATGAAATAAAAGTATTTTTTCCTTGCTTTGGATGCAAGTTATTTTTAGCTCACTTCTCTCTATTACGCTGCATTATAGTCCACGTTACTAAAAACTAACGTTCCTTTAAAATATTTTCCCAACAAAATATAAAAATTCGATATTCTTTTATTGATATAACTCTTGTCCTTACCTATAACGATTGATTTCAATTCTGACTTAGAGGTAATCACTCCTAAATAAACAGATCGAATCTGACAATTAGGACACGTCTATCTGCCACTCGAGTCGAACGTTTTGAGACGTACGTCTCGTTACGCGCCAAATCGATTTACGGTGTCAATAAAGAAAAATGTCGAAAATAAAGGATTTAGCGCCGGTCGAGTCAAGTTTAAACCTAAATCGAAATTCTTTCAACGGATTTCCGATTCGCCGATCGCATCTTCGTTCTCATGTTGCCAGCACTTCTCAGCCGGTCTGCCTCCGTCAAAATTCTCCGAACTTTTCTTCGGGATCGCGGCGAGAAAACCAGCTCTGATTCGCCTAATGAAAGTTCTGGGAGCTGTTTCCTCCGCGACAACGTCCAACTTCCGTGCCGGCTCCTCTTTTATTTCCTCTCGATTCCACGGGACTTTTTTCCGCCAAGGACTCGCGTCTTCTTTGACATCGTAATTGCGTTCACCGTGCCGCCGCCCATTCCCCCCAACATGGGATAGAGAAATTACGGGGCAAAGCTACGGTTCTAACCCCCGATTTCGTCTCCGTGATTTTTGCATTACGACCGTGCAATTACGCGAGACGTGAGCGGGCAGTTGTGCGCAACGTGTTTATAGTTGACATCCCTGCCATTTCAGCCTTGATACTTTTCATTCTTCATATATTTCGTACTTTCCTTTTCTTCCATTCTCAATATTGAGATTATTCTGCTCTGTACTTTACTTCATCCTTTTATTTTCAAACGTTCTTACTATTTTATCTCCGGTTTTGTCGAAAACTCAACGTTTGATTGTTAATGCTTGCTTGAAATTTTAATAGCTGAAATTCGTTCGAATGTTTCCGTATGTTTTAAATTATGTGTTTAGATACTGTGTTTTATATTTATATTATATACGCGTTTCTCTATTTCCTTAGCGCGCTCTTTCGTATTTTCCATTCTCTTTCTTGATTTTTTAATTTTTTCGATCTATTGTACGTTATGTTAAATATATCTTCTGTGAGAACTTGTCATCCACCATTAGCGTTGTTTCATTTGAATATCGAACGATTTTATGATTGTAAATTGATATATCAAGTTAAAAACGAGTCCCTGTTAGTAAAGGGTCCTCTATTCAACGACAATTTCTCAGTGATCAGCGTTGATTCTCCAAGAGCATCGAGCAATTTCGATGATATTGGATGATGGCCCATGAGAACGCGTTGAATGGAACGGTAAACGATAAAACAGCCGTTGGTGGCTAGGCATTGATCGGTTCGATCGAGCATCCAGCAGCGATTCAAGATATATGTACGTGGAATACCCGCGGTTAACCGTGATTCGATGGCACCCCATGAACGCTGTTTCGGCCGCGATTTAAGGCGGATTTGCATAATGAGGTATTCGTGTCGCTCTTCCCCTACCATACCATATGTCCGCGACGACGAAATGGAATCACACGTCCTCGGATCTTTTCCTGTTACTTGCGGATTCACGCGATTCTATTCATCAATTTGAATAATTATTTTTTTCTAGAATTATTTTTATATTATTTTATATATTACTTTTTACATTATTGACACTTACGTTTACCTATATATTTCATTGTTGTATTGTATATACCTATATAGTATTTGTATGGAAAATGTCTTTGTCCAAGCATTTATTATGTATGTGTGTGGTGTGTGTTAGAAAACAATTCTAAGAAATAAGGAAAAACACATTACTGATTAATTACTGATATATAATTTCCGATTTGTTAAGATCTCGTTCGATGGAATTTATGATTATTACAAACTCGCGCCATTTATCAGCATCATTACACAGAGTCTTTGGTTTCTAAACGTTTGATTTATTATATCATGTCTTCGGTGTTTGAATAATAATTTATTTCGAGAAAGATATGAGAAAGTTGAATTTTAATCGCCATCGATTAATCTCGATAGCGCGACGAACCGGAAGCGTTGATGTGTCTTGCTAATCAATAGCGATTTTCGTGTTAATGTCGTGCAATGCGAACGTTTGATTCTTATTTACATCTGTGTTTATAAAATATTAATTGAAGCAAAACGATATATTCCTTTCTTCGCAGTGCAAAATACATTTATTTTCATTTTTGAAATAACCTTTGAGAACGAAACATCAAAGCTGGTTAATAACTGTTCGCGTTTTCTGTTTCCGTTTCCATCTTTTTCGAAATGTTTACCGATGCTCTCATTTAAAAATTAACAAAAAATAAATTGGTTTCTTTTCTAATAGTGTTATTTAAACGGTAAAATCGATTTAAGCACAGTATAGAATATGTTGTCGCAATTTTATCTCGTAGCCTTTAAATTTTTAACAAAATATTAGTAGTCTGGGTTAATCATATTTCAAACTTGAAACAACATTGAACCACTTACCCGCATAACGTATTTACACATTTTTTTATCGAGTTACGACATTGTATGTACAGCAGCTACCTGAAGTTTAACGAGAAACCTTCTACGAAAAATTTCCGTATAAATTTCACGAGATCATTTTTTCATACTATGAACGTATTCTGTAAATTTTATGGCCAATCATAATATGTAGTTGCTAACGAAGTTTTAATAATTCTGCGATAAATCGTCCGAATTTGATACTTAATAATACTTGATTAACGATAAAACGAAAGTTTACTTGTGGTTTCATAAATAATCTAAATTACTCGTCTCTGAAATCACACGAATATTATGACCATATAGTGACAATAGCTACTAACAAATTTCTAATATTTCTACAATAAATCTTTCTAGCACGTAACGCACCTACATATATCAGACTAAATATCACTTTCTTTAACATAGTCGATGACAGTCAACGACGAAACAAAATTTCGTTATTATTAATATGAAACATAGTATCAATCACTAGGCAGCCAACGGTCATAAACGTCAATGTAAACGATTTCGGAAATCCAAAGATTAAGCACAGCCGAAAAAAGCGGAAGAAAAGTGGCACACAAGCTCGATCGTTCACCGGTACAAGCTGCAAGCTACAAGCTGCAAGCTACAAGCTGCAAGCTACAAGCTACAAGCTACAAGCTACAAGCGGTACAGATTTATTACAATCCTCGTCGTTATCGGTTTAATGCGACCGGTTATTCCGCTTATTCCGCTTTTTAATTGTCTGAACGTAGCCAAATGAAATTCCTCGCCGTTTAAAGGTTTTTGGTGGATGGAGGAGACGAGAAACGCGATCGCCGAAAATTGAGTTTTACACGTTGAAATCAGTTAACACGCGGCTTGAACCGGTGAATTTTATTCTGCGATTCCGCGCGTCTCGTCTCTCTTTGACGCATCGATGTTTTCATCCTTTCTCTCTTTCTCCATCGATTCATCCATTCCTCTTGCTCGACTTCTATCCGTGGCTCAATTTTTCCAGCGCCTATCCCGTATATTACAGTTTATCAATCGACATGGTCGCGGATTAAGCATCCGAATCCGTGGCAGTCGAATTTTTATCGGCTCACCGCAGCCGCGTTGCTATTTTCCCCTCAAATATTTCGTCAGTCCTTTATAAACGCGCATTCCAACGATAGATTTTTATTGGAAGGATGACTGTTAACCGTAGCGTGAGACGATCGGTGATTAATCCGGAAACGAATAAGGTTATAAGGAACTTAACGTCTGCTTTTTCCATCAGTTTTTCAAATTGATTTCATAAAACGAGTCGTGAGGAGCGTTCAGACAATCAATATTAGCGTCAATATTTAATGTTTTCAGCATTGTATTGACGATATATATCTGTATATATATATTGATCGTCAAGAGGGTCTCTTACGTACCATAATATCGAGGATACCTTAAACGTTGACAATAATCGTCGATCGTCTAAACGCTCCTAAAAAGGGGATCTTCAGAAATCCGATATCTAAAAGCGACGTACAAATGAGCGAACCAAAATGAATATCTTTATTCCCCACGGGCATCTCTAGCAAACATAGTCTCGTTATGCAAAACGTAATCCGGCTAGACTTTAGAAAATTCCTGGTCCTTCGAAACGTGCACGCTGGCAAAACTTTGGCACAGCGTTTGATTCTAAGCGGAATCTCGCGTCGCGAGAAGGAGACTTGCCTTGCGGCGTTCAGTAAACGTAATATCGGTAAGAGATCGGTCGCGATTCGCGCACGCTCGGTCGTTCGCGGCGATACGCTCGCGAGGAGAAGTTCCCGCCGCGCGGAATAAGCCACTTTGTCGACGTCGACGTGGCTCGTGCGCGGTTTAATAAAGATGAGCTTATGAAAATTTATGACGCGCCGTCCTATTGGCCCGGCAATTTGAACGTGATGATTTGTTTTATTCATGAGCGATCGTTTCAGATTGTTCTACCCACTTCTTCGTTCACCGTATGCCTGCTACTGGTTAAATAAGAAACGCGAGGAACAGTTCGGGAACATGGACGGAGACGAATCAGCATGAAGGAATTAAATTATAGCGGTGTGCGATGACGTCGTCAAGTTTCAGCCTGATGGCTATACCTACAGTGGATGGCGAAAGTATTTCAACATGTATTGCACAGAACTATAATGTCCATATTTTACCGATTGTGTAAAATATTTTGAAATTTCATTGACACTGCGCTGAGACACGTGTGTTATTATTATATTGGTCAAATTTTAAACCAACAAGAAAATATATATAAGAATTGGGAGGTACTTATTGCAAACTTACGGGATGTCGATAGATTCTGTGCACGAAAACAACTAAAAAAAATAAAGTACATATAAATATATGCCATATTTGATCTTGCTTTCGAGTTATAGCAAGTTTTATTGGAATAATTTGCTCGTTGATGGCGTCGAAATACTGCGCGAGAGAATTGAACAGGAGCAAGAATAGAACAGGACAGTCAGTGGTAAAACGTCCCCAGATACGGTTTGTTTAGGAAGAAACTGGCTATAACTCGAAAACAAGGTCAGATAGGACGTGTATGTTTGTGTGAACTATTTTTATCGTCTCTATATGCAGAATCCAACAATTCGACGAATGTGTCCCCGATTCTACGGGACATCCCGTGTAGTCCCGTTGAATATCGAACATTATTAATAGAACAGTCAATTGAATGTTTCAATACTTTTGTAATTTTTTATGCAAAATTTACGTTTAAACCAAATATCTTGTAACTCCTAACTTCTGAATAAGTTTAAAAAAAAAAAAAAATTACAAACAGAGTTTCCAGTAGAAAGTTTGAAGTAGAAAGTCATTGCTAATTTGATCACTTAACGACAGACAGATTTTTTCTTTGGACTATGAGGATCTGTAATAAAATATCGTTTACGTAGATTGTTTAACAATTAACAAAACACTTTTTTCTAAAGAAAACACTTTTTCGATTGTAACATCCCTCTCATTAAACGGTATGATTTTATTGTATGATTATGATATTATTATTGTATGAAAAATTTCAATTACAACATCGTGTAATTATATAGTATATATAGTTATTAATTTATGATGGAATTTCTGTTTCTTTTTTAAATAATAAAAAGTAAAAATTATGGAGCTGGTCGAACTGCAAAGAAAGAAGCATCATCGAACATTTTTTTTTTTTTTTTTTTTTTTTTTCTACTACTGCGCCAAATTTGAAGATACAAGACGCAACATAAAAATATTCAACGATATGCAACCAGTTCTAACAATAGAACACAAAGTAAGAAGGACTCTTAGTCTCGTAAAAGGAATAGATCTTTCGCACCGCCTATACAAGTATACAAAACTGTACAAGTTCGCTAACTAATCATTTACTCGTTATAGCAGTCGCTGAGGTAATTGTGCCAAATAAAGCATGTAAATACTTAGTAAATTTGGATATCTATATATTTATAGAATACATGTAATTGTACCCAGTAATACCTTACCAGAGGATGTGACGATAAACAATTAATTAAAAAAAAAAAAAAAAAAAAAAAAAAAAAAAAAAAAAAAAAAAAAAAAAAAAAAAAAAAAAGAAAGAAGATAATTTAAATATACTTGGACGAATTTAAAGGTATAAAATTAGGAAACCGCGAGTGCTAGTAATTTCTGTACGAAACAAAATTTTATGATTTTCACCATTCTGCAGCAGTCGTTTATTCTGGAGTACATATTATGTTCTAATCATTGCTTTTGTCAAATACAATTTCATTTTGCAAAATTATATTGTCTTTTTCTATAAATTTCTTATTTCCCTATTCATTACAAGCGTCAGAATTGGAGATTTCTAGCAGAAATAAAAAATGTATTTCATACGTTTTATCATTTAGGGAGAAGGAGCGAGAGAGAGAGAGAGAGAGAGAGACGGAGAGAGACGGCGGGGGCACGCTACAAAGAAAAGCAAATAGTTGAAATTAACAGCAGTGACAAACGAAAGAAGATAGTACGATATCTCGTCTGTAACATGGAAAACGAAGAATGAGCTCGCGAGGTATCTGGTAGAAGAACGAGAAGAGGCCAATCGTTGATTGGTGTTCCAATTTAGTACAGAGTGCGAAGCAAGCGTTCGAAATTAAAATAATACGGAATTTGTCGATGTCGTCGAGCCCGTTCGCCTCTTGAAATATTAAACCGATCCGCGTCTCTAACGGTGTCCCATCAATCCTCGGATCACCCATCGTCACCCGGGAATCGCATTAAATCCACGCTCGACAACATTTTTCGGAAAAATTAATAAGCACCCTCTGACAAATTTATAGCGGCGATTAATCGTGACGTCGATTGCCATTGTGCTGCACCCCTCTTTTACTTCCGCGCCTTCGATTCTCGTTCCGAGAATTAGTCTAACGCCAGTTATTACTTTGTTAGAATCAATAGTTTCGCGAAATATTTGAATTATCTGAATTGAATAAATGAAATGACTGAAGATGTTTTTTGAAAAGAAGCGAAATTTCACTGATTGCATTCTGAGCTTCTCCAAATTGCGAATATTTATGAGATTTGTCTTATATTATTTCTTAAGAGCCTCGTTTATAGGTATTAGGACATTTATGGAAAGATGGGATAAACCTGAGAAATTAGAAAATTATCAAAGTGTTGTTGGAGATTTGAAATCATAATTGAATTAATTGATTTAATTTAAATTTCATTTGAAACCGTGTTATAGGGAGTCCATATATTTGATATTACAATAATAATCTCGTCAATTTGAGAGAATAAAGCTAATCTTTTTCTTCTCTATATTCGTTGCGTTCTTCGATCACTAATTTAATCAATTTTGATATTCACGTTATTATTATTATACCTGTATTATTCAATTTCTTATATAAATTGAATAAATTGAGTGTAAATAATAAATGGAACGAAAATTCAATGTACACGTTAGATAAAGATCTTCTCCTGTTTAATATAAGCAACACGTTTTGCTCGTTTATTTATGTAAATAAATTTAAATCACCGTTCGTTATGAAGTTCTTAAATTCAACCATGGGACGAGAATTGAGGGATTACAAATTATCCAGCCAGCTCCCGGAACCATCCGGCCTAACCTTCGAAAATTTATCGACGTCTTTCGACTCGTGAATTTCGCCGGCTGCTACGAAAATCGAACACGTAATTTATGCGGCACCGGACCGGCGACGATCATTTTCCACAGGCCTGAAACTTTAATGGAACCTCCTGGGTAACCGCTCTCTGTGACCTCGTCTCGATGCTGATCGCGATCATCTACCTCTCCGGATTAGTTATACTACCAATTTGTTGGAAATCTATAATATTTCGATCGATATAATATTTAAATCGTTTTCGTATCTATGATATTTAATAAAGTAATGTTTACTTTCTTCAGATGTTTCATTAACTTTATCCATCCACTACATTTTACTATTTAAATCTGTGTGCAACTAGAATGTTGTTTGCTTATGGGAGAATAAAATTGTAGTTGTGGTCGCACTTACTTATTTCAATTTCGAAGTTCCAAATTAGTAATTGTTATAGAGAAATCATTTGTCGTTAAGATAATTTATTTAATGGTGTTTCAATAAAATGTTATTAAAGTTTTAATAAATTTTTTATTATTAACATGTATGTATCGATATAATATTGTATTGCAACTATTGTGACTTGTTCATCGAAATATAAATAAAAATTCATATCTCTTCGTGAAGAATGCAACCTAAACAGAGATTCGTTTCAGCCTCTAGACATTATCCCGAGTGCTTCACTTTGAATATTTCATATATTTTTGCATACTATGTATATTCCGTGCGCATTTAAATTTCCCATCTATATACAATGTATTCCCAGGGTAAAATATATCGCCAAAATGCTGCAAACTTTTGCACAAGTGCGACACAACCAGTAATCCAAAATGTGCTACGAACAACCCCTTAAGCACCTTCATATCCGGCATAAACAAAGAAACCCAGCCAGCCACACGAAACTCTCACCATCCACAAACCGCCAGTCTCTCATTTAGCCACCTAGTTTTTTCTCCTTACAAACCGCTGCAGACGTAATAGCATGACTTCTATTTGTCGTGCGAATGTCCTCAGACAAACGCGTCTCTCGAGATACTCTTCCGCTGACAGAGAGAGAAAAAGCCACTCTAACGTATCTCAATGCGAACGTGCGGAGTGCATATGTACGCGAGGAAAGCGCGAGAGGAAAATAAACGAAAGAGGGGAGAGGTAGAAGAGAAACTCATAAATTCGCTGACTGAAGACACCGGTACGGTGAAGCAGCCTGTAGCTCGAGAGGGACCGCCGCTAGAATGTGGCTGCAAAGGTGCAAGTATCCGGCAAGGACACATACATCTGTGGTAATTAGTCTCGTTGAGTCGACGGCACGCTTCGCTCGACGCAACCACGTACCAGCCTACTTATAGCTCCTGAAACCGTGTGTCCGATTTAATAAAGCTACGATTTTGCCGGCGCGACGACGAGGCTGCAACCGAGAGAAGGTTTAAGAACGCGGCGACAAAAGGCCGCCCGACGAAACTTTCGCGTCGCAACTTTCCCGCATTCGACGACAGTTACAATCGGCGACTGCCACTGTCAAACTCTCTGTACAGTACACTCTGCGAACGTGGCTTGTATCGAACGTTAGTGAGGAGCGCGCGTAATAATTTCCGCCTCCGAGACTCCAGACCTCGGGGTGAAACTGTACAGGGCAGAATTGCGATTGTAGATATTTGTGACTGTTGTACTCGATTCTTGTTGCAGTGCCAGTTTTTTTAAATGGAACGTTATCAGTTTTCCTGGCTTGTTGTTGGCGAGCGAGCACGGTAAAAGCTAACCGCGTAATAATTTGCGCTCTCGAGACACCAGATCGGACCTTGAGGTGGATTATAAGGGAGAAGTGCAGAGGAGAGAATCGTGCTTGTGGGATATTTCAGCTTGTAATATTCGATTCTTGTCGCATTGTGAAGTTTGTCGAATTGTAGAAGCCTCTTGTCTTGTTCTTCGAGAGTGAAGAGAGTGAATGTAGGGTGTTTAGGATTCTAGTCGGATTGTCGTTGAATTGCGAAGGGCGTAGAATGAAACTGCGGATGCTTCTTCACTTGTCCTCGCTTGTTCGCTTGTGGACGTTTCAGATTATTGTAGGAATATTCTTATTCAATTATATATAGGAAATTTCTTATTCAGTTTTTTCTGTGAACAGCGTAATTGTAGATACGTGAGGTTATCGCGAGGTATTAACTTGTTCTTTGCTTGAGAGAAGGGTTTGCTTACGCATACTTCAATTTGTTGTATTCGATTCTTGTTAGGTCGTTCCTATCTTTTTTTTTCTTTTAGGTTGAATATTATCAACATATGTGAAGTCGTCGACCTCGAATGTTTTAATTCTTGAGAAAGCTCGCGTTGCACGCTGGGAACGAAGAGCAGAGGACGAAACAGCATGGCGAAATGTAAAGGGTTGAACGCACGATAACATTAGATGCGGACGATAATTAGGGTTTTTGCGGCTCTTTCCTACCTTTGACATCCGCCATGAGATGCGACTACTTTTTAACCAACTTCGTCTCTCGAGCTTTTTCCTCGCGAGTTAGGGAATGGAAATTCCGAATGATGTGGATATTGCTGTACGCACGAGGGACAGGAACTTTTTCCAAAAATGTAACCTAGAAAATTAAATGCTGAAAATGGGAATATGTGAGTTTACATGAAGGTTGGAAGTAGGGAGTTGTTTAGACCTCTTAGGGATTGTACTATACTGATGGATGAATATGAGAAAAAGTAGGAAAAATATGAGTGCGTACAACAACATATTTAGCTTATAATTATTACTCGAAATTAACATTTGAAAGCCATTCTATTATATTTATAGTGCTTCGAATGGAATTTTCATTCCGTAAGGAACGCAGTTTTCCTGAGAGTTGTCATTATCACAGCTTTAAAAAATTGGTATAGAAAACACGATAGAAGAACACACGCGGAATGAATTATGACAAATACGAGAAAATTCATTACTGATCTATTGCCAAAGTTTAACTGTTTATTTTCACTTTCGGGATGAATCAACCTAAAAAATGTTTTTAAAACCTTATTCCATATATCATATATTTACAAGAAAATAATAGAAAATCTTATAATATCATTAGTCGAATTTACCGGTAATTGTAATATTCGTCTATTAACTCAGTGAATTATTATAATAGCAAAAATGGATGAAATTGGTGTTTGAATTTTGAATACAAGCAACATTTTTATGCTTTTTAGCTCGTATTACTCACAAATGTGGAATTTTTTATTTTCAAACACCTTTTAAATATCTTAAAAATTGTTCATGAAGCTATGAAACAATGTAAATATCCTGTATCTTGTTCAATTACTTGTTTCTTATCTAGAAAATAGAAAATATTTGAGATCCAATAAAATACGAAGGTCGATGTTCAGCTTGTATTAAAGAAGGAAAAACGGATCCAAAATTTCTTTCTATTTCGAACGATTGCAATTTTATTTCGCCGAATGCAGGGCAAAGCTGCTAAGACACTTATGAGAACTGGATAAGTTAAGTCAAGCTTATCTCTTCTCTAGTTTCATTTATTGTTATTGAAAGAGATAATACGATCTATAATATACGTTTCCACAGACGATATACGAAGCTGTAAAAGTATACTGTCAATTCTATTTTAAAGATCAATGGTATAACTGGGGGCTATAATTCAGTATCGTGTTTTCTCCGTGTTAACACATAAATTCCACCGTCTTGTTTTCCTTTTCGTTCTGTACAATATTATCTTTCTGTTCCTATCCATTTCTGTTTTGTTTATCTCTTTATATCGTCGATTTGTTCTATTTTTTTCGAATTCCGGTGTCTGACTTGAAGCACTACAGTGATTGGACATATCGCTAATAAATTTTGCAGATGGAAAATGGTGTTTAAAAACAGAACTGTATTAAAGTTACTACTAAAGACCATTAATAGAAAGATACTAGATATGTGTGATATATTAAGAATATTATGTTAAACGTTATTTTAAAAAATATATCGCTGCTAAAGTTTTCGATAGACAATTTAAATTCTATGATTGAGGCATAATTGATCCACTATTTCTTATTATCAGTTTGTCATGGAATGCGATAGAAAGAACGCGCTGGAATTGCGAATCAATCAAACTACATCGTAAAATTCTTAAAAAATTTCGAGAATTTGTAATTTTCATTTTCTTTCTTCGCTATTAAATAAATTGATCGGAAAAGAACAAGATCAAAACAAAATGGATGAATAGGAATATAAAGTAAAAGCAGATAGAGTAGAAAATGAATAATCCACAGTCAGCACCCGTGAACCAAGAAATCTAAAGTCAATCCTCTATCGCCTGATACTTTGCTAAATTAGTAATTTGTAATCAGACCTGGTCCCGAATTTGTTAAGCAGTACTCTCAACGAAGCTATCCTTTCTTATCGAATGATCGTACGTTGGTGGAAAACGTAGAACGTAGATGCAGCCGTCGAACAAAAGAGCTTTTTTCCTCCATTTCGTTCGGTCCTCTCATTGAAATTCCACTGCGCGCGGATCGTACGCGAATCGCAAAATCGTTCGAAACGCTCGATATCGTAGGATATCGGTTTCTAGGAGGTTCTTACGGCTGGTACACGGAATTCTATTGTATTTCTATATTTCCGAACACGAGCGGAATTCTCCTAAAAATTGTTTCGCGCATGCTGAAAATATTACATATACCGGCGCAGAGCAGGTTGTAAAAAGGGAAGCGAGTCATGCAAGGTGTTTGAAAGAGGGATTCGATGATTTGAGATCGTATAGAAACGCGGATCCTATAGAATAAAGAAACAGTGTGTTTTGTCAGAAATAAAACTCTATTGAATTTAATAGACGAATTTGAAGTTGAGGTATAGCGATATACTTGTTACTATATCAATGGATGAATAGCCTTCGGTTATGCTATTGATTTTTAAAGTGACATTGACGCTATACTTTTATAACTACAGTGAAAAATATGAATACACGTCAAATTGAAAAAAAGAAAAGAAGTATAACCAAGGGGATGAAAACTTAATAAATGAATTTAATGTTGAGGTATAGCGATGATAAGTTTTCCTTGTTACAGTAAATCAGTTACGCGTAGAAAATACAAATGGATAAGGAATTTTGAAGGAATAGAACCACGAAGGGAATACAAATTTAACAAATAAGTATAATATTCGAAGATAGTAATGTTAAGCTGTTGAAGATTTTTGTTTGTGTTATCACAAATTAGCTAAACGTTGATGAAATAAACGAACATCGAATTTTAAAGCAGGAGAATGAAGAAAGGATATATTTTTTAAATATCGTATGAAGCTTAATACGTAAATGTAATATTAAAAGATGATGACGATAAGCTGCTTGCAATTTTCCTTTGCGGAAAGACTTGTGTAAATCCTATTATCACAAATCCTATTATAAATCGGTTAAGCATCGAACTAATAAATGAATGTCGAATTTAAAAAAAAAAAAAACAATAACGAAGGGGACAAAGAGGAAACAATGTTAAGCTGCTTGAACTCTTCGAGTGTTATTATAAATCAGTTGATAAAACGATGAATGAATATCAAGTGGATCATGTTTTATCCGAAACTATGTTATGTGAGACTAGCTTATATTAAGTTTATATACGAATGTGATAAAAACCGTACAACCGAATTACTACATCGTACGAGAATCATAACATTTGACCGTGTCAGGTGTCATATTATCCGAGAATTGTCTTCAGGCTACGTGCTTTAGTATATTTTACAAATATTATTTTACAAATGAATAAGTCAATACGAATGTTGCGTTTAATAAACACGGTTCTTCTCTACAAACAAGATTAATTTCTACGATTAGATCTGCTGGTTGGAAAGGAAATGAAAGAAGGTAAGTCAAATCATAGATAAATTTTCGGAATATTCGTTCGAAGCTGGAACGAACGAAATAGGAGGTTTCAAGGCACGATTTATATTTTCTAATCTGCCATGCCGGAACCTTACAACTATCTCGTTCGCGTGAATTACAACGCACGATAGTATTTTATGTCGGGAGCCAGGTCGCGTGACCGGAATCGGGGATTACTCGGGATTAAGCGGTGTTCCAGGCACTCGATGATTGTTTGCATTGCATCCCCTGCATGCTTCCAGCTTCCGGGATTGTTTATTTCTCCTCCCCCCCCCCCTAATCGATCGTTCCCGGTCCGGGTTGGTATCGATGGATTTTCCACTTCTAAAATCCCGAAAAAATACATTTTTTCATTCTTTTGGAAAAAAACGTTTTGATAACTTTGGTTTAGGTAACTTGGATAAATAAATCTATCTATTTTGTGTGTTTATTTGTTAGCTTTAGATGTTGTTATAATTGTTACTAGATAGTTATAGTTACGAGACAGCTGTTATTCTTTGTTACATTTAGATAACTATGAGGCAGTTAAGCATGCATTTAGATTATACGTATTTCGATAGCTATTGTCAGATAGACTGTGGATACTTATGAATTTATGAGGAATTTCAAAATTTATAGAAAATTGTGCACGTAATACGGAAAAGTATATAAAATATTGAAAGTATAATACTCACGGTAATATTTGGAAAACGAAAGAAACCCTTATTTGTCTATCACGGCGAATACCATATACTTTGGATATTAAACGTTTTCTAATTATTATTAATATTAAAATGCATGGATATCTGGAGTCTAACGATTATCGATGTAATCTGCAAGAATGTCTTGGAAGTTTGAAAAGATGTAAAATGTAAGGAAGTCCGAAAACGAATCGACAAAGATTGTACGTGAGCTTAGTAGAGATTTCCTCAAGGCTGTGAATAGTGTCTGGTGTCGAAGTTTCTGCTCATACGATAGATAGTGAAATTGTGCAGGCTAAGTTTGGAATTAGAGAAGTTTTCAGTTAACCATGTATCAGATAGAACAAAAGAGTATAGTAAGGAAGAGATAGGAGGGAGCGTCGGTAGAGAATACTTTAAGATAAGAATTTCGATTGTTAATTTTTCAATACATAGAAAACACTAGACTTTTCTAGACTTTTTCTGTTAAACAACATGTTTCCCATATAAGAATCAATATCTGTTAAAAAATTGTTTAATAATAAGAACATCAATTTTCTTTCGACATCACTTGCTCACCATTTCTACCAGCTAATAACATCTTATCTAACAAATCCACGGTCTCCCATTCTCGCAATCTAACTTACCATGCACAATTTTTATTCCGGTTAAACGCAAAATATCTACTTATTTAAGAAGAATAGCAGTAATATATAACTATTATTCGCATCAAACTATTAACTAGTGAAAGTAATTAATAATTGGTAATTAAGCATTTTTAATTAAATACTAAAATAGTTAATTTTTTTTAAGAAGAGAGAAATCTGTCTAATGAGAAAACTAGAAAGTTTCAAAAAATTGTATTTTGTAGAATTTTAGTTAATATCATTTAACTGTATAACTGTTCATTCGTTCTACTCTTTCCTTTTATTTATATCGCTTTGGGAATATAAATTGAAAAAATCGATCTGCCGCTGGAGACTTTTGCATATATATATATATATATTACATACCTGTCTCTACATGAGTGCGTGTTTTAAGCCCAATTCGAGGGGCTGACGCCCGCGGCGACTAACGATCATGATCCTCGACGTGCATTTCACGTCATCTTGATGAAAGGCAATGATACGTCAAGTGAAACGATAAAGCTGACCGTGGCTATAAAATTCCCAAAGACTTCTACAATAAAATTTATACCTCAGTTGAAAACGACCGACCAAGCTAAGGGTAAATTCAAGGGGTGTGCCATAATCGTGGCTCCAGCGATCAAACGAATTAACCCAGCACAAATTCCTTCTACTGTCCAGTTTATTTTCACGAGTCGATGCTTTTAAATTGCAAGAATCGTCGGATTAAACGTTAACCCGTTTAGCTTATCCGCTTATCCCGAAAAGTATCTCCTAAAAATATCAATCTTATTTTATATTTCGTAATCTGTGCAGACGGACAAAGAAACAGTCGAAACATCTTATTAGGGTAATAAATTATATAACTTTTATTCCAAGATACCTGGTGAATTGCATAAAAATACGAAGAAATTTGAACCAACCTAGACTTAACTTATTATTGGACTGCGCATTTTTATGCAAATTTATATTTTTGAGAATGTAGTTAAAAAAATTGAACCTCGGTGAAAATTTTGTTATACTTTGGACGTTTTACATATTTTTCATATTATGTGCGTTTTGCGCAATTATTACCAAAATTTCCGATAAATGAATAAAAAAATACGGTCTACTCGCGATAAAATCTCCTTCTGCCGAGTTAACTCGTTCGATTAACGCAAAGGGTTAAACCAGAAGCTCGCAAGACGCGCTCAATTAAACGACACCTTTTATAATCGAAATAAAATTGTCCCTCCATTCGGTATTATTCCACGCGTGATTTTTATTCTACACGAGCGTGATCGATCGAGCATGGCTTTTACAGGAGCATCGATAAGATCATTAAAGAAGAGAAGAGAAAAGTTCAGAGGAGAGGAGCCGGTCTGTAATTCCGAAGTGGGCCGAAATTATGTTGGGGGTCTCGACTAATTCAGAAATTGCCCTCCCCCGTGTAATTACAAACCGAGTGTCCACCAGGTATCCCGCTTTATTATCCTAATTTACGCGCGACGGCGCTCCTTATTGCGCAATTAGGCGAGCCGGCCCCGGCCGATGCTCGTCGTTCGCGATACCGCGCTGAATTTATGGCGGGGACACGCCTGCGCGAACGATGATGGAACTGAATGACGGTAATTGATATGGGGCGGTGAAGGGTGATTAAGATAGAAGTGTACGATATTGGTTCTCCGTCGTGTATCAATGCCACTAAAAGATTTTGACATGATTCTTTCCTTTCTGCTCGGTCTTTTGGCAATTTGGATCGTCTGCAATGCTGTGCGATTTAAATGCCGTGCATAGTAGCACAGAAAAGAACATTTTTAATTGTTAAACAATATTTATTTACGTATATGTAGATATTAGTAACTTTCGTATTCGATACTTTTCTCTATATTTTTGACAGTTGCCTATTTTAGTGTACGTATATATACGGTATCTGATTTTGATCTGTTGTTTAGGTAGAAAGTGAATGGTTTCGATGGGATCATAATCTGGTGTAAGTCTTTTTTAAATTTCTAATGCACTAGACAATGTCGAAAAAATATTAGCTTAACAGCTTCTACTTTGTACAAGCAATCGTATAGAAGACAAGGGGAAAAGATACAAAACCGAGCCTACGTCTCATATTTCAGGTTTCACAAAACGATAGTTGAAATATCTGCTAAGTTAATAACTTTTCGGCATTGAAAGGTTAATAATTTTTTATAGAGAATATAAAGACGAATCGACCAGCGCATTAAAGATTATAATGTTTCCCTTTAAGAATATGTACGCCACCTTCATATGGACTGTACGTGTCTATCTACAGAAACATTACACTAGATTATGTCCGTTCAATTTTTAGCTGAACATTTTCCGTATGTGGCAGATAGTTTACCAGCAATTCACATTTCCAGACACCCTGTATTATATTTATGCACTGCTCTTGTCAAATACAATTCTCTTCTCCGCTACTGCATACATGTCATGTTTATCTTATGTTTTTTTTAGTTTTTTTTTTTATTTAGTAATATATTCTATTAGATCTTATTTATATTTTAGATTTTGTTATTATTGTTGCACGTTAGTATCTTTTCATACCTTGGATTTTATACTTTACCGGACTGTAGATGTTTATATCTCAATGGGAAATTTAAATATACAGAAATTTATAAGATATACACAATTTATAAAATATATAACTCAATTTTATATGCATGTGGGTATTCTTGGTGATGAAAACAAAAGTATTTCAAGTTGACATCTTCGATGTATTTTATTTGTAGCTATTACGTTGTCATTAGGTTTCGTGCCTTATATCGTTTAGATTCGAGACGCTTGAAGGCTCGTTCACCAAAATGATGTAATGACTAGGTGAAGCGCTAATGATACCGGACGATGAAAGCACGTAAACCGAAGTAAAAATCGTGCGGTAAGTTAACTACGGATTAAATTTAATTCTTCGTGTATTCGGCGCACATTAACTCAGTTAAAAATCACCAAACTTGTGCCAAAAGGAATGATATACGAAAAAATACATAATATAAATCGGAAATAAATTTCCGTCCATATAATTTATCAAAAAGTCATTGAAATTAAAGAAATTATAAAACTTGTACTTTTCTACATATCTTATTTAAACGTTCAAACTGGTGACGACTAAATCGTAAAACACGAGCAAAAAACATCGAGATGAAGATACATAAGAATTCATAATGTAAGAAAAGGTTTATACAAGCTTTATTCATACGATTTATCAAAAAATTGATCAAAATTTCTTTGAAAAGCTACAAACTAATTATTCTAAACACGATATATATATAGGTTTATGTAATGTCAAAAAGTAACAAGAACTAATTCAAAAACCGATCAGAACAAAAGCAACGAAAAACGCAAAGTACCGATACAAGGATCGAATACCCAGCGGCTTATCTGAAGAAACACCATGCATGAATATTTATCGCGTACCGATCGCTGCGCCACAACCTCTTGCCAGGTTTACCTGTACGCACCAAGAGTTCACCGTGCATCGAAGTCTCCGGAAGTCGAGCATCCACCGATCAATGCGCTCGCGGATCGATTCATCCGGTCGGCTTAACGTGCTTGTTCAGTTTTCACGAGACTCGAAGCGCTGGTTCCTAGCGGGACTTCCCGTTAATCCTTCAGTCAACTCTATAATCTTAGCGAACGCGAAAACCCCCATGTCCCAGAGGAATAACCGCCGCTGACCACGCGAAGCCTCGTCGCTGCTCTGCTCTGACGTTTTCGCGACTTCTCTTTACAGAACCATGCCGACGAAATTCTCCACCAGATTAACTTATTGCGGTTGAGCAACGTTACGGTGGTTTCTATTATGTGGTTTGTATATGTGAAGAATAGACAGTAGCCGGGTGCAGAGTGTGTCAGGGCTAATTTTTCTCACGGTTTTCTACGTGTTACATCCGCGGTTGGGCTGGTGAAAATTTGCGAGAAAGAGTTTATTGCGACATTTACGTCGGTATTCTTAAAATTTACGAGTATTTAGGTTTTCTGCTGGTGTTTTGTTCGGATTGATCGTATGGTTTGCGGAAAAGAGAAAAGAAATTTAGAAAAAGATATATACATACGTGAAACGCTCGATGTGCTCTTTTAAGAAAACGTGTTTAACTGATGTTGTTCGCGTTATTGTGTATGAGCACTTATCGAAATGGTAAATGGATAAATTGGTAAATGTACAGTGAAAATGAAAGAGATGAATGGAATGCTGTAAGTATGCCTTTTTATCTGTATGATATAACGATTCTTATAACGAATTCAAGTGTGTGGTATAAAGTAGGTGTCAAAATCGTACAAGATCACGAATGAAAGAAATAGCACCAGGATGAAGAAAAATTACACGGATAATTTTCCGCTACTTTTTAATATTATATTCGCTAATATAACGGTTGGTTCGTAGTAACGCGAATCAAATGATTTATTCATAAAAAAAAAAAAAACGAAAATGGAGGAATGTTTTTAGATACATATCTTTCTTTCGACAAGTCAATCAACGGTAACAAAAGATTCAACCAAAAAATTACGAATTTATGAAATTACCAATAAATTGCATAAATTACAACTATAACTTATAATTCGAATACAAAAGTCACGAATACCTTAAAGAAGTATTTCCCAAAAATTCTAGCATAACCAAGTAACTTAATTCAAGCCACAAGCTCCCACTCTAAATTCAATCTTTAAGAATCATCTTTCACATCAAAGATCTCGATCTCTTCCTGAAACTGCAATTCCTCAACTTTGATTGCCGGAAATCCCCGCGAAAATAGCAACTACAAATTCTCAACCCTGACGCGCACAGAAAAATCACCTTAGCAGGCATCGCGCGGCACCACTCGCTACTATGCACGCCGTTTCATCCCATCATGAACGAAGCAACATTTATCATTGGATAGTGGGTGGTCGCATTAAAGCTCGAAAATTTCGGAAAAATGCACTCTTCGAAATGATCCATGAACGCGTTACGTTCGCGCCGTTCACGGAACGAGCCAGCAACTACGCTGAAGCGACCGCGAAATCCCACCCTCGCGTTATGCTTCCGGCATTCGGTATAGCGTTTTATCGCGGCAGACGGCCATAGCAAGTTGTCGTGAGTTGCAGGCAATTTCGTTTCCAACGTCTGGCCGCCCTTACCACCGTCGACGCGTTCAGCGACGAAAGAAACGACGATGAAGAAGAGGAAAATGGAGAAGAGGAAAAGCGAC
The DNA here is from genome assembly GCA_014737505.1 of Bombus sibiricus. Classification (NCBI taxonomy): domain Eukaryota; kingdom Metazoa; phylum Arthropoda; class Insecta; order Hymenoptera; family Apidae; genus Bombus; species Bombus sibiricus. Next base: position 334,061 of record JACXIM010000188.1, read on the forward strand.
GACGGATATGTAGAACAGCGCGGTAATAAGTGGAGAGATACGCGATAGGGGTTAGGTAGAATGGTAAGGGTGGCATGGGATAAAATTGTTTGTAACTTATGACAGCTTCCATGGTAATCTTCGTGCCACGGGTTAAGTTGGTCTATGGGTGGCATGGCAGTACGATTAGGCGAGCTTGTCGTATGTTGCAGCCAATTTTCTTCTTAACTGGTGACTGGCCGACGCTTTCGTACCTTCAGATGAATTGGAAGCAAAAAAATGAACGAGGGTATGAAAAAGTGGAAGGTGAAAATTAGAGGAGTGGGATAAAGAAGGATTATAGGAGGGGAAAGACGAAAGAAACGAGAAATAAATGGAAATTAGCAAGTGGAGAGTGAAGGTAGCGGAAAGATAGGTTACAGGAGTAGTTTTGGTTTTGTTCGTGTGTTTCCAAGAGGTGAATTTTTATGAGATATAGAATATGTATGGGAAATCGTGAATTATACGATACAATAACAGACTTCCTAAAGAAATTAAAATGAAAAAGTACATATAATAAATACGCAAGACTCTTATCGAAGAAGTATTCTTCGATAAGTTAGGTTAGAAGAAAGAAAGTTTGGAAGTTAGTATTTTTATACGTGTCAGTTTGTAGTGAAAATGTACAGAATACTCTTCTTGTTCCTTCTCTATAATGCAGGACTCAACGATGCATCTTATATCTTGAAATAATATGGATACAAAACGACTTTCAAATTTTTACTTCGATCAATAATTATAAATTAAATTAATTTAAATTTACTATGAACATCTTGTTCATTTATACGCTGCTATTATACGTTCTTCCGTAACAACCATTTTTTAAAATTATTCCCAGCTGTGACATTCTTCAATGCAATACGATGCACGACACCTGCACAGATCGCGTATCACCAGCTAGTAGACTCGTTCAATTTAGATGTGTAGGGTTCATCGCATCTGTCGTTAGATTCAGCAAAAGTCTCGTTACACTTATGAACAGCGTAATGTCAGATTACGTGTAGGAAATACGACGACGAAGAAAGGAGAAAGGAGCAAGATAAGAGGTGTGTGCAGCTGTCACGCGTCACTTTAATTTCGTACTACGACGAATAATCATCCAGGCGAATACGAAATTTTTGTTTCTCGTCTGCGCGCCATTACTCGTTTGCTATCGAACCAGGTACGTACCACGCGTTTTTCTGCCACAATTCCCTCGAGGGACTGGGAACGGGTTATACGCCTCGTTAGAGGTTTCCAACGCAAGTACTTACTCGTTTCAGGCGTATACGTGGCAAGAAATTAAACGCTGATCGCCGATTTCCAACGGCCCGTTTCATTGGCATGTTCGCTTTTTGCTGCTAGACTAATCGCTGATCTGACGCTGTTAGACTCTGAGAAACGATACGTGTGGCTGCTGGCGCCGAGTACCGGTTGCTAGGTGCAAATAATTTTCTACGGAAACCGCGTTTTTCTTTTGGTTTAGACCTATTTTGCCGAGAATGAAATACAGTTAAACTAGGGTAAATCGAACTTTTCTAAATCGAAATTTCCATAAAACTATACAAACTGTTAATTTTCTTCCGTTCTGCCGTAAAAATCTTTATAAATCGATACGGTCGTATCTCGATGACTCTAGCTTCTATAACTAAAAGATTCGCGTTAAAAAAATATCGTTATATAGCAAGAAAAATATAATTTAATGAACAAAAGAAGCGAAGCACCAAAGTCACGTAGCGATAAAATAATTTTTGAGTGATCTGTGGCATCGACAATTTTATTGGTCTAATCTATATTTTAACGGCTAAGATAGATTTTATCGCCATAGAGCGCAACTTCAGCTCGTTATTAGATGTCACGAATAGGATAAAAATATGTTGCCTGTATGTCTCGTTTCGTCTTAATATGCATATCTATACCATTAAGGGTCGTATTTTAATCTGTATTCTTGTCGTGTCGCACCACACATGTACTCCTCACATCCGAGCTACATGATGTAAATTCACTTCGTTCGTGTCATTCACTTTTACAAATAAATAATTGACCTATAAAGGTTTTTACTTTCTTTTTCTTACTCGAAAAGCTCAATAAAACAAAACCTCCGCAACTCGAAGATTTTCGCTCTTTTCTTGATTTCATTCGAGTTATCGAGGTTCGATTGTATTTGCCGGAGATGGTTGAATTTTGTTATTTTGTGAAAAATGGATTGGTGAACTCTTTATGGTCGTGGTTGAGTAGACGTGAGTTGGAAAACGCAATGGAAAATAAGATAAGTGGAGGAGCAGGTATAAAAGAAAGGATAAAAAATGAATAAGAAGCATAATGATCGAAAATAGAATAAGAAAAATACTACAGTAATTATGCACGAAATATACGCGAGGAATTATTAAGAGCGTGAAAGAGATGTAATTACGAGAAGGTAGATAATTATATACGGGATAGAAAACTATAATAATTTAATAATAGCTATAATTAGATATAATTTAGATATTAAAACTAGAATAATTACAAACGAAACTTTTATACATGAAAGAGTGTGGAATAAAGTTCTATCTACTGGAATAATAAACGAAGTTATTGCAAATGAAAAGATTCCAGAATGTTCTCGGCGAAAAGAAATGGTCGATTCAAGAAGCAGTGTGCGATTAAATCAGCCTGAAACGAGGCCAACGTCAAGAATTGTCTAAATAGAGCCGAAACTATCGTGCCAACAAATAGATGGATGTGATAAAAGCTTTCAGAATATTTGAATAAGTCGTAAATTAATCGACCAAAGTGAAACGTCCTTAAATTAAACCGTCTTAAACGGAATGAGTAGAATAATCTCAAACGAAACAATTGTAAGTAGAAGCGTTAAACTTACTCGTGAAATGTTGCGAGATATTTGAAGGTATTATTTGCTTATAATTTTAAGAAGAACCTACGGGTAGAATCTTATTTAATCAATCTGATTGAACGAATCCGGTTAAATATCGTTTCTTTGACATCGATGTTTATTCAACATCAGAGGAAAGCAGCTAAAACATTTAACATCAATTATAAAAACGAATTGAAAATTGCTTGAATTGTGTACGAACGCCACGCTCGACTTTCTTTTATCATCGAATAACGCGCATGATAATTAATGCAATTTCCCTTCCATAGAAAAATTCACAAGAAGAACTAAATGTACGATGAAAAATTCAAATAACGCGCATATATTCCAGCGAATAAATTACAAACTGTAATCTATATAAAGTATACGATACACATTGTCTTAAAATCATTCTTCAAAATATTCATAAGGAAGAATATCTATTTAACCATTTAAAAAATTGCCAAATATTGATTTAGAATAAAGTATGAAAATTCATAACAACTCAATAATCATCCTAACAAAGTTTCCTAGCAGAAGCTTGTAATGTGAAATTCTATTCTTAGTCACAGATCGTTCGTGATTTCTATTGGAAAACGAGATCGAAGCACGCAAATTACGACGAATGTCGAACACGCGCAACTATAGGAACGTGATAGTAGCACGTTGAAATCGAGGTTTGTCGATGGTCCGTGGTAATACTCAAACGAGAAAGCACACCGATTCTGGGCAATTAAAAACGACATGTCGATCGACTGAATATTTATGCATCGTTTTATACCGCGAACTTAACCACGCAGCCAACGGTATTCAGCTTTACGGACGTAATTTCACGATTTTCTCATTCGTTTCGCCAATCCACGCAAATGAATAAGCGGTGTCGTGTTTTCAACCTAAACAAATATCTCCTGTTCGACCAGTCGGACTTCCCGTATCCGATATTTCTAATTCTAAATAAACTACTAATTTTTCGAAAATTATGATAACAAACGTGGCGGTGAGATGTGGTTCGAATACGAGAGTGACAGAGCTACGAATAACATTTAAGCGTCGAACAAAAATAGTATTTGAACTTTTTTCAACCTGAGGAGAGCTGCGACTAGCTTCTGTTATGTGTCTTTGTTCGCAGATGTTTTAGCGCACACCTATTTTTATTTTTTTATTCCATTTTGCTTCAATTTTATACCAAATTTACACTTTGTCCTCTATCTTGTCTATTTGCAACTATCACTAATTAATACTATCGTTTCAAACGTTTAGTAGGAATTAAGGAAATAATTAAGGAATTAATTTATAAATTAACTTAGAAATTGACGATAGACAAATTCTTAAGAAATATTATATTCTTAAGAATATTATTTATATAATTATTATATATATTATACATTATTATTACATATAATATATGATTATTATTATTATTTGCATATAAAAAATAATTGTAGAAATTTGACTAGACTACTTGTAGATAAGCGATTAATTTAGTGATCTAACGATTAATCTAACGATTTCCAGTATCGTTAAAGTACAATTTCAATAAAAAGACAAACGAAGAATATCTTAAAGAAAGAAAGAAACGAATCAAGACTAGAATTTTAAATAATTCTACCAGAAAATGTAAAGCAGCAAATAGAATTCTATTACACTCTTTAACGAGATACCTATTTGTCTCTGAAAGAGTTACACCAGGACTACTCTCCTCAGCTACTTCACTCTTGCCTTTGGCGGCGATTTATTATGCATGCTTACACGCTGTTTTGCAGCGCGGATTTATTCACGCGACTGGATTTTTTTCATCGCTTCACACTATCGCGATTTTCCATGGTATTTGTCGCGCGTTGCGCGATCATCGTCTGGGAATCGATGAAAGGAATCGCGTTTTTAAGCGCGTCGGCTCATCAACGTGGACCGGTTTAATCCCCATGACTGGACACGGCGATAAAACTGGCCGGGTATTTAGGATTCCGGTGGAATTTTCATTTCAAGCCGGACAGGGACGCGGTTGCGAACAATCGCTCCTTTTTTCCCCGCCGTGGATACAGCCAGTAAACAATCCTTGTCGACACCATGTCGGAAAACTATCGACTGTCCAGGGATAAAATTGAAAACTTGTTCGAACACTGTTAACCAATTTTACGGAAGCTTATTTTTGTCAGACGAACCCCGATTATAGAAATATTTCAAAATATTACACGTGCTTTTCGCTATTTTCGTACCGATTTTTTCATTGTTTCCGGATATATTTCAAACGATAAATAAACTTTTGTGAGACTAAATGCACTTTTATAGTACTGGTCATTATTTTTTTTCGGATTTTTTTTTTTTTTTTTAATTCGATCGGAGGTACAGTATCATAGCAACTGGTTAACACGTTCACCGTGCGGTCAATTTCTGCCGACTTTCTAGTTCAATCGTAGATATTTCTTTAATCACAGCTATTATTAATTTAAAATGAATAATCAAATATATAATTAATTTTACTCAATTACATTCTATTACAAATTATGCGTCCTACGTATATTACAAATTCGGATCTCATTGAAACCACCGATAGGGACGCTGGACTTGATGGATCAACAACCTTGACCAACGACAACTCTAACCGCCGACGATATTTAACCGATAACAATGACGATTGAGATATATGATATTCTCTACGTGAACAAAGCTAAAACGCAGTCTGATACAATACTCTAAACCGAACTCGTACTTTGTTCCAACTTGCTGTAAGCAATTGGTTAAGCTCCGTGTCGATCGTTGTTGTTATCGGTTAATATCGTCGTCGATTAAAACTGTTGTCGGTCAAAGTTGTTGTCGATCGAGTCCGGTGTCGGTGAATCGTTGTCGGTATAAGCAGTGCCGGTGATTTCAATGCGACCTAAAAATTCATATAATGGTCACCGGTACCTGACATCATGTTGAATGTGTTAAAAGGGAATCTACTCTAAATGCGTCATATCAGAGTTTAGTTTAAACTTCGATCTTAGTTCGAATTTTTCCGACGATTACTGATAAAAATTTTTGTATAATCTATTCATACCTTAGATTTTTAAATGTAGTTTTAAAATTATTGAAAAACGACAAGTATTAATTTCTAAAAAATCATACGTCGATGGATTAAAGTTTTAATAAAGAGGCTTCTTAATAATAATATAATATGCCTGGCACGTGCCATTACACCTAACCTATCATACCATACCGGAAACGCTCGTTACATCTGACAATTCACGAAATTGGACCAAACGTAATCGGTCGAACGAAGTTCGTAAGTGTGCCCGAACGACGGTCTGGTTTGTGCGCCATTTTCGATGGCTCGATTTTAGAAAATCCTCGATCGCCGGGCGTCGTGACCCGCGAAACTCTTCGACAACTATTTGGAACGAATTCCGAAACTGTCCGATTAACCGGAAGGACGTGCCGGAAGTACATTTCTGGGAAACTGATGCAGCGATCGTAACCATTCTGGTGTTCGTTCTGCGGTTTTGAGCGGAGAACTATTCAGAACTAGCGGCCACCGTTGTCGAAACTGTCAATTTCCCCGGAACAGTCAGTCTACCGTCAAAAATACACCGAACATCCATTTTCTACCGAGTCTTAACTTCTCTACTAAGATAAAGCTTATGTGGAAATCGTCGTAAATCGACGAAAGTTCATTAAAAATTTATGAAACACGAATTGGAGGCTCGGGCTCGATAATTTGAACACTGTGATTACTTATTCTTCGTCTTGTCGTTAAAAGATCAATTTACACCAGCTATTAGTTCCTAGCTTTCCTATTGGAGATTCTAAAATTCTAAATAATTATTCCTCTATTTGAATTCTTAATTCTCTTGTTACAGTTAAAAATTGTAATCAATCACAATCCTCCTTTCCAACGAGGAGAGAATAATTCGCCTATGAAGTGGAGGCTCTTTTGTTAAAAATTCCATAATTCCAAATAATTATTCCTCTATTTAGTTATAATTCTTAATTCTTCTATTAGAACAAAAAGTTCAAATTATTGGTAATCCTCGTTTCGCAAGAGGAAAGAAGAAGTTTGTCATAAAATAGAGGTTAAACGTACGAAGAGTCTCTATAAATAAAGAAATGCAAAAACATCAAGAGTCCCGTTATAAAAACGAAGAAGAACAAATTAAATACTAAAAAAAAGTAAATATATATATATATATATATTCCGCGTAGCTATCGGAACAAACGAAACAAAAGTCAAAACAAAACGAAAGAATACAAGAAACGCGTAAAAAGAAGAAGAATGAGTAGTGAAGAAGAGGATAAACTAAGAAAAACGATGGCAGATCGCCCGGAAATTCACTGTTCGTTCCGTAAAATCATGGTCCGCGATTCGCTTCGTCGTTTTGTTGACCACGATGAATTCCCGCAACGAAGTAGGTAAGATTAACCTACGTCATCGTGGGGGATATAACAGCCTGATGGAAGTTTCTCTATGGTTCCTTTACCACCGAGGGACGCGGCTACTTAGTGCGTGAGACGCGAAAAATTCGAATTCATCCTGAACGATTCTCTTTGCGCTGCCGCACCATCAATCTTTGCCCCTTGGTTCCTGCTGCTGCTGCTGTCTTCGATTGGACACATTTGTGTATCCAGCGAATCGGTTTTTACGCTTCGCGTAATCGATAACGCCCGCGAACAATACCTCAGAACGCTTACAATTCCACGAATCACGCTAAAATCCATTCTAGCCAGCTTCACAATTCATTAATTTTTTTTATATGTATACGAAGATACATTATTGAAAATTAGATTAAAACTATATCAATGTAATTACGATAGTCAGTCGTCATAACGATGCTAATGAATACTTACAATATGTCGTAAAACACACACACACAATAATATTGGAAAAAGGTGTTCACAAATCGTCAAAGAATGCGCAACATTTTCGTGTGTCTGTGTACGTCGGTAGCAGCCAAACGTATCAAATATTAGCCACACAAAGCAACCTAGAAGTCTCTGTGGACTCTGTTTCACGAAGTTTCCAGTGTCCAAGAGATCATTCACAGTAGAAATACGTTAACAGTGAGTAATGAAATCGGGCTGGACGGGATTCAGGTGGAGAAAGAATCTGTAACCCGTGGCAGATTTTTCACGGTGGCATCGGCTCGGACACACACACACACAGAGAGAGAGAGAGAGAGAGAGAGAAGGGAAGGAAGCTTGTCAGACTGGAGAAAGATACGAGGGTGAAAACAAAGCGCGAGATGAATGGCACTTTTCGCGTGACACCCGCGAAAAACGTTTGTCCTGTGCGAATCTTGCAGCTCGCAGCTCGTAAAAATTTCAACAAGAACGCCTCTTCCGGGGCCGCTCGTGATTTCCAGGCCTCCTTCTCTGTCTGCCTGTCCGAATAGAACAAACAAGATCGTTGCGTCGAAGGAACAGTGTAATGGTACTCGTAAAATCACTCGATTGTTAAAGTAAACGCGTTTTTGATGTTTCGAATGTCGCGCTCGAGCCAATTTCACCGAAATATTTACGCGCGGAGACTTGGAAAGGTTAACCTGGATGTGTCACAATATTTTCTCCAATATCTTTCAGATTGATGTCGCGTTTCCTTCCTCTGATATATACCTATCATTATTCCATTCATAGTTAATTATCGTCCATCATAAGAAAATTTACCTAATCGTTTCGTACTGATAGGATTATTTAAAACTGTTTACAATTTTCCTGTACGATACATTTTTCTCTATTTTCAACCATTTTTAAAATACTGCCGTTATATTCTATTTCAACGTATCTCTTATACCGAATTTCATTCTAAAACTACCTTTACTTCTTTTCATTTTAAAGATACTTTTAGATCTATAATTTTAATTATTCGGTGATCGAAGGGCCGCGAGATGTTTCAATATCGCTGCACAATCGCGAGAGTTTCATTAATTGATACATGCACGATAACAATGATCATCAGCCTGTTATTTCATAACAAGGAAGGGTAGAAAGTTGTACGAAATGGAAGTATTAATTGAATTCAACGACGCACAAAGCACACTGTAACTTGTTACTCTTCGTATCGCGGCTGGCTAGCCACAAACGTGACTGAAATCGTTTCGCTGCCCGTTAATTATTTCGTGCTTACACCCGTACCCGTCTCTAATTAACCAAATTATCGTTAATCGAAAGAATGAGCTGGTAACTGCTTCGTTTCGTTTGTTGTTGAATAAGATTGTTCTTTAATGAAGATTTAAATCAATTGAAGCTTCGAATTTACGCGGTGTTGAGTGAAATTAGATAACTTACAATTACACGTGTGTATTATCTTTCCGAAACAATCGTTACAAGGTAATTTTATTACACCTTCTGGATCTTTTCAAAGTCGTTCGCTTTATTGGTTCATACGCCAATATTTTTGAAACGATCAAACATCTGAACTTTCGAGTTTCCGACATTTCGAATCTTTAAAGTTTCAAATCTCCAAAGTTCCACATTTCCAAGGTTTCAAATACTTCAAATCAAACTTTCAAATACTTTCTAAATCTTCCAATTTTGCAAACCGTCAAATCATTGATTTCTCGAACATACAAATTCCGAAATTTACCTTCTGCTTACACGTCCATTCGCAACCATCGAAAACACAATTTGAAAAATTCACCGGAAAACAGCTTCGACTTGTAACGCGTCTTACCCCGCCTGCATACATGCACCGTGCAATCGTACAAAACTGTACAGGAGCTAAAAAGCACGTAGAGAATGAAAAAAAAAAAAAAAACAAAACAAGAATCAAGGAGTCAAGAAACGAGGAAACAAGAGGAACACGAAATGAAAGGAGCAAAAGCAGCGCGAACCAAGGCGGGGGTAAATAGATAGAAATCGGAAATAGAAGCGGGTGAAGTGGCGTAAACCAAAGAGAGGGTAGTATAAGAGAACAGAGAGAGTACGAAAAAGTCAATAGAGTTTTGTAGGTATACCAGTGGGAAAAAGTGCTTGTACGTCGCGTATCGCCCCGCTTAATGACCAGAACAGTCGACGAGGACTGAAATTAAACCGTGTTTTCTAGTTACTTACCGGCTGAAAGGCTTTCAATTGCAAGGGTGAGCGACGAACGAGAGTGAGAAAGAAATTTTTTCTGTCGACTGGGAAAGAACTCGAAGATAGAGTTGGGCGTGTACAATGGTAGTTTTCTTCGCGTCTGACACGTAAAGAAACCGTTTGTTTACCATGAATTATGTCACTCGATATCGCAGTGAGTGGGATAAGAAGACAGCCGAAGAAAGAGAGGCTTAATGCCCTGTAGACCGGGCGAACTTCTTGAAGTGTCGTGTTTATGGAACGTTCGAATATAAATCGAAAAATATATCGAATAGGTGGAAAATGATTTTACCATTCTCAAATTTTGTCAAGGTATTTTCAAATTTTTCTAGCATATAATATTCCTAAATTTGTCTAAAATTGTATAACCCTGTTAACCTTGTTGTTAAGGAAAAAACGTATGATAACGATTTTTTTTCAATGAATTTACTTGGTTGAATTTTGTATTTTCGCTTAATCAAGGTTTCATTTAATACTTTTTTTATCCGTATTCTCTCCATTTAGATTCTATCGAGAGAATTTTGAGGACTGTTGGCGATTTCAAGTACGAGTATTTCAAGTAAGAGTATAAGTTTGATAAGCATTTCAAGTCCCATTTCAATTTGACAGTTTACATTTCACACGAAAATTTCATCCGTAAATTCAACAGAACTTTACTTAACGTAAGACACTCTTAACACGTTTCATCTAGAATCCGAGTTACTACGTAGATACTTCGATATACCTCTACATACGATGGTACTATATACGACGATACTGAGTTACCAAGAGAAAATTAAAAAAACATGAAAATTTAGAAACAGATTGCACAATAACATATATATGTATGCGGTACGGAAGTTTATAAATATATTAGAGAAAAATTTGTATAACATAGATTATATCACATATGTAGCGCTATTACGTGGATCACCGAATATGTTAAATGTTCCAATCATGGCACAAATTTCCTCTTCAAGCTATTTAATAAGTCTACAACGAGACACAGTGTCATCGAGTAACCAAGGAAGGGTCACTAGAATCCTCGGGATTTATCTAAGGTACAAGAACAAATTTCTCATTGAAAGAATTTACGTCCCCAAGGAAAAACCGGTTGAACGCACGATTCAATACGAACCTCAATCACGCTACGGTCGTGACAGAGGAACTAAAAATGGTTCGCAGCAGGGACACCGGAAGTCGTCACGTCAGTCATCCGGCAGCGAAAAAGTCTCTCGCGTTAACGAATCGTGAAACTCGCAACATCGGAGGACGAAGCGAGAGAATTAATTGACCAATCGGGAAAGAAACGTACTTGACCCTTTTTGTCCGTTAGAAGGGAAAGGAAGGAGGAAAGTTGCACGTATTTACGAGTACGAAGCTCGATGAGGAAAACAAGCACGACCGGCTGGAATAAGTCTCTGGAGAGCCGAACGACGAGGAGGAGCACTTGTACTTCTTGTAACAGGCTCGCTTTGTCGCGCTTAATTTCAGAGATTTACGAATCGATAGAAATTTACGCAAGACACGGGCCGAATTTTATTCTCGTCCTCTCTCTCTCTCTCTCTCACTTAACTTCGAAGGCAGCTCGAATGGGCTTTAAACGGATTTATGCGTTCCCGCGGTTTATGCATCGACTACTGGTATACTATACTTCGCCATTTATCTCATAGACTTCGTTGTTTCCTTCGGCGACGATCGATTCGTCTATCGTTCTGTCTGCTCTGTTATAGCGACGAATTTGCCTGTTCAATAGTTTCGATAGATGTAAGGTGAATCATTGAATGTAACGTCAAGTCTTTGATTCGTGACAATGACCAAATATGGTAAAAGACGGTAAAAAAGTGTTCATTTATTTTGGAACTGGAATTGTGTTTAATTGCCATACAATATATCGAGCTATTATAGTTTTCGTATCCATTATAGTATTTTCTTATTCTTGTACAATTTACGTCTTCAAGAACGAATTTACCAAGGTTGTAAGAAAATAATAATTCGTAATAATAATATCTTTGGCAAAACCGATTTTGAATCTTGCTATACGTTATATTCTGTTTCAAGAAACATTCGAAGAAGTATATTTCAAGTTTCTATGAAATTGACGGGGAAAACATTTCCACTATTCGATAAAAGGCTAATTATTGAAAAATTGAGGAACTCGAAGCAAAAATTCTCAAACCAACAAAAGCGAAGCAAAGAAAAAAGACACGAAAGTCAAAGCGATTAACGAGTAAATACTTCCAAATAAACCGTAAGAGTTAAATTTATTCAGTTGTTGGTATTCTGTAAGCGTTCCAAGAGTGTTCGGGTAGCACCGAAGCGTCAAAGAAGACATAATCACCTTCTAAACCCGTAGTGGGTTTCGTACCGAAATTTGTCTATGTGAAACGTGAAAAAATTCTGAGTCTATCGACGTCCATCGCGTGGCGTTCCATCGCGGAAAGTAGAATTAATACATGACTATCGTTCGTAGAAAAAGTCGGTTTCATACTGCTGAGAGGCTTTTTGTCGGCCGGTGAAACAAAGAGAGTCCGGAGGAAAAGTTGGTAAAAAGGGGTCGGCAAAAGGAAGACGGAAGATAAAGGGCGAAAGCGTAGAAAAAGGGAGGGGTGTATCTTCTGGGGCGCATCAATCGCGAGGAACGCGAGAATTATCCCGAGTGAAACCGCGAAAACTAAATCCTGGCCTGGGGAAAGGCGAAATTAATGCTTGCGGCTTGCTACGACAGAGACGAGTGCAATTGAGGGCACCAAGAGGGAGAAAAGAAAAAAAGAAAGTCCCATAATCTTGAGAGGTTTCTTACGAGGACTCGTGAGGATGAAAATGGACAGCCAGGTCGGCTGAAAGGAGTCGATGTACCTTCCTGCGTGCGTCACTTGCGAAAAACACGGGTTCTTTACGAATCGACCCTCATTGATACTCCACCGCCATCAATTATGCCACCGTCTCGCTTCGAACGCAAGCTGGCATCTTTAGGCTATAGCCCCACTGCGTTTCCCCATAAACATCCCTCGCCAACCCTCTTTTTCTCCAGCGTATTCCTCGAGGTACGTTCCGTTTCTACACAACTTTCTTTCACTAGTTTGTACTTGTTGTCTTTCGCTTTGCCGCTTCTTCTGCTTTGTTAAGAAGTTTCTATAGGTAGGTATATATGAATTTGTGTTAAAGTGTATATGTCTATAGGTTTGCTTGTTACTTTGTAACTTGTTCTACGGTAGTTGTTCGTTTTCTGTTGTTGGTTAAGCTTCCTTTGGGCTTTCCTTGAGAATTTTTTGACCAACTTAACTATTTTATCATATCCTTTCGCGACGATCGAACCGCTGATGAATATATTCCGAAACTTGCAAAATGGAGAGAAATAAGGAAAATAATCTTCATCGGTGTACTCTGCTAAAGATCATTCGAATCTCCAAAGTATATAAAAAAAAAAAAAAAAAAAGAAAAAATGCGGCGTAAATCTATAAAATTACAAAGTTTTACTCGTGTCGGTACTTGGGATATTTTAATTCATTTACTTTTAAACGTTAAACAAAAATGTTAGGAAGATGCAGCTGTTTAACGCGAATCATATTACTAGGTGCAACGAAGGAAGTAAGAAAACAGTAAACTACTACGTACAAGTGTGCACAATTTAGAAGATCTTGCGAAAGTATCAAATATATCTAAGGAAAAATCTACTCTTCTTATATTACATTGTTCTCGTATAACTATGAAGATACATTTTACATTATTTTCGAGACACTTTAAAGCTACTCGAAATACCTATTTCTACAATCTTTATTATACCTGCTCCGTTTAAAACTACTTTCTAGCTGTGATCCTTTAACTCGGTTTATTATTAAAACAACGAAGATGTTCAACATTCCCCAAACATACTAAAAAAGATCTACTTCTACAATCGTCATTCTATTTTCTCCGTTCAAATTTATCTTCGATCTACAACGACTTAACTCGATTTATTATTACAATAGCAAAAAGAAAAATCTGGCCATAAGACCGTATTAAAGTCTCCAAAAACTTTTCCACGTTACATCACTCTTACACAATCATCGCATTATTTCAAACACCTTAAAAATCTCGAAGAATCTACTTCTACGATCTCGATTCCATTTCCCCCGTTGGAATCTATGTTCAATCTACAATCACTTAACTTGTTCGACTATGAAAATAAGTCGAAAATATTCAATTAACTTATCAGATGGCCACAGAATTCTACCCTGGAAACTTTCTCCCGCTAGCCCTCTAAATCTTCCACTCCCCCTCTACCATCGTTCGAAATACGTTCATTGATCCTTCCACTCTGTTGGGAACCTTCTTATTCCTGGTCATTCCGCTACCATTCCTTTCCCCTGTCGGCCATCCTTCGTTCCGGAGGAATGGCACCCGTTGGACCGTTTAAAACACGAGGTGGACGCGCGCACTCTTTCCGGAGAAACTCGACATCCGGTACGTCAATCCGTGCCCGGTTGCTCCTTTTAAGAGCATCGATTCGACTTCCGTACGAACCACCATCGATACGACTGTTACTTCGTTTGTTCGACTTGTCGGCCGACAAACGCAGAAACTTCGACGACTGGCCAGGTCGGAAAAATTAAGTCGATAAATCTGTAATCACGTCCGCCCCTTCGACCGTTGCCAAGCGAAATTATGACGTTCACAACGGCTAACCGGCCACCATGGATCTGCCCCAGCTGGTTCGCCCTTCTTTTCAACGTGTAAAACACTCTTTCCTACTCCGGTCGAAGAAACATTGCGGTGTCGTAAAATAGTTGTTCCAAGTTGAAGTCTAGATGGTCGAGTATTTAGACGAATGGACGGGAGACGGGCAAGGGTGAGGATTTGGAAGTTTGGTCAAGGTTGTATGAAGTTTATATCGACTATAAATTTAGTGTATTCGATAAAAAGAGAAATAAATAAACGATAGAATACCACAGCTTTCTCCCTTTTGTAATAGAAGTTCTCTTTCTTTTTTGTTCTCTTTTTCTTTTTTTTTTTTTTTTTTTTTTTAACATATACAATGTAAAATTTCTTTCAATTTTCGTTATAAAAAAAGAAAAAGAATAGAAAAAAGAATGATAGACACGACCTAAAGGATAAAGTCCGTGTAAAAAGAGAAAGAGAGAAAATAGAAAATAACCGAAAAATAGAATAACAGAAAAAAGAACAACAGACAAAAGAACGCCACATGTACAGTGCACAAAATATACTTCAGAGTAAACGAAAGAAGAAAATAGCAGAAAATAAGCAAGAAATCTAACAACAGGTAAGACAGTAATGCATCGTTTGGAAAATAAGAGACTCCAGACAAGAAGGAAGGAGCGTCAACAAAAAATAACCAATACTAAGGAACCTATGAGAAAAGTAACAGAAAAAAGAATGTTACGCATCTGCAGATATAAGATGCATAAGCCGGAAAATAGAACACACTACGAAGAATAGGAGAAAACCGGCAAACCGAGAAATCGAATACCAAAAAAAGAACCTCATGGAAAAAAGTATATTACATGCATAACCAAGGAAATAAAACACTGTGAAAAGGAAAAACGAAAGAGCGAATCCGACATTCCCATTCCTTACACAACCCTCGACATCCTTTCAGCAATACCTTGCCACCTTCGCTTTATTTCCCAATAATTCGCACAATAACCCGGCTGCATAAATCAAGCAACGCGGCCAACTGACAGCAATTCCCTCGTCTCACGATCCAATCTCACGAACGTGGAACTTGGAAATCGTTGTGTTACCCCATTCCTGTTCCGGCTGAACGGTGCGAGCGCGAGGGACAAAACGTTTCACGCGTTGAACTCGAATCAAGAACGACCGATTACGCTCTCGTCGAACGAATTCCGTTGCGCCGTGTAAAACAAACACGACGGCGACGATGGTGGAGGAAGAAAATAAGCGAACACGAGTCGTCCGCGAATCGTTCGGTGAAATTTCGTTTGTCCGACCTTCATGGTCGTCGTATCCCGTTCGATTTATGAAGTAGGAACCTCCATGCGCGGTGTCCTCCAAGTTGAAGAGTCGATATGAATATTTCTAGGTCTCCGGCTGAATCTCGATATTCGCTCGCGACGAACAGAAGTATTGGAAACGCGCAAGAAGTTTGGACAATCGAATTGTTTTACTCTGACTCTTGACTTACTTGGCTTCGGTTCGAGCCGATATGAGCGTGTTCGATAAGAGTCGAGGGATCGGGACTTTCGTTATTTCGGCGAAGGGTATGGAAATTTTCAATCGATTTTGACATTGGTTAAGATGGGTTTAGTGACAGTGAAAACTGAATTAATCCTTGATGTGTGATACCGAGCTACTACCTGCGCAGGGATTGTGGTTTCTATAGAAATATCGATTAGGTATATTGTTATATTAGAATTATGTTTCTATAGGAATATTGATTATTGACATTAGGATATAGGAGGAAGATTGATTATATTCGTAATATAGTATAGTTTGAACTATGAGTTTAGTTTCCATTTTCTTTTTTTTTTTTTTTTTTTATATATATAGTTATTCGAAATAAATCAAATTCGACAAACGTACCATAAAAGAAAAAGAAAATACAAAGAATGTAAATTGTAAGGGTATAAGTGTTGTTTAAAAAACAAATCGTTGAAGCTGTAAACTAAATGAATAGTAAAAATAGAATATTAAAAAAAGGAGGTAAATATCAATCTGCAGTCTACGATAAAATTACAATTTTTTATCAACCCATAAAGCAGGTTTCCCTCGACCAAAGAACGCTTATCGTTCATTGTAAGATGAAGTCGATTCTCGCGACGTTCCATTCCCATCGGGTTGACACGAACAAACCCTGACAAATCTCTGTTGACTGGCTACAGACGAGCGACACGTGTGTAAAGACTCGACTTGATCCTTACAGACACAATCTGATCGTAAAAGAAGCGGAAAGGACGCGGTGTCGAATATCGATGATTATTTTACGAGCGTTGAATTTACGAGAATCTCCGTTTTCCGTATTGTCACCGGCTTTTATTAGATCCTGTAGATGTTCGTTCGAGAGAAAGAGCGTCGTTTCGATACGCTTAAACGATTCGCGATTTCTTCGTGACCGGAGAAATTTATTAGTGATAAGGATGCATACGGAAGAACTAGAGAGAACTAGAAATGTTAATGAAAGGAACGTACGACATTTTATGGCGAATTATGATTTTTTTGGAATTCACGCTCCAAGTTGTAAATTTTTAGTGACGATAGCAGTTTGGAATATTTAAATGAAAAGATTTAAAGGGTTTAACAACAGACGTTAATTCGTTGAAATGAAAGGTTAATTTTCACAAAAACGAAGAAACGGGAGAGCCTTTTTCTGGTGCACGCATGAAACTGGCACGGAAATGACAAAGGTAACAATTAAGAAAATTCAAATGAGATAACTGGATATAATATCAGCGAACACACCTGCATTTATGTCGAGCATAAAACTATTTTGTTCCCTTTCTCTCTAGATAACATAACAGTTGAAACGTGTGACACGTTAAATATAAATAAATGTTACGCTTATATGATATACTTGCGCGGTGGCATAATTTTTTAATGGAAAATACCGGATCCAAGAGAAACGTGTTATATTGTATTTAATAGTATATCATATCACTGAATTGTACAACAAATAAGAATGCAACGAATGCGAGATTCGTAACTTTTCTAAACGCGTATAATGTACGTAATTTTCATGCCACGGCGGCATCCGTATATCACGCAATGGTAACATTTTTAATTTTCAGGCATGTCCCTATCCATTTCTATATCGAGATTTTTATATTTGCAGCGTGTGCCTTTTGATCTAGTATGCGTTTTTACATGCGCGTTTGTAAGCAGCATAGTCGCGCAGTACGAATTTCAGAGTAAGCATAGTTCGTCAGTGCCAAAGAGAAATAACGTTACTGCGCCTTTGAGCTACTAAGCTTCTAATGATTTCAAAGAAGGCATCACTCTTTTCATCATTACGTTGCGCTTCTTTCGTATATATTTTTCCAGTTTCTTCGACACACTTTTCTGGTTTCTCTTTCGTAAAATATGATTCGGTAGCTTTTTAAAAGTTACTTACTTAACAGATTCTTACTACTGATGAGTCTTCTAAAGTGTCCAACTTACCTGAAACAAACAAAATAATTTCATCACCACAAATCGTTATTGAAATAATTTACGAATATGAAACTCTTCGTTTTTAGAAAATAGTTTAAGCTTGAACGTACAATGACATGTTTAAACAATGCACAAGTTCAATTTCCTTTTTATAATATCTTTCATTATATGAACATTAAAGCTGTAATTCACGATTCAAACATTTTTCGTCGTTTAAAAAGCAGCCAATTATGAATTAATATCAGAATATTTAATTCCAACCAACCTACAAATTTAATTTAACTTTTATAATACTAAATTTAATATACACATAAATTCAGTTTCATTTTTATAATATCATACTTTTTTAAATGTAGGGTTTAAAACGTGTAAAAATTCGTCGCTATTTACAAAACAACGTTAGTTCGAGCGAATAATGAAACGTTTAATAATCCACAAATCCAATTTCATTTTTATAATGATGCAGGCATCCAGATCCACGAAATCCCTTCAAAGCCCTGTCAACTCGCTTCCACGGCGAAGAAAAACGAAGGAGGAGTTCAATTTTCTAAAACAAACCTCACAAAGAAGCTCTTCGAACGATCGATTCATTAATCCATCGCTTATCCATTATCCCTAACGCCTCGAACTTTCCTCGAGCTTTCATTCATCTTCACAGTGCGCGTACTCGCGTGCACCTAAAGCCCTTTCCTCGCCGGAGAGATACACCACCGCCACAACGGGGGAAAAACCAAATTCATAAATCATCTCTCTCGATACGAGCAACTTCGTGCAACGCGTGAAAAACTTCAACTTTCTCCCTTGAAATAGAGCGTTCCCCTTAAGGAACGAGGAGTTCACCAATCTCTCATACTTTACCACCTCGCTTCGAACAGCGAAAAAAGGTCCTAAGAAGCGACGAAGAAAAGAGACGGATTTAAATCGTCGCTTTTATCATTGCCTTCAACGTTATGCCATTGAAGTCCCGATTATTCGAGAATGTAAGTTGTTTCGAGTGTTTAAATGGTAGAAGTATGATTTGGAAGGAGTAAAAATATAGAAAAATTTCATTAGCGAATAGAATGATGTTACGTTCTTGTATCGTATAGAGAATTTTGTGAATAATAAGAATCTTTTATTGATGGTGACCTTTTATTGATAAATCTAAATAATATTTTGTAAAATCAAAGTGCACAAATTTCCTGGTATCAAATATTAGTTTTAGTATAGATAATAGAAAGTTATCTATATTTTGATCGTAAAATTTTAGCAGAGGAATAAATATAGATCTTGATAGATTTGGATATTTGGATATATGAAGTTAAAATTGAACAACCATTCGGTATCGAATATATCAATTGCATTTATATTCCGGTTTCAGAAATTTAAAGATCGCGATCAAGACAATCGCGAACAATTAAAACCTACTCTAATTTACTCAACGACGTATATCTAGCCCTCGCCGTATAAAGTTACAATTCAACGTTATCACATAAATCCCACGAACGATAAAAAGAAGCTGCGCCAACTCCTTTGCCGTAAGAAGAAATATAGAAAAATATAGAGCACATCGCATAGAGAATAAAGAAACAAAAATAGAGCAAAAAAAGAAGAGATACAATGCATCTAGCGAACAATAAAAGCAGTGAATTTTCCCTGATATCGTAATCCCCTTCCTCTTTCAACTCCATCGGAGCTACGTCCCGGCTCATCTATACAAGACACCCTCTCGTACTTCCCAAAATACGCCGGTGTGCAAACCGAATCTTGTTCTCAGTGAAATCACGACCGAGAGCTTCCCCCCCCCCCTCCCCCGATGACCAGAGTTTTTCTTCCTCTTTTCCGTTTCCCTTGGTACACTCGGTGGATTCCCATCGGAGGAAGATTTGTCCGACACTCTTACGGAGTCTAGAGGATCTCTACCCTTTTCTATGACCGGTGTCAAGTCGACGGACAACGAGAGAAGTTGCGCGGAAATGGCGAAGAATTCGAACGTGGTACGTGTGGCTAGCGATGAGGAGGCGGCACGTGTGATAAGTTTCCCAGTTATCACCAGATGCCGGCCAACAATTTATTTTCCTCTCCACCTCTTTCCTATCCGCCCGAAACACGCTCCGCCCTTTTACCCCCTATCCACCTTTACCGATAGATAGTTCTTTCCTACTTCAAACTCCATCCTTCTCTCTCATCTTGTTACTCTAGCTAGTTGATACTTTGTTTTTTGCAACTACGTTTTCTTTTTTCTCTTAGGCTACTCCTGATTTTTTTATTCAATTTACCCTTGATTTGTATTATCCTCCTTTACAAAATTTTCCTTTAAAAAATTACAGCTCGCCTATTGTAGGAAATGGAGTCGTAACGTTAGTTAACCGATCGGTCAAGTTATCAAAATCTCCTTTTATCACAAAGCGACATTAAGATCAGAAAATCGAACAAATGTATTTATTTTATCTTTCTTTCGTACTCTCCGAGTAGGAAATAAAAATATTGAGACCACTATAACAAAAGTCGATATTTGCTCGA
The DNA here is from genome assembly GCA_014737505.1 of Bombus sibiricus. Taxonomy (NCBI): domain Eukaryota; kingdom Metazoa; phylum Arthropoda; class Insecta; order Hymenoptera; family Apidae; genus Bombus; species Bombus sibiricus. Next base: position 354,549 of record JACXIM010000188.1, read on the forward strand.
TCTCTTTTTATTTCTAAGAATATATCGCAATTATATTGCAGGTTTATTTGTTTTTGACTTGGTGTTTTTTCGTGTTTGATATCGCTTTGTTACTTTAGCTAGCAGCGTTTACTATTTTTGATTTACCGCCTTTCTTTTTTGCTTTTTGCAATGCCATTTCATCGCTTTTTTCTTTTTTTTTTTTTTTTTTAAACATTTATCTCCATCGGTTGGACATTTATCTATTGTTTCTTGGTTCCGGCTTTTATTTCGTACCTTTTTGGATTTTGAAACATGTACATTGTACATGTTTGTTTTACATATTACACTTGTTCGTTTCTTTAATTTTATATTTTGTTGCTTTTTCATTTTTATTTCCCCGCTTTTCCTTTATTTATTTCAGCTTCAAAGCTCCGTATGCCCGGTCTATTTTCAATTCTCGTCCCTTTTTGTGTGAAACTTGTCAACCCTTTATCCTGCTTTCAACCGTTAATTGAGAAATACCAATTTAAAGTTTTTCCCAAATTGTCTTTTCTTTAAACGTGACAATTCATTCAATTTGTTTATAATTTACCAATTCACCGACTGAATTTAGAAACGTGGCGGCCAATTATTTGGTATCAATTATTTACCCTTTGTTAACATATTTGTTCCTCATTAACAGAGTTGATTATTCTCAATTTACATCTACTGCCTCTTTCATCTTAATATTCGTACCACGCTCAGTCAGCATATTCTTGGGAGATTTTTTTTCTATTTCTGTCCTGAGATTTCTCTCTGTCTAGATTTCTCTGGGTATTTTCAGTTTCCAGTTCTTCCATCCCTCTACTTTTCCGAGGATCTTTCTTTCACTGCCATAAAGGCTTGGAAGTATATAAATATAATACATTCGTGATATTTTGGCCTGTACGAATCGGAATAGATTCTGTTATCTGTCTCCATTGTCAGACTTTCCTTTTTCTTCCTTCTATATCTATCCATTTATTCTTTCTACCATCCTCCCTGCTTTATTAGTATTTATCTAAACTTGGGTATTTTCTTCTCAAAGGCAGCCTTCTCTTTGTTCGTAAGATATTCCGCATATTTTCCGCCAATTATTTTACCTCATACTGTGAGTTATTCACATTCCTCTTCCCCTTCTTCGACTTACGCTACGACATTTCTCAATAACTGTCGTCTGGAATATTCCATTTGTAAAGTAAAAAACGAAGAAAAGACCTTGAATACAATCTTTCTGTGCTATTCTAATTGCAAGATTCTAATTGCACAAATAAGACGAAAGAAATTATTCAGATCTTTGCACTCTCTGATATTTTCCTTCCACCAAATCTCTACAATTTTCACTCTTTCACGCTTTATTGCCATTTACAATACATTACCATTATTCACACTCTCATTTTTGATGATAGTGTCTCAACAATTCCCTTCCGTTTGTAAAATAAAATATATATATATATACATATATCACTTCCCAAAGGCAGTTTTATTTCATTATTAAATTATCATTGTAGAAATAAATCAAAGACAATTGTTGAAATCCCCTCATTTCCTAGTATTTTCCTTGCACCAAATCTCTACGTCGACGATCGTCCACTGCTCATATATCCACCTTTGACTTTTCTAGTTCCAAACATTTTTCAGTTTCTCTGTGTTCTCATCTTTGTCTCTGGCTCCACCCAATTGCCTCCATGAACACCCGCGCGCACACATACACACACACACACACACGCACACGCACACACACATATCCTCTGTCTGCATGTTCTTTTTACTCCTCTGTTCTTTCCCAGTGTTCCTCCTTTCTCGATCTCTGTAGGTACAGGATACACAGAGTTCTCTCGTCTCGAGTTCTCTCAACCTGGTTTTTTCAACGACGAGAAAAGAAAGTCTCCTCGACTCAGTCCACGTAACGCAAGGCTCGAGTCATAGATACGTGTATTAAGAACGATGTAAGCGGGCCGTTTTTTCTTTGCGCCGTGGCACGGTGCTCGAAGAAAGGGAGAAAACAGAGTCGTGGGACGTTTGCACGGAGCGCGAAACGGATGTTCTTGTGTGGATCTTCCTTTTGAGAGAAGATCTCCACCTGCTCGTTCTCGAATAATTTCTACGTCCTGCCTTGTACTTTGTCAGAAAACTTTGCCATAATGCGAAGCATGGCCATTTTTAAGGCACGTCCAGGAATATGTCTATGACATAGTGTTTTAAAACGTAATTTTCGCGATACCTAAGCGAATTGATGTTTTCGTAGGAATGGCTTTGTTGGGATACATCGAACGAATTACATTTGTCAGTTGTTTGTGATTTCTTACTTGATATATTATACTTTATCTTATTTTTTATTATACAATATATTATAATATATTATTATTACTATTATGAATATATTGGTCTGATTAATCATATCAACTGCTATATATTCTGACGCAGATTTTTTCTTGCACGGCTAATGAAAATAATACTTTTCTTCAAAATTGTTGCAACATGCGTATATTTTTAGTAATAAGTATTATAGGTGGAAATTTAATTTTCTTTGTTAGTAGTAATCCATGATGTTTTAATTTCAATTATTATAACTTATGTTGCTTCTGCTCCTACATCGTAGGTTACTAGGTATATTGTACGTGATTTGTACAACGATTTTTCTTTTTGAACTCATTTGACGTATTTAAGCATGAATATATTTCGATATTCGATATACGAATATTTTCTGGATTATATATTTTTTTTTAATATCTTGTAAAAGATCTCCTTTCACGAAAGATTTTAAAGATTTTAAAGATATTTTCAAATATTTCAATACAAGATTGTAATGGTACAATAAAAGACTTAACCTTAGGACTTTGCTCCGGTCGCGAAATTTTGCCCTTGATATTATGCAAATATTAATCTGACAAATTATAATTAGCATAAGAAGACACAGCTAACTCTCTCTCTCTCTCTCTCTCTCTCTTTTAATTAATTATACAGTTACATCTTCTGACAAAGTTGAAAATAACTTTCCATCCTCGCAATTATCACAGAGAAACAATTTACATTAATACAATACATTTTGCCACTAAACTGGTTTTCTAAACACAAATATACCTATTTTCTTGATCACATTTCCGAAGATACAGCAAAGATTATAATATAGAAAATATTTTTCTAACCCTTTTACCCTAAGACGAAGTACTGTTGTTATCAAATTGCAACATACACTGCTCGTAGGGGATTAGTTGCATAAGCCAAGCAAATACAAGTAAAAACGTCCTATAAGTTTAATAGACCGGCACTTATAAAAATCGACGTAAGGACAGAATCGCTTTGAAATTAAAGCGAAGAAACACATGCTTTTCCAAAATCTCCACGGCGTTAATTATTAACTTACATAGAGAAAGAAGATGTAAGTACACCAAACGGGCGGAGTCCGTCTAAGAGCTGCATCAACGGTTATTAATGTTTCAAGATTACTATCTCTTTGAGCACGCTTTCTTCTCAACGTGGAACGCCGGAAAATTCTATTCGGGACAATTTTAGCAGAATTTTGTGCAATCCTCTGGCCGAAACATGTGCAACGTAGGTAAATACAACGGAAGGAAGTATTTCGAGACTGGGTTCTCGCGGCGCAGGACGTCGATTAAAATTACTTATGCTCCAGAGGTGGCCACGTTGCTCCTTCTACGTTTCGTCAAGTTGCGCGATGTCGGAAGTTTTACAAAATTCGCCCGCCATCCCGACGTGGAAACATAATTATGAACATACAATCTGTCGAAAGTAAGTTTAAATTAATTGAATCGAGACATTCGATTAAATATTGATACCATTAGCAACCATTAATATTACGTTAACGTAACATTACATTTAAAATCTTTGTCTTTTTGTTTCTTTAAGGTAATTCACGGTTATGACTTAAACTTTGCTTTCTCACATTGCGTTTGTGAATTCGAAGGATCTATTTAATATCTTTTTCATGGCTATTGCTTTTTTATTTTTGGACCGTACAATTTTTTAAGGTTTCTGAAAAGACACACAAGACGCGCTTTATCAATCAACTGAACCAGAGCGTGATCTTAACGTTTCATTCGCAACTTTCCTTCAGTCAGTTTATACGGGTAATTAAATTGTAAAGTAAATTCCAAGAATTTTCGTTGCTATAACTTATTCCATCACTATGAAGTTTCATACAGTATATTTCTATCGAATAATAAAGTATGTAATCTTCTATCGTTTCTCTCGTGCCTTAAAAACAATCAATAAAAATTATTCTGCTCGTAAATAAAGTAACTAAAGTAGCTCGTGCATAAAGAAGTATTCGAGATCTTTTAAAATCAAACATTTGCAAACAATAGTAATCGCTACTAAAGATATCAATTTTCACCAATTAATTTCAACTCGTTTAATCTTTCAAGTGTCGCGGAAGTAACGTTAAAGATGTTAGTATTCTCAGCTATTTAAAATATTCCATGCGAGTATCTGAACTCGTCTTAGTTTTAAAACTGTCAAGCAAAGTGCAACCGTTATTACGGTATTACATCTTGCCAACCAATAAAATGTCCAATTACTCAGCAATACGAGCACCTCGAGATTTTAATTATCCATTCTCATCCACGTTGACCGTGCTCCTGTAGCCACAGCGCAATCATTATTCTTCTAACCTCATCAATTATGCGAGGAAACGCGAAGAATCTCGCGTCTCCGACGTTCAAGATCGTCTGTACCGGTTGACCGTCGAAAAAACTGACTATCATTTTCCTTAAAAATATTCTTAACGTCAGTGATGGGATTTTAATAGCGGATCGTCGCCTTAACGACGCTCCGGCTAACTTCGTTAGCTTCGTTAATATCCTCCACGGCTGCTAACTTTTCTTATTTTCCGTCCAACTTCGACGTTATTGCATTCCATTCACTCTTCCATTAACAAGCTTATTGTTATTTTTCTCTTCCACCTTCGTTTATGATTTTTCATTTTTTTTTCTTTTTTCTTCTTTTTCGATGTTCGTTGCATCGTTAACACTTCAACGACATAAGAGTTTCATCAGTGGACAGACATGGAATGGAAAATTATTTCAAACTGTCAATCCTAACGTTTTAAATTCTGAATATTCGGTCAAAAGAATTTTTTAATTTTAATATTTCGAATGCTGAATATTTAGTCCGAGAAATTGTTCATTTATGACATTTCAAATATTGAATATTTGCAAAAGAATTATTTAGTTCCTACTATTCGAATAACGAATACTCACTGAAAAGAATTTTTTTACTTTAACGTTTCCAACACGGAATATTCGGATAAAAGAATTTTTTAATTCATAAATTTCAAACACTTGTTTGGCGAGTAGGTATTTGGTGAAAAGAATTCTTCAAATCCAACATTTCGAACACTAAGCATTAAATAAAAGGAATATTTTATTCCTTACATTGTTAAACACTTAATATCCGAAGAAAAAGAAAGCTTGATTTTTCTTTACGAGAACAATCTTAAAAGCAATCTTGGCGCAATGTGTGTCATGCAAGTAGGTACGTTAGACACGTGACACATGAACGAAATGGTAATTTATAGGCGAGTCATTGCGATTACGGAAGTTGAAGGACAGTTTCCTTTACATATAATTAATGGCGAAGGCATAAATAAAAACAATATCGATCTAAGAAAATAATAAATTTATAAGTGTGCCATTGAGGTTCTTATTCAAGAAGTTGGAAAAAGTTCGCTGTGTGTATAATTAATCGTGAAAACGTAGTTAACAGCTACTTCGACTCGAAAAATTAATCATGTACCTTAGATCTGAAAATCTTTGCATAAAATCTACGTTTAATTCCTCAGTTTCCTACAATTTATTACCGAACTTGTTATCGAAGAAGAGGAGGGGGCGAATCATTAAATTCATATTTTATGTAAATTGTGAGTTTCTTGAGAAAAATTTCTAGAATCAGTTGCTCCTGTTATAATCGACTTGTTGTAAAAACTATACGCTAATTTTGCCTTTACAGAATTTTTCAAGATCCTTTTTCAAGATCCTTTTTCAAGAATACTTAAAATAGCCTAAGCAAAATCGCAAGCAATTATAAAAATGACAAACTGTTTCGTCCTTAGTCCCATAAACAATTTTACTAGTTCATTGAAAATCAATGGATCGTTCAAGGCCAACGGAAAATCGAATCCTCACTTCTCCGCATACTTACGCAATAGTTTCATCTCTTATCCTTTCATCCCCCGTTCATAAATTTATTCTATCTCACCATTTCCTTCACAGGCAACAAACTCGAGCTTTCGAACACACATATACAGTCTGTCGAAGGTAATCGAACACTTGTAGGTAACTTTTATGGATATATTGTTACACAGTTATACGAAACATTTTGAAATTTTATAAACACTGCTATGAGACTTGACTATCACGACCACAATGATGAAGTTTGAACCAAATTTGAAAACATATTATAGAATTTGATATATAGATATATTTCTCAGAGATTACAAAAGTATTTAAGCAAACCAAATAATGTCCATCATGCTAATAAACCTCGGCCATAATACGAGATAAAGATAAGGTATATTTTGTAGTCTCGATTTCAAATGAATAACCTACTACTACTACTATTAATAAACCTCGATGCTCGGTGGAAGCGCGACCATATTTAACACTTGTTATATCCTTCAGATGACTATTTATGCCGTATACGTATATGCAATATCTAGCGATAAGTATCTTGTAATTGGCATATACATTTTCAAATCGGTTTCATATTTGACCAATATAATCACGACAGTCGTGTCTCACAACAATAACAATATTCAAAAAGTTTGATATAACGCATACAACACGGACATCAAACTATTCCACGACAAGTTTCCAAATACCTGGTCACGATTCGGTGTCGAATCTAAAAGCCGCCCTAAAAACCGTCAAAGCAAGCAAAATACGCCACAGAAGAATATCGACGCACGATACTGGACAAGTACCCAGCCATACCACGTAGCCAATTGATTTTTAACTAACTTCACCGCCAATTGTTCCTCGTCGAATGTTCCTCGATTACCGGAAACTAAATCTCCTTTCAAAGATGAAACCTTCATTGTGCACAAGCGATACTACTTGCCCAATCGAATTCCCCTACCAATACTACTAACATCATTTTCCACGAAAAACACGTTGCAAGATCCTTCGGAGGGGAGAGGAGGGAGGAGGAAGAAAATGGAGGATAGAGAACAAAGGGCGCGGGGCATGCTTTCGAGGAAAGGAAACGAGATTTTTCGAGAGGAATAGAGTTGTGCTTTAAAGCACAGCGGCGTGACTTCGTTAGTCTCATTATCAACAGGATACTAAGCGCACCCTTTTCCGGCTATCTCGTTTTTCCGACGAGCATTTCAGCTTCGTTACCGTGCATTTCGTTAGCCCGCGCCCGTCGATGTTGCCGCGCCGCTCATAACATCGTTAATTTCGCTTTATTTACTTGCCGCGTTAATTGACGTTGCGCGAGAACAAAAGGGCGAGCAACGCGACCGCGTGCACGCGCCTCTTTCAATCCGCACGGAAAATTGGCTCGCTCCCTCTTATGTTTGGTGCTTCAAACCCCGTTGCTTGTCCTTGGACCGTCATAGAAAAGGGAGAGGTAATCTTTTATGGCCAATTCATGGCTAATTAGAGATTTCGCGCTGGAAAAGATTTTAGTTACGTTCGATGTGTTTTCTGTGGCCGATTAAAGATTCTAGTAATAATTTGATAGATATTGATCGAAAAGAGTTATTATAGTTTTACTATGAATTTTAGTAGCGTGATTTCAAGCTCTTATACGTTATTTTCGACACGTTCGTAACTTTCTGTTAGAAATAATCGCGAAAATGTTCGCTGCAATTCTCTATGGTTAATTTAAGATTCTATCGTTCTTTATGTGTACAATAATGCGTCTGACGAGGATAGAATAAAGTTTTCTATCTTAATAATTCTTATATCGAAACTTCTAAGAGAAACTTGAAACTTCTCAACGGATAAAAGTGTGAATTTGTTGAAGAATGTTTTGGGAAGATACTCGAGAGAACAAAACTCGCTTTTAACTTCGCTACAAATTAGTTCGAAGTATTTTAAAATATCTTATACACGTCTCTGTACACTAATTACAAACTTTAAAAATTCAAGAGTACATTTTTCCACAATCGTCCACTAATTCCTGAACCTTTAACGAACCTTCGACTAACATTCTCTTCGACATCGGCTCGTGCTATCGATAACCTAACGTTGTTATGATAATTCGATGTTCCGCAGTAAAACGACGAAACACGTCGTCGTCATCATCGTCGTTGTCGTTGTCGTTGTCGTTGTCGTTGTCAATGTCGCGGCGTCGAGAACAAAGGGAAGTTCATAGATGCTTGGAGAATAAATAACGAACGGCCGTGCAAAGGGCTGGCGTACGAACCGAAGGGTGGAAAAGTTGGCGAGCTGAGTTATATGACGTGCGGCAGCACACTTGGGGCGTGATCCGATGTGACGTACGATCAGAAGGCGATTTAATAAATTTCACGCGGCGCTCGATGACAACGTGTCACCGGCAGACACGGACGATCGTTCGTGCGCGCGGATCCGCCAAGATCGCGGACGATCAACCGTTCAAGTTTGTCATTAATCGTCTAGATCGACTGGCATCGCTTTTACGGATGTAGCCGGCCTCCGTTCACCGATTTCACATTGAGAGGATTCGAGAGAATGAAAGAGGGTAGTCAGTATGTTTTGTCGTTGCAGTGATTCCTATTCCCGATTCTGTTTGGTCCGCGACGAAGAAAGATGACGCGATGTTTAATTTACCTAGTGGATTTTGGCTGCTTTTTTGTTCCAAGTGCTTCTTTATGTGTTTTACTTTAAAATTGTCAACTTTTAAAGAAATAAATGTCATTGTAGTGTTAAAAGTTACCGATATGTGGGCTATGAAAGCTTGGATCTGTGATACTGTAAAAAATAATTTCCATCTTAATTATTCTTAATATACGAAACCTGTTTAATCTTTTCGAGAATATTTACTCGCGTAGGTACCACTGTATTTTACCAAAGAAGACATAAAATACCTTTCTTACTTCCCTGTTATCACAAACCTTCGTTGAAGGAAAAAAGCATTCTCATACACTCATAATAGCCAAAGTCACTGGCAGAGCATAAAGTAACACTGTACCGAAGAAAGAACGCGTACGAAAATGCCATGAGAAATACGAGAATTAATATCAAGAGGGTTAAAGCGGTCACATATTTCTTCTCTTACGGAAAAGCGCTCCAAAATCTGAGTTAACGCCAAGCAACCCTTAAAACGTGTCTGATTTCCACTTCTCTTTTTCCCTTTCCCTACCTCTGCACACCCACCTATTACTCGTAACTTTCTTTCGGTTTCGAAAATCAAATTCCACGGTCTCCTTCATCGAAGAACTTTATCGACTCGGGGCGTTCGTGTAACAAATTAAACGGCCAACGAACAGCACAGGCATGATTTACAAAATGCATATCCGGCCGCGCCCCGTCCAATTTCGTGTATCGGCTCCCCGTCCAATTTATAGCGCGGTATTTTCTAAACCAAGCTGTTGCATTATAGAGCAATTTAGCTGGATGTAATTTATGCTTCTGTAGTTCCGAAGAGGTGGGCGAGCTGTACAAGAGGGATGATTGCTTGAAAAATCACGACGGGAAATGACGGAATTTGCGGCCGAGATCCCACGAGAGAAAATATGTTTTGACGAATCCGACTTATATCTGGAGTTACGTGTATTTGCCATATTTATAGTTGAATTAATTTTTATCTTTCAAATCTTAAATTACATATTAAATTTAGAATGATATCTTCATATTTAAAATTGATCCCCTTGAGAATTATATATTATGCATCTATTAAATATATATTATATAAGATATATTACGTGTGTAATAAATATCTTATTAGAAGTTATCAATGATTTAAATATAACTTTCTTGTAATAATACGCGGTTTGAAATTTTCTGCATAGTGATTAAAGAAACCTTGAGGACGTACGCGTAGCCCACCGAGTAAGCGAAACTCCGACAATCGTTCGAAGAATTGATATTAGCTTCTCTGTATCCAACTTCGTGATTCTCTAAGAAACTTTCTAAGAAAGATAATTATGTCACCATACGTGCTATGATTGCTGTAGAAACTTTTTCAGGCTTTATCCGATTTTACACGAACTGCTTTGAACTTTGCACTCGAGGTAAGTGTACTATACCGTGAACTTCATGGAACTGAAGTACGTATAACTACTTGAATTTTCGTCCTTACGCGATTATTCAAGAATAAAGGAAAAAAGAAGAGGCTCGATACTGCTATCTTTTCTTCAGTCTACAACTTGCGACAAAAAATATAATTCTCAAGATTTTCCTCGAGAACGAAATATATTGAGAAATGCGATTGATAATAAATTCTATTATTCGCTAACGTGTGATAAACAACAGCAAGACAAGATTTCATCGATACGATTGGTCGATCGAAATCAAACTTCGGAGAAACAAACATTTCACGATGCATGCACTAACTTAATACGTTCATATAAATTTTACTCTAATACAAAAATTTCAATGAAAGACACGATCAACGAATCGTCGTAAAGATCGTCCGTAAAGAATTTTACCAATAAACAACACATGCGAAACCGATAGAACAACGACCATAGACCGTATAGAAGTGATCAAACGCTTCTCATTACGAATCCGACAGAAAATCCTTCGTGATTCGAAGAAGCGTCCCGTTCATAACCCTGCAAATTCTCTCTGATCGAATTAACCATTACAAACGTACGAATTCCTTCGCAATCAATTTCCTTTAGCAATGGTCGAACCTCATATTCCCTCTTAACGACCATCCATCGATATCGTTCATGGATTCGAACCCTTTGTTAGTTCCTTTCACGTCGATCAACTCCTATTTATCCTTTTCACTGTGAACGAGCGTAGCTCGGAAGGTTACGCGGTTGCTTTTGCAACAAAGTGGCCCGTGGAAAGAACACAGCGTCGATTCCGCTCTAAAATATACGAGAGCGTTCAGCGGGATCGTTAATCTCGCCGCGGATGATCCGCAGAAAGGAAGCGACGAAACGGAGGCTTGGACGAAAAGCTTGGAAGACAGAGAAGTTGAAATAGCCGCGGGTTTAACGCAGCAGATCACTTTGAAAGTTAAATCGTTACTCGTTGGAATATGATGCGCAGCACTTTTGATACGGTTTATACATATGTATGTATATGAATAATCCGAATCGTTGGACACCGTGCAAGAATAATTGCGAGATCGGGATTGGGAATGAACTGTGGAATTAGCCGCCCCGGAATTCGTTAATTACTAGTTGGGTTGGAAGGGATTATTTTGTGATGTATAGTCTGACGGTATGATCCCGATCGTCGAAATGAAAAATATCGGCAGCCAGGTGTACTTACTTCTAATATAAATTTTTATTGGTTAATTACACGCGTGTATTTGATTGTGGAGTTGCTATGTGGTGTAAATGATAAAAAATACAAAAGAAGTAAATGATAAACAATAATGACAAGTGATAGAGAAAATAAAAAACGACTTTTTAGTGGAAATAGGTGTAATTTTAGTTATATATATATGTGTGTGTGTGTGTGTGTGTGTGTGTGTGTGTGTGTGTGTGTGTATACATTTTGGACGATTATTCATTATTAAGACATAATTTTATTTAAATTAAGGTAATATTATATTTAAATTTTAATCGAGATTATATAAAATATAATTGCATAAGATAATATAAGACTTGGATCGCGCTAGAAAGCTTTAATCTTCAATCGATTAAAATGTTTTTCTCGAGGCAGATAACAAGATAACGTTTCAGTGCACGTCTTGGTTCACTGATTTGTGAAACCAGACCTGTAGGAGAATTCGAGAGAATGTACGTTCAGCCACGTTAATAATCGTAAACCGCCCGCTTAATTTCACACTAGATCTGCGCTACGTTGATTGCACGGACCGGAAACTCCCGCGATCCTGTGTTACGAATAATCACGCGATAGCTCGGACGCAGTTGATTAAAACCGGCACGACGGTGGCTTGGAACTATTCGGTGTTACGGTTAAAAAAGGGACGAAAGAAACAAAACAGAAGACAAATCTGAAGAAGATAAAGAACCCATTGCAAGCGATACAGAAACTAGGTTACGTTCAGGAATTCATATCAGTCTGGTAACCGAATAGATATATTTACAAGATGGATAATTTATGATAAAAATGATAATTTCTATGGCGATTTGAAAAGTTTAAATTTTCGTTAATTTTAGAAAAGAAACTAATTATACCGTATAGCTAATTATACAACTTTCGTCAACGAAACGTTCATGTAATAATAAAAAAATGTATCTAAAATACTTATTTAAGGTAATCTTCCTATGCTAGAGGTTTACATACGTGATAAGCTCTATTACAGTCCATCTTTAGTAAGTTTTGGTATCTACGGAGGACGACGTTTCATCCAAAACGATACACGAAATATCTCGATGTAATCCGTAGGCATCATCGATTATGCAGTATAATTCATCTAAGCTTTATGACGCCGGCTTTCCCAACACCTATTTGCTATCTATAGCGAGAGGATTTGAAGTATCGATCGAGGCTTTCGGTATCGGAAGTTTCGTTGAAAAGAGTTACGTTAAGAGAGTTACTCACACGATATCACGTAGAATAAGAACAAATTCGTGATTAACGTAATGGTAACGTGAATAACCTAAACTAATGATTCGATCAAACTTTTACCAGTCAATATTTATACTATATTTTTTTCTTGGTTAGATTATTCGCTGTATACGTATCGAATTTAACCCTTTAGCTACGGCTTAGAATTTCGCTTTTCCGTCCTAGCGGTCCATGCGTATATAGCGTACGTCATGGTGATGCGTACAAACTATACAGAATTTTAATTGCTTAAATGTTGACTTTTTTACTTTATTTATTATGATACAAGTAAAAGATACACGGGCCGCGTGCTCGCGAAAATAGTTCGTACCTACCGCTAGAATTGTCCGCAAATTGCCACGAGAAATTTTGAAAGTGTGTGCTTGAAATTCTAATCTATGATACCATCTGCACTTGTTGGATCGTTCACATTAATCGCCAAATTCATCATCCGAGTCTGAAAAATCAGAATTTTCGCTTTCACTTTCGCATTCAGATCTTTTTCTACGGTATGATATCTCTGCCAACTGATGACATGGCTTCGAAACCAGAATCGAAAAATCTTTCCAACAAATGTCAAGCCATCTGCACACGTAAAACGTAGACATTTCCATCGTGCTAACATGGTGGAAGTCTAAGGAACGAAAGATACGGAAGATACGGAAAGTTGATGGGCCGATGCTCGTAACCCGATACGGCGTAGTGACTCCTGTTGCTAGCGAAAACAAATGGATCGGTACAGTGTACTTACGCATTCCAGCTGCTAGTAGGGTCATGTGCGAAGGGTTAATTACAAACATTATTCTCTTGTGTTAAATATACGCGATTACATTTATCAAATCTACCCAGTAAAATTCTATCAAAAGTTCTCGCTAAAAATCCTAAATGAAAACTCTGCAAAAAGGCTCAAAATGAAACATCTTTCTTGAGATGTGCTAATTCTGTAATTAGTATAACTTCCGTACCTCCAATTCTTCATTGCCCTGGTCAGATTGCCACCTGGCTTAAACCAGAACCACTCGACGTTAACTAACGGTAACATCAATCTACGTACATAAATCAAAATCCCATACGTGAGCCATAAAATAAAAAATCGACGAATCAGTAAATGGTGGAAAAGATTCTCCACTATGGTCGAGGCTAAAACACGATCACAAAGCCCGATGCGGCGTGCAACAGGAATATCAATTAAATTATGACGAATGAACTTTTCTAATTACGCGGCGAGGTACGTGAAGTCGCCGGTCCAGTCAACTAATTGCAGGTCCCTGTTTCTCTGCACTTGTACGCAGGTACCTTGCATCCGAAACTAACCTGCTTTACATGTTACATCAGAGGAATCCATGGCGAGATGGCGATGGAAGAGGAAAGAAGAGGGAAACCTGGTGAATAAACTGGCTTGAATGAGAGGACGAACAACAGAGTGAATGAACCACGGGAGTCAGTAAGCACTGAATAAGAAAGCAAGATAGCGAGAGAGAGAGAGAGAGGGGGGCAGAGAGAGAGAGAGAGAGAGAGAGGCAGAGCTGAGAGACAGTGAACGAGAGAGGATGAACGAGATGGGGAAAAGGAGGAGAAAGTGAAAGAGAAAGGGCGAAGCATGAGAATCGGAAAACGATCTTGCATATTGTGGAACGGGTGATCCTTGTTCGGTATCGGATTGAGCGGACTCGAGAAATGTCAGATTCTTGGAATTTTTCTTTCCGTTTGTTTATGATAATATCGTTGAAACGTGGGTAATATCGATTATTTTTTTGTTGTTTTGGTAATTTAATAAGGAAGCTTTCTTCGTTCGACAACATTATAATTTTCTTACAAGTTTTAATTTCTTCATAATTCGTAGAAAATTAAAGCGAATTTGAAGAGAGTACGACAATTTGCAGGATCACATCCTTCTTGTACAGCCAATAATGTGTATATTCGACAACAGCATAATTTTTTTTTATGGAAATGTATTCACTGGAACGTAGAAACGTGTTTTCATAGATCGAATCCCCTCGTTAATATCGAGATAAAACACTGAAAATTATCAAATTCTTCTCGAACAAAAGCATCTATTTATCCCCAAGACACTCTCTAATTATGATGAAATAAAATTACACCAACTTTCTATCGACATTTCTAAGATATCAATCCTATCAAAACAGCAAACTTCCTATCCCTTTCAAATGAAAACATTTATCAAGGCAGAGAAATTTCTTAATTACCTCGAGCAAGATTGCACCAGCTCCCTATGAACACTTCCACGAACTACCTTCAACTACTCTCGAATAGCAAAGAACAACCAGAAAATTCTTTCCACTTGTTCCACGAAAGTAGAAGGAAGCCTATCAGTTTTTCAAGAGGCCTGTCGATCTTAATCTCTCAAAACATTCTCACGTGCACCACTTTTCCCGTGTTATCGAGGAAAGAAAAGGGCGGAGGCAAACAAGTGACAGCAAAAGATCCTCCGGTTTGAATCGGACAGAAAGGGATCGTACCGGTACAGTCGCCGTGAAAGAGGCTCAATAGAGGGTTTTGAACGAGGGCCACCGTTCATTTAGTCTATCCTCGAGTGCCCCTAATAACTCTAAGACTACCGTCGGTTTCAGTGGCAGCGGAGGCGCAGCTTATTATTCAACGATCGCGGTTGCTCGAGTGGGACAGGATGTACAAAGTGGCCGAGCACTTCACTCCCGGATTTAAATGTCGCTCTCGCTGTTTACGGTTCAATTATGACGCGAAAGATGGCGTCGTTTGTGCGTACAGATTGTTCCAAAGTTCGTTGGCCTCGTTTTGAAATTTATCCAGTTAAAAATAATTATTTCCGGATCGATGTCAATTTAGTTAAATCGACTAGATTTAGTTTAGTGAATCGAATCGCATTGGATAACTGGAATTATTGAAGTTGAAAGTATAATTGGCATAATGGAATTTCAATAATATTATGGTACTTTATAAGATAGTACAGATATTAATACGTTATTTTACATGTACATCTTGTTCGATGGATTAATTGACCAGCGATCCTAATTCTATTGGACTATATGTATAGGATAACGTTTAATATCTCGTTGCAACTACTTCCCAACGTTCTACGGGTTATTAAGGTTTGCTCTTTCGATAAGATCTGAACGTGTCGAGGCTATGCGCAACGTTGGTTGTAGATCGTCCGGCAGAATCTATTATACACAGTAGAACTTCCGTTATCTAGACTTTCATTAGCTGCAGCCTTACTAGATTGCTCTATTATTCTGTTAGCTAAACATTCCATTATGTATTATCTGATACTATTATCTTGCTTTAAACGAAAGTACGATTTATTCCATTTTGGAGAAGAAATATCAAAATTGGGTAAAAGAGTAAATTAAGGACGCAAATTAAATCTCTCGTAGGCGAACTGGATCATTGACAACTGAAGCGAAATTTCACCTTCAACGACTTCTTCTTTCCCAATTCCTATCTTCATTGAAAAACTTTCATTTTCGGTCGTTTCGTAAATATTGAAATTCTTTCACCAAACAACATTTCTGTCATTAATAAATATTTTCTTTCAACCATAATAAGCTATAATAATATAATAATAAAAATATTAGCCTCTAAATACATCCATGCTAGAATAGTTAGAGCTTACGTTATTGTTAATGAACATAGCCATCGATAATGCAACGCCCTGTATAGATATCAGGAAGCTGTGTGGCGGAATCATCGCAGTTGTTCGATGTTGCTGTTATATACCACTAAAGTGACATCAAAACATTCCAACAATTCAAACAGCCAAACTGAACGCAGATAAAAATCGACAAAAAACGAGTTGACCGAATTACTGAATCGGTGAATCGTTCATGAAATCTTAATTGCTCCTTGAAATGTTTCTCTCCTATTTTCTTATTATCAGATATATATCGCTGTTTCATTATATTACTAGTATCATTTACTTACTAAATTTCTTCTTTAATCTTTTATTTATACTACAATTATTCTTTTAACTTTTATTATCCCTAAATAATAATTGTATAGCAAAATGCAAACTCTCGTATCATTTTCCAGATGATTAAAGTGTTTCGTACACACTTATTAGAATAATTATCAACTTCCTCAATGGAGAATCCAGAAGAAATGAAATTTCCTAATGGCGTAACATTATCAAATTTCCCTTTCGAAAGAATATTAACGAATCAGAGAAATTGAAATATATAAGACAAAGTAAAAAATTGAATTAAACTAGGAACAGATGTTATACAAAATTACCAGTTTAGATATAACATTCGCAAATGGTTCGCAAATTATTTATTTTCCATCGGGATGAATTTCATCGACAACAGCCGGACAACTCTCAATTCCGGCGATATGATATTTGTGCAAGAAGCGTGACGCTTAAATCTCGAGAAAGGAACCGAGGAAATCTATCTTGTATCTGGCTACAGAGCCATCGATCGTGCTCCAACATTAGACGCGGCTGTTTCACGATTTATTGAACTTTAGCCCGACATCGTTCGTGATTACCATTTAAGCCATTTATCTAAATTTGTTTTGCCGCCCATATTCAATCAGAAACAAGAATTTCACGGCGTTCGGTAACATCGTCCGCGCACACCAGATTACATCTGAACAAACTCCGAAACCATATCGGCATATTCGGCCCAAAGGGAACACGAAATCTAGTTCGTACGCGCCGGTTCGATGAAGTTTGAATCTAGTTAAAAATTATTCCGCCTGTATAGTCGGCTTCGTTCGTTTTATACGCGTATTTACGATTTTCGACGAAATAATTTGCAGCTTAACAGCAAGTTTTGTACGGTATGCCCGAAGGTTTCGATCGATTTAATCTGATTTTAACGCGAAAGAACGATATCTCGTAATTTTATCTCATATTCGAATCGTAATCTTCGTTTTATCTATGACGTGACGATCTTATTTTCCCCGGTAATATCTTTGCCATATTAAAAATTATTTCTAGTTCGTCGATGAAAATTTATTTGCAATAACTTTAGAATGCTATATAATTTATACAAGTGGGGAGAGGAGAGGAGAGGAGAGAAAAGAAAAAAGAAAAGATACGGCAACAATAACGTTCTTCTTTTTACGGCAGACAAACGAGAAAACTTCAGGTTAGCGAAGCTTAAACTTCGCTAACTTTATTGCCACGAACTTTGCGAGTGGAAACGTCGTGGCAGTAGTTGCGTCTTACTTAGTATTGCATACTGATTGCCAGAAGAACGAGTTCATCCTGTCGTAAATTTCAAACGCGCGCACTAATAACAATTTAGTCGGAAACAAGAGCCGAAACGAGACACTCACCGGCTCGCTTTCCGGTTCATATCGAGTAGCCATAATTAAAGCAAACATTATTATACTCTTCTAACGCGTTCCTTATTTGCACGTTTAATAAAATTGGAGAAAAGTCTCGTTTTATTGCCAGAAAATCCTTTGAGATAAAGTTATAGGATAATAGTAAGATACTAGGAAATTCTATTTAATTCTTCAATGTTCCAAGCTCCTTGTTTGTTTGAATAAATATCATTGCGATTTAGTAGAGATAGAAAGGGAGATTTTGATATTTGATTAAAATTAATTAGATAAATGAAACTGAGTTGACGACATTTTCAAAATTAGATCCTACCACTTAAAGTATATTTGGGGAATAACGATATCGATTTTTGTAAAACATACCAAGTATTCTGTCGTCGCTTTTTCGCGATTCAAACGGTTTCTCGACATATCGTTGTAAAATATTTTACCCTTTAAATTAATTCCAGAACAAAGTTAATACCCAATTACGTAAAATTGAATACCCCGATTAAACATATTCAAAATATTTCACATATACTTAACGACGTACAAAAAATTCATAGAAATTATGGATCAGAGCAATTTGTTTGTAATTTTCCCAGCAAAGAAGCAAATAAAGCCATCTTCATGAACCACAATGTCATACAAATGCCATTGACGAAGCAACATTAATAAGGAGCACGTTATTCCCAAGCGTAAAGAAATGCTTCCTAGCGCAACAAATTATCTCCAAACTTCTATCCTGTTAGAGGATACAACTCTGGAAATAGCAATCTTTTCTTTCTGAATATTTCAATAACTTAAAAATTAACTTCTGAAAAGTTGGTGCGATTCATAAGAGTACCGGAATTGTTAACGTTCTACGAGAGATTTATCTTTTTTCAGAATCAAAGTTTCCCAAACCCGCAACATTTTCTCGCGTGGAACAGTTATACAAGAAACGTAATTTACAAACTTGTATTCCATTATAAAAGTAAAACTTCAAAAGTCCCAATTTTGTCTCTCCTCTGATCTGTCTGATAATCTAAATATTAAGGATATATCGAGGAACGAGCTTCGCTAAGGAATTTTTTTCAAAATGTGTTGAAGCATTAGAATCGCCGATATTTAGAATATAAAAATTTACTTTTTCGACAATTCGATATTTTGTCGCGGCGCAAAGAAAAATGTTCTAACGTGAGAAATCGGAAGAAACATATTACGTATAAAATCGTCCAATTTTTATTCTACCGAAACGTGAAACTGCGAGAATGTCTGTCTTTTCGTTTTAAATATTCTGATAATTTAAATGTCAAAAGAGAAGCTTTTAAAGTATCACGGTAAAATTCGTAGAAGAAGCGCAGCAGAGCTGTTCGAGGTTTCCTTTCACAAGGACTCAACACTTTTTCGCGTTCTGCATAAGTAAAACGGTTCTCCGGGAGTAAAACAATTCTCCCGAAAATAATTCGAAGCGAATCGTTGCCGACGTTTCACGCCACCGCGCGCTTCCGCTAAAATGGAAGCCGCCCGAACGCGCGCCAACTTTCTCTGAATTACATTGGGATCATCCGGCGCAAAGGGTATATTCGTCATAATTTCAAAGTTTTTGCTGTATGTAATATCGATATACCATTAAAAAGTTAGATAAGATGTTCCGTGAGATTAAGATCATGGTTGACGGAGAAAACAGAGTTAAGATGGAGAAGGCAGAGAAATGAAAGATGAAACGTTTCACTGCACTGCGGTATAAATCTTTTACCTCGATAAATAAAAATCGACGATCTGTGCGCTTTTCTTA
Organism: Bombus sibiricus; assembly: GCA_014737505.1. NCBI lineage: Eukaryota > Metazoa > Arthropoda > Insecta > Hymenoptera > Apidae > Bombus > Bombus sibiricus. The sequence continues at coordinate 374,223 of JACXIM010000188.1, forward strand.
CATTCTCGTCCTCCATGCAAACGACTTTTTTCGTTTGAGCTAACGATAATGCTTTGAATAACGATAGCTTTGTTGCTAATGCGGAATGAAGAAATATATTTAACGAAGATATAAATAGAAGAATCGCGGTAGAATGTTAGTGATCGAATGGCCGCGAGGTTCGATCTACGTAACTTTCACGAGTTAGAATTTATTAAATGAAAATTCCAATTTTTTAGTAGCATCATAGTCATAAAATTGTTGAATCCGGCGGATTATGAATTCGCAATATTTACTTTTGTATTTTTCAATTTCTTCCTGGTTTTTTCTCAGTTCCCAATAATACAGTACTATCTTTGTACTTCTAAAGTCGACAATGTTGTATCTATCCGTTACTTTCTCTAACGAATTTAACCGCTCAATTTTGCTTCTACTTTTCTTCGCTACACTTTTCCCTTTCTTGCACACTTTGAGCCGACATCGCAATTCTTTAAGCGTGTTATCTTAAGCGACTCTTCTGTTATTTAACTCTTTCACCTGTAACTCCTTCTCGTCTAGAATTTCTCGTCCTTCGCGTAGGTCTTCACATATTTCAATTATAAATATTCAATTTCTTAACCTGTAAATCAACTTCTCGTTTAATTACAATCGTCATGTAATAATAGAATTATCGTGAAATTAAAGTTGAAAGTCAGCAAAACAAATGAATTTCACTTAAGTTTATTTCACCCTTTAAAGAGGTAAATTTGACAGAATTTATCTTTAAGAAAAATGAAACGACACACGAGAAAGTAGAAGATTTCTAAGTAAAAAAATTGTCCAAGTATTAACAAGCCACCAACAGATGAAAATTTCAGGATTGAAAACAATTATTTCGCGCACACTTATATAAGCGCCAATGAACTACAAAAAAAAAAGAAGAAGAAAAAAATCAGCAATAAAAGTCGCATTATGACGACAAATTGTTACGAGTAATTATCACCACAGGAACCACAATTGAGTAGAAAAAAGCTGTGGAAAGGAATAACTTCAAAGAACATGCCTTCCCTTCAGGAACCAGGCTTCGCAGCAAAAGAGTTGAAAGAACAATGAGCCGACATCTTTCAAGTAAAAATACGACGTATTTAAATTTCACGAAGAAGAAAACGGTGCTACGCGCTAATGTAATGAAACAGGAAGACTATACAGAACAATCGTTTCAAGATTCTCGCTGTTGCTTTAATTTTCACGCTGCAATGAGCTTCGCATCGTATCTCCTTCACCTCTTGATGCTTAATTAATTCTGCAAAATAAAACAACTCCCTTGAAACCATTTCGCCGGGAACAAGCAAAATTTTCCCATGGAAGCCATTTAATCGTCCCTAATGGCCAGCCACCGATATCCTGTACTTAGAAGCCTTTTTAATTACTATATTCGGAAACTAGACTATGTTCTTATATCTTTTGCTCTTTATATCGGTCGTTATATGTTAGGCGTACTAGCTGTGATATATGGATCACTAGTGATTTAAAATTTCCTGAAAGCGAAACTCAATATTATTTTGAATTAAAGATTGAAATTAAAAGGTTAAAAATCCCAGGAATTTGATACATTTAATATTTTTCTCTTACTCGACAAATGCAATCTCCTTGCTTGAATTTCTTTCAAGTTCTGTGAGAATGTAGAATGTTTTGATAATAACCGATTTGATTTAATATTAATTTAACAATTTTTTATTTAATACGAAATCGTTTCCTTATCGTACGATAAACTTGGATATCGAAATTATTGTATTACGATGCCAACTGTCATTTCTTCATTTTTTTTTTTTTTCAGCCTACGACACAAGTTGTATTTGACGAATTTTCTACGGAAAGAGTACTGCTTTATTTCTAGCTACTTCTTCATTCAATAATTTAAAAGATCTAGCTTCTAAATTTGAATCGTCAACTTTTAACGTTCATTCGATACCAAGAATTCAACGATAATAAATGAATTTTTCTCGTCTTAAAAGAAAGATAATAAAATGGAGAATTGAACCTCGGCAAACAATCCTTACTACTTAATGCACCAATTACGCGCTTGATCCGTAGATTCTTTATTAAATTTATCGGGAATAAAGCTGTCGGTCTTTCCGAGATTCATTATGTTCCTTTAATTTGTACGCCGTTTTACGTGCAATCGGCCGTTGTTAAAGAAACAACGAGGTTTTGTGGACCTAATCTGCCCGAACACGCCGCCGATCGCGTCGCCGGATAATTTTAATGGATTGCAGGTCGAGTGAAATTGCACGAGCGGTTCGTGGCGTCGCGCTATAATTATCATCGGCTGACTATCAGGCCTTCTGTCATTTACAGTAAATTTACATTTCCCATTGATAGAGGCGACTTTGACGGGTGAAACGCGAGCGTGCTGCCAGCAACACCGACATCCGCTTCGACGTTATCGTCGCGCTTCCGAAAGGGTTGAACGCGTCAGTTCAACCCTTGAGCGAGTACGCGTTTTAACCTCTGAGCTCGTATCTTTTTACGACATTAAATACTATCTCAGTCCTCGAATTTCTATTTATTTTTTTTTTTATTTTTTTTTTTTTTCTATACCCGAACAACATTTTCGTTTTAACGAATAAAAATCAGCCAAATTTAGTTTTTAATAAACGAATAAAATAACGCGGAAGATTTTTAATAAATAAATAAAATTACCGGCGGAGGATTGAAACGAAAAATAACGCATATCAATATCGATTATTTTATTCGTTTCGTAAATTTGTAAAATTTATTAATGGTGGAAAAACACGATTGGATTGGCAATTACTCGAAAAACGCGATAGAATTAAGTAGGGAAACATCTGAGTCGTTTTAGAATACTTTGAGTTTGTTTCTTTTTCAAACTTATGCAAAGCGGCAGCTTTTCTCTTTGATTTACCGATCGTTTAATTTTACATTACGTTTATACCTTGTTAATTAATTTTTAATTAATTTTTTCGTCTCTTAGTACAGGAAAATTTAATTGGTTCGAGAAGCTTTCGAACTGAAGTTTTCAGATCGTTCTATCAGATTTTTTTTATGAAAAAAAAATATTCTTTTCTTATTTTAGCAGTCAATTAATTTCTCGAAATATTCTGTTACGGTTCTATGAATTCTTTAGTAGCTTTTTACAGCTACATCTTTAAAATGATAAAAAATTTGGTTTTGTTTGGAGTACAGTTAGATTGGACATCCAGATTTTTCTACTCTGTACGTGAATTTCTTCTCTGCTCGTGGCTATTTTTATACCTTATTCTAACAGTCAGCTCGTCCCCCATTGCCTTCTATTAAATTGTTTCAATTTTTTGCCCGTTTCCATCAAGTTTTGAAATAGAATAATTTTAGAATATATTTCGACCGAAATTCTAGACGTTCCTTCTTTACACGTTAATTTCGCTAATTTTCTTTTCGCAACTGCGATTGTCCAAAGCTCGTTTCGAACGTTGATTAATTTTGCAGCATTTTTTGTTAAATTAGTTTAATGAATCGTAATAATTTGATGGGAAATTACGAGCATTGTTCGTGTTCGGAGTAATTAGTATAATTACAACAGCACGATGGTTATAATTTCATCTGTGATTATATTAGAATATGTTCTATTCTCTTTCTCTCGTTCTCGTATTTCTTTTCCCCTTTTCAACATATTTGCGTTTACAAGAGGAGTTTGTTAAAGTAATAACGCCGTTAGTAATTAAAACTGGCGATGCCTTTTCACGCAACTATCTTTTCTTCTATTAATTCCGTAAATTTCCATGGCTTTCCATTAGAGGTACGGTATAAATTTTAATTTAATGGAAATTAAATTCCGATAACTATGAACTGCTCTTTAATATTGCTCAAACATTATCACGATCAAATTCTTATCCCAATGTCACGTAATAAATTTTGCACGTTTCTCAGTGCCCAACCATCAAAAAGACAGCGGCAAGTTATCGCATAAAACGGATAATCTCGATGTAAATTTCTTCCGTGTATTATGTACATATTTACAATCAACGGATTTATAGGTTTATTTCATAATCAAAATGCTGGCTTATTCATAAAAGGGCATTGTTCTGTTAACAAAGTACTATATTTTATTTTAATGTTAAAATTATTGGACCGGTTAAAATAGACTGTAATAAAATGACGGGTAATGGATTTTCTTTTTTCCTTTTATAGAAATATGAAATTTCAATCACAATTTTATGTACCTTAGTTTAACGTAAACTGTTCAACAGAATTAGATGACTTTTGCCAAACTTTCATGTACAGTCCCATGGATTCTTAACAGAAAGACTACGTATTCTGCAAGTTTTTTTTTTTTTTTCTAAAAGGACAAATCTGCAAGTCTCCCGATACTTTGTCCAGACGATCCCACACCTCTCGCCACCAATAAATCACCATTCAAACCGCCCTATTTACATCCAACAACTAGCTACACTCATCACTCTACAATCACTCTTCCGACCCCTGTGCCTTATCTACTTACTGAAATCCCATCATTTCTTTTACCCTGCTTTTGCGAGGGAAAAAAACCCCGAGAAAATCAATCCCCATTTTTCTCCAAATAATCTCTCGCAATTTGCCGAAGGTCCGGTCATCTGATCAAGAATAGCGATATCAGATCGCGGTCGAAATATCTTCTGTCCACACGTCGAAATACAAAGAGGCGCTTTCTTTCACAGTAATAGGAAAGGAAAGAAAACGAAGCTGGAATGGAAACTTTCTGTTCAATCCTTTTTTCTATCGATTTTCTTCATTCTCTTTCAAACATTTTACCGGCTTATCTAATAGCTTATCCGTTGTACTATTTGAAGCGACAAAATTTGTATTCCGTGGATCGAGATAATTACTGTACATGTTGAAGAACTAATCGTAATACGACACGTTTAAATCAGAATAAAAGTAGTAATTGATTTTAAAAGAATATTTATGGTAGTGACTACTCATGTGCGTCTGAGTTTCAAGTTTCAGTTTTTAATTACGCGCGTGTGTATTTTTCCCGTTTCCACAAACGTATACGTAATCTCTCAAAGTATGTATTCTTGGTAATTTTATTCATTAAATTTTATTCCTTTGTGACGCATACTTTAGTTTGCAAAGATCTTTTACCAACTAATATACCAAAGTACTGCAGCTTCTAAAATGCTTCATCACAGTATGGCAATGAAATGAAAATTCTGATTCCTCTTACTGTAGTTAAGAGTCGATAAATAATTAATCAATTTCTGAGAATTTAAAATGGAAGAAATACAGCCTTTGTAAAATACAGGTATGAAAATGAGCAAAAATGCGTGTTTACATCTATCGCAATGAACATATGTTATGACGTAAATTTAGAAATCTTCACTCTCGTAATTCTCCAATGAAATTAATAATTCGCCAATAATAAACGACCCGTCACTCGGCGGATATTACAAATAACGACGCTATCTCGAAATCAAGACATTTGTTTCGATGAACATAGAAGCTATGGTACATAGGAAGGAGGGCAGAAAACGAAAAGGGAACAACGAAAGGGGTGGCTGGGAACAAATGTTTCGAGATTTATGCAGAGTACTGCTATATACACTTCGGTAAAGCAACGTTTCGTTTGAATGACATGCGTCGGTATTTATGTCTGCGGTGAAGTAGTCGGAAAAGAGTGGAATCGGAAGTCGCGCGATCGAACCCCTTGGGGATTGTGACTCTCCCTGTCCCTGGTTCTCTAGGGGGTCGAGTCGAGCACCGTGGTTGTTACGTACTGCAACCAGGACAGGATGAAATATGAGAATTAGATCCTGGCTTGGCCAATTTATTTCGCGATAGTCGACTACTACCGATCTCGACATCTAGAGTAGAGGTATTCCTGGTGATCTACCGAGGCGTGTAGGTTGGTTGGTCGAGGTTCATGCGTTTTAGAGGAGGAATTGAGTCCTGTTGGTTCGTAATCGGGGTTAATTGATCGGTCAAAGAAGCTTGAACCGTGAATCTTGTTTATATGTAACGTATCTCTAAGTATCTGGTTATTCTGGTTGATTTGTTGCAGCAGATGAATTATAGAGGAATTAAAGTGATTTGCACCGATAGATGAATGGCAGTGGAATTGAAATCGATATTTTTCGTCCTTTTATGTATTGGACAAGTTGTGAATTTAAATCGGTGATCGGTCAAATCTACGAATAACATGACATACACTGTATACTAATTTATTTAATTTTTTGAAATACATTCGACGGTTCCAACAACGAGCAATCTCGTCTAATAAATCTCACGATCGAACATCCTCTACACAAGTCCACTAGAAATTGGTAACCCCGACGTGAGTTGAACACGACTAAATCACTAAGTAACCTCTACAGATCAAAATATAGTAACGTGTATGAAGCTTATGGCAGAAGATTTGAACGTCAAAACGTCGGAAATAGTTTTCTTTGACACTCAGGGCCTTGAAAACGATCGATTCGTCTTGTTTGACGAATCTCACTCTCGCTGCAAAAGTCAACCGTAAAGCTTGTCCCGCGTGTTGCATATGAAATATTCATTTTTACGAATTTCTCCCCCCTTGAATAATCGCGCTACACTGCAGAACAGGCGATTTTTCAGGCTCCGCGTGTTTCTCCACTCATTTATACGCAACTTCCGTTTTCGCGGGTCGATTCGAACGCAACCACAATTTTTCTGGCGTTTCAACAAGATTTCCAACGTTTCTCCAATACATTTTCAACAAAAATTCTTCTCAATCGTGTCATAATTCGTACAGATATTACCATGCACATACGGCCTCGCTGAAAAGTTGCAAGACAGTTATTATATTTGCTTGAAAACTGGAAAGAGTTAAGCGATCGTTAAAAAATGCGACAGGATGGCTTCATTTAGTTTGATACGTTATCCAACGATGAAACTGCTTAATGCATTAAAATTCATACTACAGAACATGCATGTAATTTAAAGTTCATAATATACATAAAGTATTTGCTGAAACTTTATTGAAAGTAAAATATGTTTGAAGACTCCCGAGCAGAAGTGTATGTACGTAGCTAGAGTTATCAATGTTCCGCGCATAAAATATCAAAGTCCAGAAGAATTAAAATAAGCAATACCTTGACGAAACTGCCGAAAGCAACCGAACCAACGATCAACATTTTCCCACTAAACAATGCACGCTTATTTCAGCTGCGTTCCAGTTTCGTTTTATAATAGGGAAACCGGGTACCTTTCACGACAGCGAGCGAGGCGTGAATTCGTGAGGTCTCGTCGATTAATAATCGAACGAGCGAATTACGACGTTCCAGTTCATGGTTCGTCATCGGTCGCTCAATGCGGCTCGGATTATTTTGTTGATTCAACGAAACGTTTCGGTCGCGTGCAAACTGGTCGACCGTGTTTGACCGTCGTCATTTCCGTGGGTTAGCGCGTCAGCGTTATTTGATCGACGGGATCCATTCCCAATTTTTTCAGCGCCCTCTTCACATCGGCGATGAACAAAAAAAAAAAAAAAAAAAAGAAAATAGAAAAAAGAAAAACAATAAAAACAGAGATGTGAAAAACAAGTACACAGAAATCGTGTAAGTTGCACATAGGCTGCGTTCGCGTGTCTAAACAACGACGAGAAAAATGCAAACATTATTAAACACGGTGGATCGGTTTTGCCTTTGTTCCCATTAAAAAATCGCATTACGTCGTTATTTTTTTACGCCGTGCAATCCGCGTAAGTTTTATTGTTCCACGTTTGGATTTCCGTTCCGCTTTTGTATGTTTTTCTTTCTCTTTATAATGTCGTTTAATACCATTCGTTTTATTCGTCCGCGCTGCCCGCCCCCCTTTTGGTTATATTTTACCGCATCGTTGTCATATCGTTCGTTACAGATAAATACGTGTGCACACCATAAGTCTCCCGTTTAACCGATCTCGTTTCGCGATTCACGAGTTTTCTCGTCCCTCCAACACGTAGCTTCTCTCTTTTTTCTTTCCTTTTCCGCCTGCGAACCGCCTGGGACTATGAAGCGCGAATTAAGCGTATCCCCCTTTTATAAATAATGCAAACACGATGCATAGTCTCGCAAAGAACTTTACACCCGGCGAATTTCAATGCTACCACCTCTCAAGTGCTCCGCTTTTCCAGATACTTCAATCTCTCGTGATTTTCCAAGTATTCAGTCGCAGAATCATTGTGCAATGGGATAAACTTGGTGAAGAAGGGGATATATCGATAAAAGGGAAGGAGAGAATGGAAACTCCGATTGAGCATCGTACTAGAAATAATAAGATAATTGTTGTTAGAAAGAGTTTGTTGTTAGTAGTAGTTTTTGATTGTCCGCGATTTTGAAGTTATTCATATAATTTTCTTCCTTATTTTATTTCGTCCTTTCATTCGTTGTATTTTAGTAGATAGAAATTCATTGTATAATTACGTACGTAAGAATTACTAAAGGTATTAACAATATGATTAACTCTTTATTTATATGATTAACTCTTTAACGTTTATTTATCGCTATTTTAGTATAAGGTTTATACTAATGGAATGTCGAGCAGCTAATATAGCGTTTTACGAACTAATCAACGCGGAATATATTGATATTGGTGTACACAGTAGGTGAGTACAGGTATCACCGTCTTATTCCCCTGAGTGTCTGTTCGTGACTGCGCGAATTCGATTTCCCTCTTCCCAAACCATCTGATTCAACCTGTGCAAACGATTATGATAGTACAGAAGCGTGTTAACGCTCTGTTCAATCTACTTGAAAAAAATTCCAAATAACTTTGTTCTCCGCTCAGACGTGATTTTCTAATTTTTGGATATATTTTCATAAACGTTATTACATTTGATAGAATCGTATTGATAGAATCGAAATCAGTCACTCGCATTCCAACGCTTAAACGTAAGAGACAATACATTGAACGTAACGTTAGCAAATATCAGCCAAATAATTGTCAAAAACATGACGAACCTGTTTTCTACGAAAGGAAATGAAATCTATTCGACTCACTCTAAGAATCCTTATATAGCTACGTTCTTCAATCACCTATCAATTCCGAATTAATTTCTAACTCCGCAAACAGTCGCGCATTGATCGCACCGTTTCCAAATCACCCATTCGAATTCCAGCAAATGCGTTCAAAAATCGCCACTTCAGCCGAGCAAAAATACGATCATACCGTTTTTCCGCAAAGTAAGAAAAAAAGTGTATAAATCCTCTATTCAATTCAGTCTGAATATCTTGAACTCGTCCCTCAATCATCCGTTCCAAACGAATTTTCCGTATTCCACAAACATTATCGCCTTCGCCACCATTCCCCAAATCGCCAATTTCAAATTTCAATTCCAATAAATTCGGCCATTTCGATTGCAATAAATGCAGCCAAAAATTCCAACATCCGTCAAGCAATGGTTAAAAATACGACACAGCAGCCGTCGGAAAAACGAGTAGAGACGAAAAACAGCATCGAAACTGAATGAATTTCAACGTCCATCCGTGTCATTAACGCCAGAGGCACGGTTGGTGCGTGGTCGATTTGCCTGAAAACGAGCCGCCGATATAAGTTGGCGCATAATTTTTTTTACTCGATTCAGCCGTCCTGTAAAATATGTCTCTTTTCTGTGGCGCTAGCGCTCGCGCCCCGGAAATAAATTCGGCGATCGTGTCAACGAGGAGGCGGCCGGCTTTTATACCGGTTGGCCGCCATTAACGGCGCGAATAACGCGGCCAAAGCTTTATTTGGCCGAACATTTAAAACGCCCGGTGCACCTGGCCGGATAACGAGCGTGCATCATCTTGCGGCCGGCAAGCTTTTTATCCGCCCTCGAATATTCGCGTTTCATTAACAAAACATTCTAGGGCGCCACGATTGCCCGAATCTATTCGATTCGATAGCATGTTTTCCATTCGGCAACGAATAAAAATTCATTTTTCTCCGGAGGTGAAAAATTCGATTTTCCGCGGCTCTTTAGCTCCTCTCGAAGCTTTTTTCGATTCAACAAGCTTTTTGTCTTCTGTAATCCGTGCTAAATCTTTCTTTTCCGTTTTGTAACGTTCGCCTTCTTTAACCGCTTTCCAAGACATTCTTTCTGCACTTTTTTCTCTTTCCTGCAATATTTCCTGCGCTCTTCAGTCTCTCGTTTTATCTAATCCTTCTTTAATTACGCGTTTTTGGTTTTTTTTTGTTCTAAGCGAGTTTTTAACTGTATTTTTAAAATAATTTCTTCTTTTTAACTCGCCTTTTGTTATATTTTCTATCTTTGAGCCTCCTTAGTTTCTGCGATATCCTCTCTTTCCCTTCCTACGTTCTCTTCGATCCAACTTAAATCGCACGTCAGAGATTAAAATCAAACGCAATAGAAACAGAGAAAACATTCACGTGGAACAGATCCGTGAGACAGCAAGCAGAAAGTGATATTCACGATCAGACAACAAGTATCGCTGTCGCTGTCGATTCCTTATCGTTATACAATCAATGACTGGACCCGTGGTTGGACTCCAGTTAATTGTGTAACGTAGCTCACGGAAATTGACGCGTTAAACGGCGCGTAGGAAACGTTGGCAACTCGTAAAATTGCCTCTGCGTTCGACGAGGCTCCGGTCCAGCCCGGGTCATTACAACGAAAACTCTCCACGGGGAGTTAATGGAAGATAACAGTCCATTAAGGCATCGCTCTGCTGCTGCCGTTAAATTGATTTGCAAATAAAAGACCTTTCCTCGGAAACGCGCGCCCTTCCGTTATCCACTTTTTGCGTTGATGGATACGCATAACCCCCTGCTTTAGCCGTGCTCTATTTCTTTCTGTTACGCTACCCACGCTGTGCGCCCCTTTTCAAACCAAAAAAAAAAAAAAAAGAAAAAACATAGGATTTATAAAGTATCGGATCGTCGAGCAAATTTTGTTTGATTGATAGAAATGACCCTTTCAAATCTTTCTTGCGAATCCTGGAATGAGATTGGTATCGATATCGCGTAACGCGAACAACGATTTCGTTCAGTTGTTCGATTAACCGAAAATTGGAGGATACGATTAATAAAGAAACTTTATTGCTAGTTACCTTCCTCAGAGTATATTAGGCAGTTAAATTGTACGTTATTTCGAATATTACGTTTTGATGTGCAAAATGTCCAATTTGATCAATTAATTAATTTTTTCCATTCAACTTTTTTAACGTAATACAGCGACCATTTAAATTTATTACGGCTGGCAAATGATATTTACAATTTTACAATAATATGGTCCATAATCAACGTGAATTTCTTAATATAATGAATATTTTTACTCGTACAGAGGTCTCATAGCAGACAATTTTAAAGCTGAGTATTTACCCTTTGATAAATGATTTTCATATGTTAATTTTTTTTCTTTCGATATAAATGCGTAGACGTAACAAGACGAAATTAAGCTTCCGATACTCGCGTAATAAAACTAACAATACCGGAATAAACGAAATACCGCAAAAGTCATCAGAGCGAAAATGGTTCAATTTCGCAAACTAAAAATATGTTACTCTAATTTCTCTCCAATCTCGCTGGTACAACCTTGCTCACGTATTCGTCGTTAAAACGTCGCAATTATTATTCTCTGGCTGTCTCCTCGTTTCCAATCCATCAACCGTGAGGAACCATCGACTTTTGAAAACCGCAGAACGTAAATTGAACAGAGGAGCCAGAATGGAAAATTACATGAACAATTAAACACGTTCCCCCGGTAATTAAGGAGCAATCGAGCAGAGCTTCCCATTTAATCCGACAACTCGATTTGATCGGTAATGAACCCGTCAGATTCCACGAGTTTAATCGAATCACCGGCGATTCGGCAAAAATGTCGGGCCGGGGTCGGTGACCGGTTGTCAAGACATGCGACGACGGAATTGGCTTGGACAAGTTGACGATGGAATGGCGAAAATAAATTCGAAGGGTCAGCCTCGTTAAATACAACGTATTTACGTAGCCGTGTCGGCGATCGATCCTCGCCGATGGAAACGCTAGCCACGTGAATCATTGCGAGTACCGCGCGCAAATAATTGAAACGCGCGTTGCTCGATGTCTCGAAGATAGCAAATAGAGAGCGAAAAGGAGCAACGATGAGAAGACATAAAGACAGATCGGTAAGAAGTTTCGTGTTGCTGCATGTCAATGTAGAGTTACTTGAATCAGCGGATTAATAAAACCAAAAACAAAACAACTTGCTGAAATGAAGTATCATTTTCTCGTTTGTCGTATTCTCTCTTATTGGATATGATAATCGATGAACTTTTAGATTTAAAAGCACTCCTCCTCAAACTGTTTCTTTCTCTCCACATTAGCTTAACAATATTAGCTTAACAATATAGCTTCAAAATTAACTTCTATTTGATTTCCGTGACTTATTGATTCTGTATACGTGATTCCATACGTACATGTTCTATATGTACATTTTCTTTGTTTACTTTATCTGGATTGCAACAATATCTCGTCCGTATTTGTTGTATAATCAGGAATTAAAGACGAAATATTCCCAAAAAAAATTCGCACTCTTTGCGTATGATACTAACTTGTCATATATCAATAGTAATGGTTAACACGGTAAATATTATTCTCGTCTAAAAACCGATGAAATAGAATCTGTCTATGCTGTAAGTAATAATTATCAAATTTGTTTCAACAACTACCACATTTATTAGGCAAAATATTGATCGAAAAATATGAATCAGATATCCAAAATCAGCGAAACTTGTAACGTCCGAACATATTAGGAAACGAATACAGGAAGAACAAATAGAATAAAACATCAAAGTGTACGAAAGCGACGCAAATGAACAGTAGAAGGGAGACAGTAATGGTGACAAAGGATAGGCAGGAATAGAAATGAAGGGGAATAGCGAATAAGAGGTTGGATAAGAGAAACTGAGGATGAGAAGGGGATAAACGTGTAAGTAAAGTGACAAAAAAGAATCGAAGGGATCGGCGAAAACGGATTTCACAAGTATCATTAAAGAAGAACAACGAAGAAGGAGACAGATAAACGGGTAAAAAAGTAAAAACGTAGCACAAACGCGGCTGAAGTATAAAGTAAACAATAGAATGGCAGAGTAGAGAGAGCAACAAAGCAGCAGGTCTAGATTGCGGAGTAAAGCCGCCAATAATGGAATGAAATACCTACAAAGGGAAAAACGAAGAGCCTCGATAACAAGAAAAATCCTATCACAAGCGAAAAATGACAGAGGGAGGGGGTAGTGGAAGTGGGAGCTAATAAGAAAAAGAGGAAAATAAAATGTAGGAGGCAAACGCTATCGAACAGGTAAAGGTATTAATAACGGAATGGAAGAGAAGCAATCGAATAAACAAAGACGACGAGAAGATAAGAAAAAGATGGGAGGGTAGAAGGAGAAAGGAAAAGTGGAGATGCGAAGGAGAAAATAAGAGAGAGCGTCGCTCGATTGATTTTTCCTTCAGGAGTAATATCGAGAGAGCACGCCTCCCCTTTCTATTATCAAAGACGAAGTATAGCATAGACCTTACATCTTATGGGATTTCGTGTCGCGCAAAATGGAGTGCCTGCATTGAAAAAACTTAGTGCTCCTGTACAGACAACGATAATTTAGGAATTTTCAATTTAATTACCGAAGTTTAGGTGAAATTAGTCGAGTTGCAAGAAGAATCGTCGTCTGTTAGATTCAGGGGGAAAGATATGTTTTCAAATCATTCAACGAAGAAGATGTTCATATTTGCGGTAAATAAAAAATTTACGACTAGAAATACGAAACGCTCAGCGAAAAAGATTTCAGAAAGGCTCGGAAAAAACTTACATTCTACTATGCTTTTTTAGTATTTTCATCTTTCTACGATCTTCAATCTCTCCTTTAAAAACGTAAACTAGATACCACCTATACTCCAACGAAAATTACGTACATAAATACATATAAGCTTAAAAAGCTACATTCCTTTCTCCATATTCGTATCGTTTATAATTTCATGTTTTTCAACGAGAAATATGATTTATGCGTATCATTTAATTTCATCTGCCAGCCACTGTATAATTTCATTCTATTGGCATTCTTTTCCTAGATCACGTCGAAAATGGTAGAAAAATGTTAAGAAGGCTGTAGACCTGTCATGATACAAGAACGTACGATATTACGCGTATGCTATTATCGAGGCTTATGAAGACTATATCGATACATAGTCGGTCGACAAAGCTATAATTCTCGCGATCCGCGTTGTATAATAACGCGTATATGTTCGCCAATGCACGCCAATGTTCACTTCGAGGGTCAGAAGCACACGTGTATTTTCCGCCGGGATGCGATTAAACGTGTGTACTTTACGAGGGTCGTGGCGGGACTTTTAAATTTCTCGGTATCGCTCGCACGCGGCGCATTCTCGCTGTTTATGCACGCGCCAGGGAAATTAACGAGATTTCTAGACCACCTTGAAAATCGACCGTCCTATGCCGAGAAACTTTCACAGCTCGAAAACTATACTACGTGCCACGGTTTAGTATAATAAACTTGGTGTCTTATTATACGATGAATATGCAACATAGTTGCGTGTACTCGTATTTTTTAACGAAACGTTTTATTGGATAGTTCGCACTCTTTACTTTTCTATTCGATTTTTCTTTTGCTTCTTTTTAATTAACAAAGTTCTTGGGGAACTGTTGCGATTATCATTTCGAAGGTAGCTAATATTAAAGAACTAAAATTAGAATTGCCCTATTTTATCTCATAGGCCCTATCCCCCGAAAGTTTTTCAATTACAATATTTTATAAAATTTTAACCGTTATTAGTCACCTATTTTTTTATTTCATCTTAATTTTAATTTGAAACTTTTGCTTGTTGAGAATAAACACTGTTTTCCAATATCGATAAATATCGTATTTAAGTAAACTTGAAAATACAATGTTTTTAAATACAGTAGAATGTCGATTATCGGAGAAAGTAATAGACAATAAGTAATAATCCGATGAGTCGATAATGATACACCGGATTTTAATGTAGATTAAAATGCAGAAATACAGGATACGCAATAAAAATTTCTATCGATACATCCGGACGAAAGAATTAAATTTTAAATAATCGAAAATCTAAATAATCGAAAGTGTGAAATTTAGATAAGTTTTGTATAAAATAGATATTTCTTTTATTCCTATTTATAGCCTCAAATACTTTGACCAAGGAATGGATAATTTGGATAAAATTTAGATAAAATGACGAAACGAAAGGAACAAAACACATACAGCTAAATACATATATGAGAGTGCGCAATTCAGGTTAGAACTAAATTCTCATGAGAAAAATTGCGAAGGAATAAGTATCCGTATAAGTGATTTGGAGGGAGGGCTCCTTGGCCGATTCTATTTCAAATAGCTGACCTGCTTTTGGAACCTGAACCCTATTGAGTCATCGAGTATCTCTTATCGCGCTTTGACTTTTCTTCTACTTCGGTATTTCCGGGTCTTTCTTCCGATATTCGATATCTCCTTCTCGAGAAAGATTAGTTCTATCCTGCACAAAAATGTCAGTTTGAAGTCACTAAAGAAGATCGAAATATTTCAATTTTTATATTTTACCCTTCTCTCAAAATGATTCACATTATCATAATTCGGATCAGCATAACCCAAACCACCAACTTCGATATCTCCAAATTCTCACTTTCTCGCCAGTAACATAGTTTTCATTCATTTCATTCATTTCATAACCGATCTCTTGCCCATTCGATCTAACATTATTTTCTCCTTCAATTAAATATAAAAAAAAAAGATACGCTTAACAAAGGAATCGGGATAAAAGAGGATGAAAAAATGTCTGTTACGTCCGGATTTACAAGAGACCGAATCAATCATCCGTGTGGTGAATTCCATTGTGAAAAACGAAATCCCCAAAATCGGAGAGGAAAAATAAACCATGGCTATACATCGAAAACAGCGACAGAGATGCGGGTGGTCCGTGGACGTTTCACACGGGAATAGTAACATAGCGTAACGTGGTGGACATTATACTGACCTATGCATAAAATACAAGCCGGTGATATCTGCCGGAGATACGGGGATAAAATATAAATAGGCAGGGGCACGTGTCGTTTCGACGAGTGCGCTCGATGAATGTTTAAGTGTTATTCCGTTTCTACGTACGACTAGCGCGAAAACGTACGCCTCATCGCGAAACGAATCAAAATCCTATTACGATACATTTTATAGTTTCGTCAAATGAACTGCGTAAAATTACAATGGACGTCTTGACGATGGAAGACGATGGAAGACGAACGACGATGACGTTTAGGGTTGATGTAAATGTTTGCAGAGTCGGAACCCGAAATATGAGGAACCAAAGAAGAAGAGAAATGCTTTTATATTTATAGCAACGATCAATTTGCTATCATCCCAACAAATAAGAAGAATTTTTATTTCCCTTACTAGATACTGCGATATGATTCAAGTTTGGAAGGGAACACAACCGGGTGGTTAAGAAAATCTTCAGAGCTTCCAACAAATTGTCAAAGATGAATCTGTTTCGCTACAATTCGAAATTTTTAAACAATTAAAAGCAGTCGGTACGATTTGGTCGTGCAGAATTTACATGAAATTTTCAAGATTAAATTATTCGTCATTTTCGTGGTTTCAAAGTACTTGAATGTACCGGTTTCATTAATATCTTGCTATTTTCAAAATATCAGCTCTTGAAACTGGATATTCTTGGAATTCTGATTTTAGTTAATAGATTCGGTCGCATAAAATCGAAAAGGGTCTCTGGTTGTGGAAATCGATTTTTCTATAACACGCGAGTACTTACTTATCCATTTATTCACGTGTCATCCATAAGAAAATGGGAAATCCATAGTACGTTCAGGTCTTCCGCACTGAATATATTAACGGGTTTACGAAATTATCGATGAAACTATTCTTACCAGAAAAACAAATATTCATACTTAAAAATTAATCATTACAACTACATTAAATATAACTACACACTACTTCTAATAGGACCCTATACATTCACGTTCAATCGATTGTATCAGCACTACGTGTGCTAACGATTCCAGAAACCATTATAGATACAGATGCTTAGTGCGTATATACGTCGTTGAAACGGCCCTGAAACGTCTATTATAGAGTAAAATTGCGTAACAGTAAAAAAATATCGTGTAATTCGTGACATAAAGGGTTAGAACTCGTCTCGTGCCAAGCCAGGTAACTTGGAACAGGTAACGGTAAAAAGAGAAAGGCAAAGAAAAAGATTATGAAGGAGGACGATCGAGTATATGGAGGATCGAGCGAAAAGGAGTCAGAGATTGAACGAAGGGGGCGGAGACGGGGATAGATTTAATAAATCGCGTTAACGTCGGCGCCGTTTGAAGGATGGAAACGGTTCGCGAATGGGCCCGGTGTCTGCGTGCCTATTAAATCTATAATTGCGGTCTCCGACAGTTAGAATGAATATTTTACGAGCGTGTGGAAATGGCGCGACTATTGAAATTGCTTGCTCGCGATGCCACCTTTCCCCCTTCCCCCGCGCTCTTTCTCTGCACACGGATGACGTTCCAGGATTTTCCAGAATGTAGTTTTGTTATTTCAATAGAATGAAACCGGTTTTGAATGGGACGCGGTATAATTTCAATTCCAGGAGGAATGTTTTCGCAAGGAACGTACCACGAATAGGTTATATTAAAGCGGTTCTTGAAAGGAAGGGATGCATTCTAGGCCATCCACAGCTCGAGGGATATATATCGCTGATGGTATCAGACATGTAGAACTCACTGAGAGTCAACATCAATCTTGTAGAATTCGGTGTAGATGACCCGAAGTTTCCAAGACTTTATACATATGACTGGATGAACTTATATTAGTTTACACAGAGTGTTAAAGACGATATTGTCTTTTGTTAAGACTTTGAACTTTACGGAAATTATAATACCGGGAAGGATAAGAGATACTTCTATTTGATTTTTGATCTCTGAAATTAGCATTTGCATGCGAATGTCCACGTGGAACGTGATATTGTATGGTTCATGGGGAACAATGTGGCGGACATACAATAACAAATGGAAAATATACGTGGCAGAATAGATGGAAGTTGTGCAGATAACGTAACTTTATTCGCTGATGGTTTTTGCGAAATGCTTTACGAGTTTGAACAAGTTTTCTCAAATCCCCATATTACGTATACGTTATTTCAATTCTAAAATGAATGTACGTATGTGCATGTGCGATGTATATGGTAATTCGTATAATAATTGAACAATCTAAAATATTATGATAATTTCTTGATAAAGAATTTGGAACCACATTTCCAGTTATGCTTATATTGATCATCTTAATTTTACTACTAAGTCAAAATGAATGCTACAACTATCAATACGAATTTCTTTTAGTTCCATACATTTTTGACTGAAAAGTGTTCCCCGATAAAAGAATTCCAACTTAACTTCTTCTTTGCTCCTTAAATTCCACAGTAACAGTAGCAATTTCAAGCTTCTATAATCAATCAATATCATTGAAAGAAACTTACGAACCAATTCGCGACACCGGAAACGGAACCAAAATTTATTATACGTATAATTCCTTCGTTCTTTTTCTCGATCAAACGTTCAAACCATTATTCCGACTCCGTATAACCTCGTAAATTATCGATGGTACATAATGGAATCGACTGAAATACCATTTTGTCAGAGGGGATATCATTTTCAGAGTCCGGGAGGTATGAAACATAAATATACAAAGAGACCGGACAAGCTTTCACGAGCGTTGTCACGCCGGTTAATTTTTTAACAGGCGTCCCCAAACCCCATCTAAAACGGGGTTGAACGAGCCGCGAAATGGCTCGATGAAAAATGGCCGAAAGAGGCCATTTCGCACCGATGAGCTGGTCTTCCCTTGTCGGTGAACGAGATACCAGCCGAACAGGTGCCAGGTAAATTACGTTTCCCGAAATAAGGAAGAGGATAAGAACCCTCGAGGTACGAGGGTGCCGGTACAAGCCAAGGGAAAATGTATTTCACGAGCTGGTTACGCCAAATTTTCCAGCAGCTAAGAGAGAAGAGGGAGAATCGAGGGCTGATGGAAGAATGACTGGGGTTGAAAAATTCACCAAGCTTTGTCCTTGTTAGGTGGGCTTCCTGTTAATTTCTGTTACAAGATGAAAAAGGGGCAAGTTCCAGAACGACAGGAAAGCTTTCCGTGGCGTTTCGTTGCGAACAAAATTGGAAACTGGAAGACATATAAATGCTAAGAAATTTTGACTGCGAGTAGGTAAAAGGTGAAAGGAAACAATAGAGACTGGGAGATGAAACTGGGAGGGGAAAAACCTGGCTAGATTCAAGTCGGATCGAAGTGACGAGTCGTAGTTAATTTATTTCCAGAATAAATGTACCTTGAGAAAAAGATTAAGTCAACGAAATCCAAAAAAGATATTGTTCCAGTATATACAGCTAACTGTAAGTCCGAAAGCGAAAACTTACGTATAAAAAGGAGTAAAGAACTCGTAAACTTATAAAATATAACGAATATGCAATGTAAATTTCTATAATTTTCTTGTGAATCATATTATAACGCTAGTCAGTCACCGTCAATTTATTTTCACCGTTACTCCTTCCTTTTCTGTGCTTTCAGTATCTATTTACCTAACAGAAATTTCAACTGGGCGCGTCGTAATGAACTTTCAACAAAGCACGCTTTTACGAAGCAAACGAAATTGGTAATATCCATAAAGCCCAGTGACGCTGACACAAAGGGCCAGAGCGGTTCGCGAGCCGGAAACGCGGATACGTATGCCGTTCTTTAAACGCATCAATTTAATTCGGTCGCGTGTTCACTTCGCGACGATGCGGAGGGCCAGATGGCGAGGAACAGGACCGAATTGCTCCCATCATTTGTGCCACGACGAGATCGGATTATCTTTGGAACTGAATCGAGCCAGAAGTTCCTCGGCGATCGAGTTTCCGACGATTGAACTTGTTTGCTTGGAAGTTTAGTTACACCACGACGACATATTATGATGTTCATGGTTCACAGATGGTGGCAGGAAGTCACTCTGGATCATGCGATGAATCTTGTTACGCGGATGTAATAAGACGGCGTATATTTTTGGTGCTTCGGGGGACAAGCAAGCGATTAGCAGACTGCAGATTTTTATGCATTTATGATAAATTTACAAATGCAGAAATGCACAAAATATATATAGCGCAGAAAAAAAATAGAAAATATCCAAAGTGGAGTAGTCATTGTAATTTGTTAAGGTATGGAGTGAATTTGGAGAGGTATTGCAAAGAACTTTATTCTAATATTCGCGTAACTTTGCTCGCCGCCAGAGGCCTAGGCTTCTCTCTTTTGTCTCAACGGAGGCCTAGGCTATCATGCGACGCTCGCATACACACTTGTGCCTGTTTTCGCTCTACGTTCCCTCACTCTCGCACGTACAATACAAATCTACAATGTATGTATTCAACATAATTTTTAATAGGTCAAACAATTTTCTAAATAGATTCTATTGCTTTGGTTCTATTGACGAAGAAGTACGAAGGTCCATAATGTATCGCACCTATACCGATTAGTCTCGAGGTTTCGTTCTTTTGTGTATTTACAATCACGCATACAGGTCTTTGTACGGATTATAAAAGGATCATTTTTATTCGAATAAAGTGCTAAAAAAATTCAACACCGAGGTTAAACGTACAGATTAATAGTATCAGATTTTTGTATTTGTACGAAGGTACAACTGAATGATAGAAAATTTAATATACCCGAATCTAATTAATTAGTGGGTAAATGTCGTAATAAATAAAATAGCTTGTACATACTTTTTACAGGCATTGAATCCAAAAGTACCGCGCGTAACCAAGAACGATCATCGAGTTATCAATTTTCCCCGAAACAAAGTCCCGCGTGTTAAAACGAGCGATTCTAGAATTTGCCCCTCGTTTTTTACCGAAGAAATTACCGGTGGTTGTATTGTATACGCGAGCGCGCAGAGGAACGGAAGCATGGTAAAATAATATGATTTATTGGGGCGCGAAATGGCCGAGTTTTATATCCGTCCGCATCGCGGAAACTGCGCTCGCAACTGAACTCGTTCCGGCGCGACGATTACCTCGTAAAATTAGCTATTCTGTTTCGCAGCTTGCTTCTGCGACCCCGTTACACGCTCGCAATCAGTTCTCGCTGCGAGATAAATTTCTAAGACGCCGGTAATTACCGCAGTGACGGCCTCACTTTTCTCCCTCTGTCGTGTCCTTTGGCGCGATGAAACGCTTCACGGAGTTTGCGTTGAAATTGAATGCTTTCGCCTAAATTCTCGTTTTGGGTGTATTTAAGATGGTAATTTATTTCTATTTTGAACGTTTCATTGATTTTCCTAAGGCAGAGTTTTCCAAGCATTTTGGAGCTGCTTTACGTCAATTCCTTTATATCGTACATTTCAATGCCTTTTACATCTCGCCTTTCGGTTGCTTTATTAGGTATACTAATTATATTGAAAAATTACCGTGATATATTACCGTGACACGGGAAGATATGTGCGAGAACGTCGATGCAGAAAGTTCTACAGATTACTTGTAAAAAGATGCCAAACAGACCTCGAGAGCGCACTTAGTAGAACAAACCTTAGATGTCAGTCATGGCCGGACTTGCACTATTTGTTTCTACTAGTCTGTGTTCATCTGTCTGTATTTCGATCGCTAATAGCATATTACAGTGCAGGAATATTTTCAAATAAACAAGCGCTCAAAATCTTCATAAAGAAATTTTCTATGAAAATAATTTCAGTTGAAAATAAAAATGTTGCAATTCCCTTAAGAGAATTCTAAGGAATAACGTTGATTAAATCGTTTGGACATGGTTCTGAGTCTAGGCTATTAGCATTACTGATTGATACTTTCACGTGTTATGTTTTCATATCGTTAATATTATTTTCGCGTGTTATTTAATAATTTGCTAATGAACGCATTTGGGAGTCTATAAATTCCAGCGAGAATTGTCAAGCGTTTCGTACATTATCATGATCGCGATAACGGAAATTCATCATATCGATTCGAATAAATTTTAGAATTCTTTGATATTAAAGTCCTGCAGGAAAGTTCGTAGCAAGTTATAATACCGGATAATAAACTGCGCCGGTGTTACTCGTAAAAAAGAAAGAACATAATTTTAATATAAAGAATAATATAGTCAGGACATAAAGCTACTATAAAATTCACTACCACTGAATGAACAAATTCATGTCCTTCCGATTAAATCCTTTACGCTTAGAAGCATAAAAGTGAACCTTATGATTAAACGAGATACAGACTGACATTATTCTAAAAAAACATGCAATATTTTTCTTTCGAAACGTCATTAATTGCAACGACACCTCTAATAAATCGCTGTCCTGTCAAAAGTTCCAATTTTTCGTGCAAAAGGCAGTTTATGAAATAATATATGTTCATATATATATATATGCATATAATCCATGGTTTTGACGAATAATTGATAGTTTAACGATTGCGCAAGAGAGCATGTAGATTTTGCTGGAAACTAGTCTCTATTTCGATTTTTAAGGTTGACGTGGATCATAAACTCGTTTAGTTATGTCAATGGTCGTTATTTCTTTCCTATTTCAAAACATTTTGATTTGTCGATATTTTTGTCGACGTCAATTTTTAATCACTTTTTCGAGATGAGTGCGTATCATCGTGATTCAAATTAACGTAATACGTACGTATACGTACATCCTATTGGATTTTTTCCGTTTTATACTGTTCTCGTACTTTTCGATAAATCGCGATATTCCGTAGATTCTGTTTTGTTTTTTTTTTTTTTTTTAATTTTTTTAAATTTCTGATTCAGGCTTTCCTCGTTATGAACAACGAAGTTGTTCGATTATGAAGTAGCAGATAAAACAGCCTGACAATACTTCAACGTAATAATAATAGAAGCATTAAAAGACGGCGAGTAGAAAGTTATAAAATTTTTAATTCCGTAATCTGCGCAATTACGAGCCATTGAAAAACAAGACGAATCACGATCTGAAATACCTAATAGAATTGTCACTGCACGATTTTATTACACATAACTACCATGCGAAATTACTTCCATCGTTTCACAAATGTATTGCATTAAATCATTTAGGAGGATCCAATAAAATCCCTTTAACCACATTTTCAAGAGAATCATCGTACTAACCCCTAACGCTCACGTTTCCTTCGATCTAATCGAAGCGGATATATGAATTCTTCGTTTAAATTAGACTTTTAGATTTTATAACACCCACCATTCTTTGCATAAATTTCAAACCAGATTAATAATTCTTGAATAATCTTTCAATCGTTCCTAAATATAATCTAACTTTTTATGCGTTTTCTAATATTTATGAACGAGTGTGTACATTATCTACTACAACGATTAGGATAGATGAATCGTTGACGAAAGTATATATAAATTATTATACCTTTTAATTATTCCTACTTCTGTGAAACACGAGTTTAGTCGGCAACGGATTATAATGAATTTAAAAGAATATCTGAACGATTTTGCCTTCAACAAACACGTCGCTATCGATCGAAGTATTGCGCGTTTCGTTGTTTTTTTTCATCCCCGACAAGCATAGAAGAAAAGCACTCTCGAAGCCACAGACGAAACAGATAAACGCGGATGACATTACGTTCAACTTTCGAGACGAAACGAAAAGGACCGGCGACGGAAAACTAAAAAAACCCTCCTCGCTTTCCTTCTGCCACGATACGTCGATTCCTTTTTCTCCCCTTCTTCATTCCTTTTTATCCGTGTTTTTTCCTTGCTTCTCCTTTCGTTCCTCTCTTCCCTATTTTTCACTCGATATTTGCGAATACGAATTGAACATGTGCACGCGAAACTTTGCAGCGTTTTCCACGTTTCCTGCCCGCTTCCGCGCGTTTCATGCGCTATTATGATCGGTACAGTCGCTGGTTGAAGGAAAAATACGCCCGGATGAGGAAGCGTGTATCTCTTGAATTGAAAACTCGCGGGCTCGTGCGCTGATATTGTCGGCGAGCAGATTGATTTTTCCTAGAATTCTGATCTCTGATCCGGATGAATAGCCCGATTTATGTCCGATCTTAAATTTCCCGCGTTTGCATCGTTGTCCAATATTACGATCGTCAAACTTGTCAAAATGGTGGATTTCGGAACCTTCTTCTTTATAAGTAAATAGGAACATATCTTTTGGTAAAGTTTGGCGTTGAATTTTAATCCTTTGTTTATACTAATATTTCAACGTTACTTAAATTTTACCAAGGAAGGATAATCCAAAAAATATATTCCCCTATAATTCCAATTATTGATCGCATCTCTTCCTGGATTTTAATTAACGTTTCAACCAAACGCTCCCATTTAAACACACCTTGTTCCCAATTAATACGTAAATTACATTGATATTTCAGAAAATTAATTTTAATTCCAGAAAATAGAGCTCTCTAGCTAAAAGGTTAAACCCCCGACCTACATAGAGCAATTAACTGTCTGTCCATAATTTAATATCTCTTTATACATTTTCAATAAATTAACCGCCAAAATACGATAGAAAAAAAAAACAAAGAGAAAGGTACAGTGTATACTAAAATGGAATACCTAAGTAAAAAAAAGTGTCCATTCAATAGAGAAAAAGCATACATTTTTATCCACAATTTGATATCTTTCCACTCATCTCCAACCACATAACTGCAAAGAGGAAGAGAAAAGACGGAAGTGAAAGAAAAGTACAGTATAGCGTACAATGAACTAAAACGGGAAGAGAGGATGAAAATTTCCAGGAAGAATACGAAAGTATTCACAGTAAATCAGTCACCTGTTCGCGACTTCTTTCCACGGATCCTCAGTACATTAACAAACCCAAGAAAAAAGGAGAAGAAAATGAAGCTAGGAAGCAGAAGGGTAAAACAGGTAAAAGGGATGCATAATCGAGCAGAAAATTGTCGGAGAAGGAATTAAAATCAGTGAGCAACGTGAGAGATGATCATTATTCCCGGAGCGCGACAACGCGGAAATCAGAAGGCGACCACGGCGAGATGAATCGACCGATCGATCGCCGTGACGCGCATGAATCTCCTTCTGCTATCAGGAGAGAACGATTCCCGGATCACGAGCAGGAAGCGGACGGTTGCGACACGGTAAAGCAAGCCGGTCGACCAAAGAAAAAAGAACAAGGAAGACGAGCGAAGATCCGGCCGAGTTTCGTCGCCGTTCCTACGATCACGTCGCGTTTGCATCGAAGGAATCCCAAGTGCGATATATCAAGTTAAATTGCAAATATCGAGCCGTGGGACGAGTGAAAAATAAATCAACCGCGAACACCGCTCGAGAATATCCGGCGTCATAACCGAAGATTGAAACACGCGCCACGCGTTTCATAAACGGTGTATGGCCTTAAGGCCTGGTTCTGCGCAGCGTCGAAATCTTTTCGAAATCGGACTCGTTTCGTGTTTACTCGAAAGGAATTTCGGATTAAGATATCTCTCCGAGAAATTGAGTTTGTCAAAATTTCTTTGAGTTTGAGAAATTTCTTCAAATTTTAACTACATCTTAGGAAGGATACGATGTACATGTAGTTAAGGAACCCTAGCGGTACCGAAATCGAGATATCGAGCCTCAAAGTTTTAATATTTAACACTCCCTATGTCGCCGAAATGACATTTTCATTTATTACGAAATTTTTGTAGCGGATTTTTCAAAGAACTGATATATCATGTGAACTTGTACCAAAAATGTTATATTAAAAAGTGGAGAGAGGTCTAGCAGCAGCGGCGTTTTTGAGGTAAAGAAGTACGAAATACGTAATTAGATGAAGTTCTGGATGAATGTATAAATGTGAGAAATGTGCGCGCAGTGCATAGATATAACACTGCCATGCATGTCTTTCTATGTAAGGAGCTAGCGCGTACCGTCGCGCGTTCAAAAAGTTTCTTTCTCTCTCGCATGTGCTGACATGTACTATCTTACCACTTTTGCGAGCGATTTATTCGCTGAAGAAATACCTTAAAATAAGAGGATATTGACTGTGTTGAAGTCATATTAATAGACTGGAAATTTTTGTGGCTACCGGTGACGAGATGAGTTAACTTAAACACTTTCCTAACATTAATACTTTAAACCTATCGCTTAATGCTAGTACATATTTCGACACACGTGTTCGTTCCTTGCAACTTTTAATCATCTATGATACATACATTTAATTGTTCGCTCATTCGTCTTCTTCATTCGTTCTTCTCATTTGTTTCTACAAATGTCTCGCGCTTTCGTGCAATCTCAAACCGCATCCTCAATAAATATAACCTCACAATTTTTATACAAATTCATATTTTTAAGAATATAGTTAAAAAGCTAGAACCTACATAGAAAATTGTTTTACTTACCAAGTAATATAAAAAATATTATACTTTGGATATTTTATACATTTTTTCATATTACGTGCATAATTTTGTACTTTTCCTATAAATGCATAAAAATTCGCCATCCATTAATAAGGTTTGAGATTTTATAATATACATAGGTACGTATGGTTTTAGATTCTTTGTAGGTGTTAGTACATATACAGAGAATACTATAGAAGAAAATATTCTACGTAGCGTGACACTCATTAACGAGAAGCAATAGTTTCTTCGCTTAAATTATTCTTCATAAGAGATCTGCTGCAGAAAAATTTAATGAGACGTCAAATTGAGGGGTCAGGAGAATCAACCAAAGCTGACATTCCATATTTTCCATGCACCTCGTTATTCCCGCGTTGCCAGCATAAAAGATTGCTTGCTTTCGTTACAACTAGGGAAAGGCTATTCTAAGCGAGATAAAAAAAAGATATCGAAACAACGTTTTTAAAAATCGTTCAAAAAAATCGTAGAAAAACAACTGAAAGCCTTAAACATTGAGCGATTTCTATGATCGTTCATCGACGACCTACACCAAATAAAAAGGGCAACATAAAAAAGGGCAAAAATAAAAGGGATTGGAAAAACAGAGAACGCCATAGGACACGATGTAGCTTGTAATTTTTCCGTACCTCGAAACGGTTCCAGTGTCGCGTTTTGCAATGGACTCGCAACTAACAAACAGAGTGAACAACCGAAACTATCCTTTCCTTTTCTCCGAGAAGGATAGAGAAGGATGAAAAATAGCTGGGAATAAAGTTGAAAAAAAGAGAGCAACTGGCAATGTCCTCCTCTGCTCTTTGACAAAACGTAACATTTCGAATTAAACTAGGAATAGCGGACGTGTATACAAGGCGCTAAAAAATATATGCGGGATGTTTACATCTACGATTCACTATCTCTCATCAAAATAACGAAGAATTTTAACGTACAAAAATGCAGTTTGGCGTTTATTTAACATGTTATAATTCGTATTTCACATTCTTCCTCATTCTCACTCATTCTCACTCAGTTATCCACGGACCGAAACAAATGACACGGAGTGTGTATAAGATTTCGATTGTTGTATTACAATGAGAAACATAAAGTTTATTACAACGATATAATATAACGATATAATAAAAACACAATTCATTAACAAACAAAATATAATATATCTTAAACTTCTGGATGAAAAGAACTCCTCCAATGACATGTCCTCTTTAGTCTTTCTTCGAGTCTACTACCTAATAAATACAAAGTGTGTGTGAGATAGAGAGAAAGGTAAAATCGTTTATAGCTTGAAAAATAAACCTCAAACGATATTTTTGTACACGAAGCTTTTTCATCGTTTTGGTGTCTAGAATCGACCTCATAAATATCCCCCACGTTTCGTAACACCCTGTAGACAGGAACATTGGAGCAAGCAGGCTGTGTATTTTTCGAATGAAAAAGAGTCGCGTATTGATCATATAGAGAAATCGACCGAACAGAGACCTCCGTTGGCCTTCGTTACTCCAGCAAACACCTACGAACGAACCAGGAACGAAAATAATTCCATTGTGGAATTTTTATGCACGAGAATTCAACGTACAGCGTAATTCGCCGACGAAAAAACTAATTTCCTGGTGTCGGATTTAATACCTCCCTCTACCTTCTTCATGCTGACGATTAATACGCTCGGCGAACTTTATTTAGCCCGAAAATTATTGTAAAATCGCGATATTAATCTAATTATTAGATAAAATGGGGTATTAAAGAAATAATACGGAGAGAATATGAGAATTTGTAAGTTTTTGATACTCGAGGGCAATTTATGCATTCGGTATTCACATTCGTGTCCCACACATGTACCACTTGGTCCCTGGAAGATTTGTGAACATTTGTGGACGACATGAAGTAATTCCGGCGAATTCATTGCCGGTGACTCTGTTTGGTCTATTTTAAGTGTTGAAATATAGGATTTATCTAATAATGGCCACGGAATTGGAAAGCGTTATAATGGTACTTTAATGATGATGTATACGACAGGGAATTTATAGCAGTAGTTTGAACGTATCGCAAGGAGAAATAAATTTAACGAAATTTTTCGTTTATCAGTCACATTCGTGTATAGTATATCCTGGTATGCTAAATGATAAGAGCACACCGTCGGTAATCTACCTTTAACAGCCTATCAAAGAATGTTATCTGCAATATAAAATGTGTTCTTACGAACTTTCCTTTTATTTCAAAATCATAAATTACGTTAATTATACTATTCTCTGTGTTAAGTTATATGTGTCCGATATTTTATTTTCGTATAATATTTTCTCTGTGACACGTGGCTTAAAAATTGTTGACACTGTTGAATTAATTATATACCGTTGAATCAATAACGCGTACAAGTGCAAATGAATCTCAATTATTCTGTACCGACCACAACAGGAACGCGCGTGAATTTGTAAATTTCGTGGATCCTCGAAATTCCTCTCGAAACCGTTTCGAACAGTTCGTCGGTCTTGCCGAAACTTTGCACGGTGAAGTGGAGCCAAGAATCACGAGCTACTTACTCGAACACTAGCCTCTAATTTTTAATTTATCCCTGGTAAAAGGAAACCACGTTCCGTGCAGAGCGGAACGAACCCCTTCCCGACGAGTTTTAAGAACTTATCAGATCTCCTCGGCCCATTGACTTCACTCTAAGCATAAATCACAAACTTTATCCAAGTATAGTTTTCCTTGGCCCTAGCAGCAGCCAAGAATAAAGCGCAACTGCATCGACAAGAACTAAACAACAAAAGGAAACCTCGACTCGATGATATCAAAAACTATATACCCGACCAGATCCAAGTTCGTGATACAACTGAAGCCATCAACTTCCAGCAAATCGACCATACTTTTCGTTTGCATACTTTCTTGGAAAGAGCGTAAGTTGCTTCGAGTATTTTGGAAACGTAGTAAGTTGGGGTTGGTTCCAACGTCGAATTGTTCGATAAATTTGTTTTGTACATTGTTTGTATAAAAGAATATATTATAGATAGAATATATTAAAGATACTAAAATATCTATTGCAAAACGTATATCTATCAAGTATCAAAATTTGGAGACCTGCATTTTTTTCAAAAACAATGAGCAGGAATGACTGTTGTTATTTCTATACTCAGAGTTAGGATCACAATAGCTATTTTTATATTGAATCGATAAATCTATCACACCGTTCTGAGCCAAAAAAAAAACCTTTTATTGCACATACATACATGGACTGGGGATAAAAACATCTTAAACCTATCGATTAAATCTATCGATTGTAACTAAAACTATCTTCTAGTTACTATTTCTCGTACCTAACGCATAGGAATAGGTATACACAAAGTGTCGGTTTAGTGTTAAAAGGATAAATGGACTTCTGAGTCGTCTAATGGAGAGATTATATGATAGGGTTATTTGTAAATGACGGTAGGGTTACGTTTGGTTTAGATAGTAATCGATAGTGATAGTACTCGCTGTGGATGAAATTTGGGGTTAATGGATGTTTTATGTTAACATGCATAATGAGGTGGGATTCGATGTTATCATTGAGGAATATGATTTATGAGAGACTGCATTTGATATTGGTACTTTTGTCGGTTTGCAGTCGCTGTTCTTATTGAATTATTCATATTAATGATTAGAGCTTACAACTTAACAATTTGACGGTCTGTGTCACGGAATCATAATTTTGCTTTACCACCTGTTGTCGGTCGTCGTCACGTTTACCGCGCACTCTACACGCACTTACGCTTGAGACAAATGATTTCTGAATTTAATAGTGTTTTATCAAACTATTTAATTAAACGATTTACAAATACACTGAGAAGACCGGGAACTTGTGACTTTAATGATCCAGCGAAATATGATTATAATCCCGATTTTGTAACTGTATGGGACAAGCAGAAAATAAGTAAATAAATTCATATAATACATAAGCGTACAAAATAAATTAAAATAAAAATAATAATGTAATGATAAAAATAAAATATAAATTCAATAATGATGATGGAATCAATGAAATTTTCTCAAAAAGTGTATCGCACACAACAATGGACTGAGTGAAAGGTGCCGGTAGTCGATAGTAAGATGTGCGGCCGTCAAAGTGTAAACAATCTAGGAATCAGTGTCATATCATACCATAACAAATTTTCTTATCCTAACAAAGCTATCGGTATTTTTCTACGCTCTATTTAACATCGTGTGAAACCGTACACAATGTTGTGAAACTTTTTTCGATTCTTTTTAAGGCATCACCGAACCAGCGAATCTCGACGAAAGAATTTACCTTTTGCCCCTCGTACTTTTCAACTTTATCGGTTGAAGGATCGATATTTTATCGATATCAGCCTCTGACCGTTCACAGGTATCGGCATCGTGGAACTGCAAGCCTTACAAGAAATACTACAACTTGTACCGAAGTACATCATCGCGAATCTCTTTTATATTACGATCTTCTGAATGTTACGGTTTAATTGTTCCTGAATTTAATCGGCACGTAAGTCAACTCCATTCCATCCATACGATATTATTTTAACGTTATCAAGCTTCGAATAGAACGTAACTTTTTTCCTTGAATTTGATGATAACAAGGAGAAATAATAGAACGAAGGTATGAACGGGACAAACAGTTTGACACACGATTGACTCGAGTATCAATAAAGTAAACAAAAAAAAAGTAAAAAAATAAAGTAAAGTAAAGTAAAAGCAACGATTATATCTAATAAACATATGTTTTATTTTGTCTATTAATAATTCTTCGTAAGAAGCCATACAAGTTTTCAAATCCCTTTAAAATCGCGTAGAACATTCGAGATTGGTATCATTTACAGCGAAATGATAAAACGCGTTGGAAAGATCGCACAACTGTAACCAAAACGTGTTAAACAAACTGTGCAAAAGTTAATAAGACGTGTTTAAAAAACCATGTAAAAGTCAACAAATCGTTTAAAAAAAAAAACCATGTAAGAAGTGTCCCTGGTGTATTAGGTTGCATCATTGATCGCAAGGGTAGTTCCAAACTTGATAAAATAAATGAATGCAACGATATTAATATAATTTTTACTTACAAGTTTTACGTCTATCTCTAAATAAGAAGATATAAAATTGGAAATAAACTACATGCTTGATCGAATGACATTCACTTAATGATTTTTTCTGATAAACTCCTACATACAGCTCTTTTCCTACTGCAAGCTTCTTCTTTGTTATGTCCAGAACAAATTCCAAAACCATAAAAGAAGAACGAACGACCGTTCAGCAGCCAAGCATCGAGTCGAAAGACCAAACGGAAGCCCGAAGGGTAAAATTCTCGGAGGAACCAGCAAAGAGGAAGTGGATATACGGGGTCGTCGTCTAGGGTACGATCAAGGCGAGCTTTCGTTCTGGGAATTTTACGCGGATATCTGAACTTACGATCGCCGATATCGAGTACGAGGAAGCCTCCGCCTCGAGACCATCGCGAACCTTGTCCAGGTCGGGATAGTGGTTGAGAAATGAGAGAGAACGGGACAAGATTCGAATAGCGGAGCGAGGAGAAGAAAAATCGCAGCGAGGGCTGATGTTTGTTCGCAGATAGAAAAAGGCAATCGAGATGCCTCGGGGTAGCTACCACGTAGTGCAGCAGAAGTTGTGCGTACACTGGATCAGAAATGTTTGTGTTTGATAGGTCGGTAAGTTTAATCCGGGTGCGGGCAACCGAGTATCCGGATACTTATTTCTATATTTCTTTTAACAATCTTTTTACTTTTTGCTAGAGGTATTACAATGTTGTTTCGGATGCCTGATCTTTGAATATTTTAAGTTGAACAAATTCTGAACAAATAATAAACATTGACGGTTCAAACATATTAATTGTAGATAACTTTGCAAAAATTACTTCGCATTGATAAAGTTTTATCACCGTTAGAAACAATTCACCTCGAAAGATATAAAGAATAAATCTAAGAATTAGAAAACTTCGAGTACTCGTTCTTATAATCGCTAGCTCTATTTTTCGTACATCCTGACATTTGTATTTTACGTCTCTGCCAGTTTAAGAATAAATAAAATGTTTCTTAATTACTATAATTTAACCAAAGAGAACAAAGTAAGCAAGTTAATGAACCTTTCTATAAACGCGCCTCTTAACACCGCATGCATTGTAGCACGAATTTCGTAATTTCAACCTTCAACACCCCTCTAATAACAACAGTTTCAAATTAACGATCCACTTCAACGATCCACTCTCGTCTAACTCAAATCAAAACTCACTGAAGATTTTTGTACAACAGATTCCGCGAAACCACTTTTCCCATGAGCACACGTGCCACACGGAACCGACACACAAACCTGCCACACATCTCCACATACTGTATATTTTTCTATATATACGTATATGTGAAACAGAATGATCGTGCAGCAGGCGAAAGAGAACGAAAATCGGCGAGAATAAAGGAGAGTACCGAAAAGGGGTAGTAAAACCGTGTAGAACGTAAAGAAAGAGGGAAATAGGGGCAGGGGGAGAACGGAGGAAATATCAGCGGGATAGGTACAAATACGGCGCTATATATGACAGTTTGATGTATAGTTGAATTTTTATGCCGGTGAGAGATGTTATTGCCGCGTCACAGGATGAATCTCTGATATGTCGAGGGCGGCAGCGAGGAAAGTTGGCAGCGAAATCGATATCGCATGATTTATGCCTAGATTGAGTTTTTCCGTTCTTTCTCTGTATTCCACTCGTCTCTTTCCCCCTCCACCACCACCACCACCGCCGCCAAACCCTCTCTCTTTTTTCAACCCTGACGTCGAAACGTCTGTTACGATCTCGCTTACTCTCTTTCCATCTCTCTGTCTTTCTATTTCCATTGCACACTGTCTACTCGCTTTCGTTCACCACTAGTATCCTCTTTGTCAATAAGGTACGTCGGCCAGGTACGACAGAACCTAATTTCAGCGAGGATTGCGCGTCAGAATCGACTGCGTCGATTGGCGAGATGCCTGTTTCTCTATGTTCGGTATTCCGCCTCCTGTTCCGATAAAATTTCCGCATGAAAATCATCGCGCGCTTTAAACAGGATGCTCTCTTTTCATCGATCTTTTCTCAGTCTCCCTTCCTCTCTCTCTCTCTCTTTTGCGCTCTCTCTCTCTCTCTCTCTCTCTCTCTCTCTCTCTTGCACGAATATCCCGATTCAACATGGGCAAATTAGGAAAATCGGTCTCCAGCTGGGAATGAAATGGAATAGTTGTTTGGATTGTGCACCTCAATCTCTATTTGTGATTTGTACAGTGACGAGCATACGAATAGGAAAAATATCTTCGAATCTTGAAATATTTCTTATAAAAAAGAAGATAAAATTCCAAACTATAAAAAAAAAGACGTCTATGAAAATCGAAAATCTAGCTAGGTTTTAAAAATACGTCAATACGGATTCATTTATATCTGAAGTTGTACGAACGAGGAATATTTTTTAACGCCGTACTTCGGAAAAGTCCGTATTTTCAAGGATATGGTTCCTGATCGCAGAGAATGTAGAACTTACGGCCAGGCTGCATATAAATTTCTTTTTATCGAGTATATCGTAGCACCTTACGATTCGCGGCGGAGTTAAATATAAATTTCCTTTCATGGAATTGGCACGTTTCCGGATCGCGTTGACCCTCTCCAGGGTTTTACACGACTCTAACAATGTCATTGTAAATTCAAAATTAATTTTTCATAAAAAAAGAAGAAGCGTAGCCTCCGTCCGAACTACGATTTAACTTATAAAATGGAACCAACCCCTGACGATTGAAGTGTAAAATCAAAGGAATCAAAATAAAAGTTATGTAAGGGAAGTTAAAAAAAGACCATCTTCCTAAAAGATGACAAAAGCTATTAAAACAATCTAAGAACACAGACATTCCCTCGCAGAATACCTTATCTAAAAATTCAACGAGCCATATAAATTATCCAAAAGACCCTATTCCCCATAAATACTACTACTATAATCATCTGAAAACACAGCTACTCACAAGAATCCACCTATACGCTTCGTGCCACAATAAACCATCTTCCATCAAAAACGCCCAATCCACTTGCAAGATACTATTTCGTACGAAATCTAAACATCTAAAATCTAAACAACTATTCACCTAAATTACGCTGTATCCTCTACGAACACGATGAAAATTACCAAAAAATACAGCCACCTTCCAGAAACCCATTTATTTCACCCAGAAAAAGCCCATCTCCCGCCGAAAACATACTATACGTTCCTTCCACTTGGACCCATCCATTCCCAAACGCAGGGTCCTTAATCCTAGGGCTTCGTGGTAAGAAAAGAAATTGTCTCGAAGAGAACGAGAGTCGCGCGAATCTTCCGGAGGATCGTACTTGAGCGTGCCATAAGTCGTAGACTCGTGGCAGAAGCACGAACGCGTGTCGCGGCAAGCCGTGAATGGCCCACTTCCGGTTCGACGTTGGTCGGTGGTTCGTGTGAATTGTTCGCGCGTACACTTTTGCTCGAACGCGTCTGGACTTGGTCCAACCGGTTTTATGGGCGTCGCGGCGGCGACGACGCGAGGACGCCCTATCGACAACATGATTTGTCCGCCTTTGCGTTCGACAAAAGCCAACCCCTATCTTGAACGTAACCCACAGGGACGTACACCGTAATTTACGAGCTTGGCCATTCTTTCGATACGCGCGAATAACGCCAGGAGGTAAAAACGCTTTTGTTTCCGAGGATCGAGCGACACGCGTCTCATATTTAGTCCTACGGTTGTTTCTTCGACAATGTAATCGCAGTCGGCATCGATATATCCAGACACATTCGAAGCACGTGTAAGGCGACAACGTACAACAGGTGACGAAGGTAAGCTCGCAAGAATTGATTGCAAAGCAGCTTCGAACGTGTATGCGACTTCTTGACGATGCACGAGGGTGATGGTTGAGAAGGGGTTGCTTGTGGATGTTTGGTGTCGTAAAATTGGAAAACATACATACGGGAGATATAATTATACAAGGGAATTTTCAACATTTTCTGGCAGTTTTAAAGCAATACGTAATAAAAATGCAGCGTAGTAATTACCAACTAACGCAAGATGGAAAAAGGATCTTGGCTCTTTGGTGTCATAGAATTAAAAAATATTCAAAAGATAGTAACCAAGATAATGTTGAAAATTTTCTGGTGTTTTTAAAAGGATACGTAACGAGAATGTAGCTAAATTTCTAATTAATTTTAGGTGGGAAAGGATCGTGGCTGTTTGGTGTCATAAAATTGGATAGGATCGGGAGATAGTAAGCAGGAGACTTTTGAAAATTTTCTACTGTTTTTACGGGCGACAACAGGTGGCGGAGGTAAACTCACGGGAATTCATTGCAAAGTAGTTTCGAACGGGTGTGGGACTTCTTGACGATACATGAAAATCGTGGTCGAGAAGAAGTTTCCTGGATGTTTGGTGTTGTAAGATTGCAGAATATTCCGAAAATAGAATATTCAGGTAAGAATATTTGAAAAATTTTGTGGTGTTTTTAAAGGAATCCGTAGTGAAAATATAGCGGAATTTGTAATTAATTTTAGGTGGAAAAAGAGGGGTTCATGGAATATTTGACGTGATAAAGTTGGAGGACATTCGAGGAATAGTTAAGCAAGGGAATTTTGAAAATTTTCTGGCTTTAGATATAATTTTTATTTAAACGGATAAGTAGTGAGAATAGAACAGATATGTAGTAAAGTTTAGGTGAAGAAAGGGCTGGTCGTAAATGTTTGATGTCATAAAACTGAACCGTATTCAAGATGCCAGGGCATTTGAAAAATTGTCCGATACTTTTTTCTTCGAAGAATACGTAGTAAAAATCTGTTCGCCAAATTTTTGTAAGTAAAATACGCGAAGAACCGCAATTTTTAAAATGAAAACTATTGCGTTTCAAAGATCATTCGCCGATCTCTCTGTTTATTGTATCATTTTATATTATTCGAGTAAATATGATTAATGAATGAAACAGAATAATTACACCGGTAAGAAGTGGCTATATACACCAGTAACACTCTGTTTAATGGTTCTGCATAATTGTTAAAGCGCAAAGCAATTATTAATCTTGTTACACGGTTGATTAATGACTGCAACTTTTACGACCTAGACTTTGCAAGAAAATTAGAATTCCAACAATCCAAAGGATTCCACTTTTTAGTGTGATCTCTCAAGATGAAGAAAATTTCCATTCAATTAATTTATGATTCATTTGCATTGTTTTCGTTATTTGAAAGTGTTGGTTTGTATTACGAAAAGGGGATTCGTAGGAGAATATAATTGCGCAGACAATTGGTTTGGTACATAATTACATTTCTGTTCACTGTAGGGTGAATCTGGTTCAAAGCTATCGTAAGTAAAACTTCATAGAAATGTAGTATCGTGAACGAAAGGCCTAAGAGATACCGGGCGAACCATAAACAATATCGGGAGAAAGCTTAAGTGCCCAACGATGTATCGTCGGTCCTTCGATCGAATGGTTACGCGGAAAAGGCCTGCGTGACCCTGGCCACGAGCGGTTGCGGGACACGTGCGTGATGGGGCTAAGACAAAAGACAAAGGGATGCTAAGGAAGAAAGACGAATTAACAGCCAGTGTTAGTCGAGAAGCCAGAGAGCGTGAATCGAGAAGTCAGGGAGTGCGAATTGAGTTGTCGAGATAACGTGGTCCGCGTTTGAGAGAGCGTTGGAACCGATTTGGAACGAGAGTTGCAAATCAATTATTTAGTTGTCTTAATTATGGTACGTCATTGTATTTAATTCGTGTTAAACAACCATCGTTTCCTGTCTAACCAACACCTGTTTAATCCATTTTAAATAAACTAATTGTAGTAAGATCCTACAGAAATGTAATACATTCGGTAATAATTCAACTATGGAAAATAGTAAATTAACTGTGGACCATACTCGATTATCAGGCCATTGTATCTTTGTTGGAATCGAAATTACGTAAGATGTCATCTACAGCGAATTCGAACTATATCGTTGGTATAATAGCAATGTTATCCTAGTTGAATGATTTTAGATCGCAACTTTAGATTCAATTCTGTCATGCTGTACGGCTGTAATTAACTGCAATGTAAATTGCCGGGGGCTTGCAAACGGAAATTCTTCAGAGCAGACAGTTTTCAAATTACTCGCACTAATTCTTGAAACTGAACGACACTTTAATTACCTTCTAACATACAAAAAAATTAAAAAATGCTATACTTTTATAATTACAAGGTTATGTGACTCTGTGGGTTTATTTTAACGAAATGACTGAAATCCTCTCAGTGAAAGAGAAAATATCGATCAATAATTTATCTTTAGCAATTTATGATACGAAATCTAGAATTGAAAACACGCAACTATACGGATTACTATTATTTTCCGCGATTAGATCTTTGTTACAATTCGATAGAACGTAACGTTCGTCGAACGTTCGTCGTTTCCACGAATTCTATAATGCACATCGATAAATGCATTCGTCACATCCCGGATTAAAAAATTCGACCAATTGAAAGTTAAGTTACCAAGCAAAATGAACAAGTTCAGTTTCTTGAAGCATAGTTCGTGAGACGATAATAAATGCCTGAGGTATTCTGCATTTGATGTGGCACTTATAATAAGATTGTTTAGTCTATCCTTAAATAAGTAAGTATTATGAAATTTAAAACCAACGTTTAGGTTTCGTAACTACAGTAAAAATATGATCTTCCGCTTTCATTAGCCTTCTTTACTTTGCAACTTCTAGTACGTTATCATTTATAAATGTAATTTACAACCACCAATATTCTTATAATTCTTGAAATTTTCTTATAATTTGCAAAAGCTAATTTACAAGAAGCGAGTAGTAAAAATGAAGTCAGTTTGTCAGTGAAGAGAACTGACGTTGAACAATGAAAATCTCCACTTGAGACTACAAGAGGGAATATATCATATTCGAGGTTCTTTCATGGGACACGCGGTTGACATCGTAAGATTATCACACTACATTGATCCTTCTGTTTTTCATTCGGCACGATATCGCGTTGCATGCAGCATTGAGCTCGGCCATCTAGATGTATTAACGCGTTGGCCGTGAACGAATTTATCTTGCGCCGGCCAGACCTTGTCTTTCTATCGATATCGTCACGTTAACGGGGCAAAGCCAGTTGAAAGCGAAGGGCGACAGCCCTTTCATGATAAATTTATGGAATCGCGTCGGAGAAGTCCTGAAGTGGACAGATGAAACGAACCGGAGGCGTCGACAACCTTCCAGAATCGATATCGCTTGATTCCTTTTATCGTCGAGTTAAATATATACATTTCAGCGTTATTTAGATTTTCTTCTTCTCTTTTTTTTTTTAATACAAAAAAGTTTTTAGGTTTAAAAAGAATAATTAATCGGGGCTTTGCCTTTCCATTTCTATAAACGATGGAAAATTTATTCGAAAAGCGATGTATTTAAAAATAGGACACGCAAAAGTATTCATTCAAGTAAAATTTATTTTATAGTCCACAGAATTATAAATTTGCGATTGGATGATTTTAATGCAGCATGTGTTAATCATTCAAGGTATTTAAATTTATGTTTATCGTTTATGTTTAGGAGACACATACTAATTATTAATATCAATTTTTGTGTATTTATACAGTATTGACGTTCGTGCTATTAATAAGCGAATCTATCTATCTATCTATCTATCTAGGCTATCTATTCATAAATAAATCTTTCGTTTTATGTTAACACCTTACCTATTGGAATCTTTCATATTTAGCCTGTTCTTTCACTAAAATATCTTAGAAATTATATTAATAAATACTTTATCCTAATCGCAAAATAATTAATATCTATAACAAATGAGTTTATATCATTCTATACGATCTATAGTAGAACATAAAGTAATAATTTTAAGATATTATCGTACGTCGAAACATACACTAATCACCAGTAAGGGATACAAATCTGTAATCCTTCGTGCAAAATCATCTCCACAAATTTTCGCTCTTGTAACTATTTCTCCAAATCAAACACTTTACTTTGCTGGGAAAATTCTTCACCTACGCGACGCGTTACCTCGATATGCCCAATCCCTATAAGAAAAATCCATCAACCGATCAAAGATCCAAGTTTGAGGAGAACCTACTTGAGAACGTCGATACCAGCGGTGAAAGAAGATCGCGAGACAGGAAACCATACTCGACGCGCGATTTCACGCGAAACGATGCGCCTAGAAATACATGCATTCCGTATCATCGTTTCCAAAGGGATGCCGTGTCACGTTGTTGATATTTAGATAGCTCGTGTGGGTCGAATCGATTTGCGGATAAATTCAGCTAATTAATTATTCGCGCAAACAGTTCGCGAAACGTTGTTTCGCTACGTACGCGAGCTGATAATTACCGGATTTATCGACTAATGTATAATTAAGTAAATGAACGGCGAGTATGTTCATCGTCGCTCTATAAAACTATCTACTATGTTGAAGCGATTCGCAGCCAAGTGCTAGCATGCATAGTTAAGTTGAAGTTCGAAACGAGTAGCGCTTAACGCGCCAGATAACACGGTTGAAATTTTTATGAAAATTTTTATGAAAATTTTATGAAATTTTTAAACGAAGTCGCCGTTCCATTGCGGAAGGAACTATCAAAGAAATCACGTTTCATGCCGCGAGAAATCTGCCCATCCAAGTAAATCGCGTGACCAAGAATTAATTCTCTCGCCATTCTGAGTAATTTGCAGTTTTAAACATTTTCTTTTCTTTTGTACTTTTGACTACAAAAATTTGATATTATGCAACCGAGATGTAGAACCTGATATCATTAACAAATATAATCCTCTCCAGAAGAATAAAATTAATTTAAAAATAATGTATTATAATTAAAATAACATTATGTAAAATATATTATATCATAATAGAAATAATAAAAAAATAATATAAAAATTCAATTATTCAGGATTAATATAATTATTTTTCTTTCAATATCATTAAAGCGTAGTTGCAATTAACAATAATTAAAAGCTAAATGGAACTGGATTGAGAGCGGACAGTTCAGACGGGTATTTGCTTAAATACATGTTATAATAAATATGAATTGCATACGATTATAATACAACATATAACGAATATAATTAGTTATTATTTTAGGAAAAGTAAGATTTGCCAATTAACCAAGTCAACCGGATCGTGAATTAAGCAAGTGATTGATTCAGCTTCCTCGACGTGGTTTCAAGTGATTCAAGAAAATCCTAAGAAAGTGATTTTCGAACAAGAATTCCCGCGATTTCTTCTACGTGAAATCTCAATTAACTACTGATCCACGCATCAGCACGTTCTTAATTAATTCTCCTTTCCGCGATTCCGAGTAATTAAGGCAATTAAGAACGTGAAATTCGATCGAGAATTACCTCATATTTCTATCCTTTTATTCTCAAATAAAATTATTCATGATATAATAAAGTGTGATAAACTTTAATGAAAAAAATGGCCTAGAACAAATTAATACAATTAACACTACTTACATAGAAATCAGATTGCGTAAAATGGAATCAGCATTATGGGCTTACCTAGAACAGAAAAATAATATATATGATTAATTAAAATCGCAAGATTCAAGAAACGATTCAAGCCAATAAAAAAGATCAAATACTCAAATAGTGTATAAAATACATATTATGTCGTTGGATTGAAAATAATTTATAGCTGTCATTCCCACAATTCTAAGGTAAGGTCTATAGGTACCTATTTGCCTGTTATATGGTTAGATTGCAAATGTTTGTGCAAATTCATGTTTTTATAAACGCAGCTTATAAACGTGAAGAAGCACAACCCGAATAGGAATACCTACTTGTTCACCTACTAAATATTATAACGCGTACAATGAATATTTTATATATCGCGTGCATTCTCTGCATTTCTCTGTACGGTCATACAAACGTTTTGACGTCTAAAACTGCGTGAGGGTAGTTTTCAAGTGAAATAAAATTTATCTATAATTCGCTATGGTCAATGAAGCTCGTAGAATAGCGTAAATTAAGAACCGTTCCTTCCCCCGCGATATGCTAGATGTTCTTTGGATCTTTGTTCCAGGTTTCCATTTAATTTTCCAAAACACCTGCCTCGCTCGTTGCACCAGTAGTAAATTGACGCAATCTAATTAACTATTCGACGTTCTGCGTGGCTTTACTACCTCGGATCTTCGAAAAAGCAAGAAAGAGCGAAGTAACAGCCAAGAATGTGCGAAGGAGAGATGAATTCAGAGAGATGGGTGAGAGTCGCGGTCGCAGAGAGGAAGACACACAGCTGACGTAGGAATTAAATTGCAACGGTCGGACTCGCGCTCGATTACTTATTCCACCAGCCCTGTCACTCGTAACTCTAATCCAGATTAAACGATCGATCGCGGCAGATTAGTGCGTAAAAAGCGACGGCGCGTGTCGCTGCAGAACGGAGTGGCTTCGATACTACTAGCTAGATAACTAGGCGGGTAACTAAGTCCGACATTTAATGCGTACACACGCCCTACTAGTCGTGCATAGAGTTCGCCCCCGTTCCACTACATTTTGCCACCGCAATTTTGTAGTTTAACTATACTATGCCGCGTGTAGTTACAGTTCTCAGATTTTTGGCAAACCTCTGACAAAATTGTAGAATATTCTGGGAATTTGAAACTCGTCTGCATCCGACAACATCCTGGAATCTGATCGTTATGTATTTCCAGTTATGGGAATTCTCTTGGGTTTCAGCGTTACAGTGTTTCTTTCGTCTGCCATTGATCGTTGCTTCGGTTGCTTTTCTTCCAACTAACCACATGTTGGAACTTTTTTTATTGATTTTTTAAATTGCTTATATCGTTGGAATTTTCTCCCGATATCCTTATACTGATTTTTATTGTTAGAACCTCAGTGTAAATTTGGAAATTCCTCTCTTGCGATCTTCGTTGTATCTTTTATTGCCCAAAGTCTTTTTATTATGTCTTTGCACTGTTCTTCTTATGATTTATGATTAGGAACCGCGAATGTGTCGATTTATCATTCAATTTCCAGTATACGATTGTTAACGGATAATGTGGAATTTTTTTCGTTTATTAAACTACTTATTTGCTATTTCATTAGATATATTTTATTGACGAGTATCCCAAGTTGTATCTTCACCAATCCAATAACGACTAATATCATTACCATATTTTTATCGTATCTATACGATAAAAACATGCACGAAATATTCTTATGAGTTCGAATAACCATACACACATATTCTTTTTCCTATCCACCCGTCTTTTTTCCAGCGGTTCACCCATACAGGTTCGATATTAAAATGGGCAGTGCCACGGGTAATCGGAGTAACGGTCGTAAATTTATTAAGACACGACATCGTATAATATGGAGAGCGGAAATAGGAAGCACGAAAGGCGACGAAAGCTTTGCTCGCCGATAGCCTTTCAGCCAAGCTTTCTCGCCCCACGAATCCCTATTCGAAAAGCTTGACCGCTCTATGAATATTTCTGACCGTCTTTTTTTTCCGCCGACAGAAAGATATATCGTAGTTAGAGGGTTTTGTTCAGGTTACAGCGTTATGGACATTTGTAAATTTCACGCTCGTCACGGGTCGAAAGGTTGATGGAAAGGATTCGTTTGGCTTTTGAGAAGGATCAGGAGTAAAGCTTGGATATTTGTATAAATTTATATCGCATTACGTTTCTTTGACTCGATGTCTGAAACATTACGTTTGTCTGCCGATTTTGAAGAGGAATAAAAAAAATACTCCAATTAGAAAACCTTAGCCAGCACTTTTCGTGATAAGGATAACTATAAATGTATACGTATATTACGCGTTGATATATTTCAATAAAGATAAATATGAATATTTTACTTTACGGATATATTATATTTACGTTATTTTTTGCTTTTCCAATAAATATTTTTGTAGTATCGCGGACAAAAGGCCTAAAAAATAGCGGGTAAACCAGATAGAATGTCGCGAGAGCGGAGACGGCGTCAGGCCCATCAAAGTGTGGTCGGTCCGTCAATCGTATAGTTTGGTAAATAAGGCCTACGTGACCTTGGCCACGAGCGGTTGCGGGACACGTGCGTGGTGGATCTAAGAAAAGACAAAAGGGATGCGAAAGCAGTCAGTGTTAGTTGAGAAGTCGGAGAGAGTGCCAATCGGGAAGCCAGAGAGTGTGAATCGAGAAGTCATTGTGTTGCCGAGAGAGTGTGGTCCGCGTGAAAGAGAACGTTGAATCCGTTGGGGCGAGAGTTGCAAGTGAACCACTGAATTATCTAGATTATAGCGCGTTATTGTGACTAGTTCATGTTAAACAACCATCGTTTTTCTGTCTCATCAACATCTGTACAATCCATTCATTGTAAATAAATCATCATAAATATCAGAATATAATTATAATATATTCCTCGATATTACATTTTCATCTTTCTAACTGTATCATTCGATATCGTTTTTAAAATGAGAATTTTCTCTTTCATATGTAATTTCAATTCGTTAATATTTATAAATATAAACAGATCCCTTTCGATATCTAGAGTAGTATGAGTCATTAAAAATCGTCGATAATATTTCACATATTATAAACAAATAAGTTAAATAGATCATATAAGTACATCATTTTTATGGAACATAATTTACTCAATCATATATTCAAGCGTTTTTATAAATAATAACTAGAACTCTAGAAATGTTGATCAATATGAAATTTAACTAATTTGAATTAGTCAGATGTTCCAAGAAAACTTTCATTCCATTAATATTCCATAATGAATAAAAAATTTGTATTTGAAAAGTTTTCTAATCT
This sequence comes from Bombus sibiricus, assembly GCA_014737505.1. Lineage (NCBI taxonomy): Eukaryota > Metazoa > Arthropoda > Insecta > Hymenoptera > Apidae > Bombus > Bombus sibiricus. Next base: position 418,263 of record JACXIM010000188.1, read on the forward strand.
TTCACAAACATAACTTCTCCCAACATAAAAATTCGCTTTCTTAGGATCAATTTATTTTTTCCAAAACTTGATTTCCATTGAACCTAACATATCGACAATCATCGTCATGTGAATCATACATTAATCGACTAAAGAAACAAAGGATATAATCAAGTTATCTTACTATCGAGTTATTTTGAATACTCGAGAAACATCTTGGAATACTCTAAACTCGAGTAAATTGAAAGGTGCGTGGCTAGTCGATTAAAACGTCAAAGCTATTACCAGTGTCCGTTTTAATTGAGAATCGTCAGAAGCGACAACCTTAACTATGCCTGTCAAAAGATACATCAAAGACCGGATGATTTTCCAACGAATTATTTTCATCCATCTTGGGAACGCGATAGATTTCGGAAAAGAAGAAAATAGGAGATCAAGCGACCGAGTGCGACCTCGTCGATATTTCCGTCGTTTCGATTTCCATTCCCGTGAGATATAAAAACGACGAAGATACATTATATGGCAATTAGCATGATTATTTATTCCTTTATCCGCGCCAATCAATGGCTACTGCTAAACGAAAATTAATATTGGTACTCGATATAACGCGTAATAATTAAAAGTTGCACTTTCGATGCGAGATATAGCAGAGTTTGAAATATTACGACTTGATTATTCGAAATGGCATAATTTCACTCTGGAAATTATTCGATAAGAATTTTTATGTTTGATGAGAAAATAGTCTGAAGCATTTGTTGTAATGATCGTATAATCGTATAATGTTTTCGAATAGTACAGAATAGTAAAAAAAACCAGGCTTCGATGTAAATGATACAGTTTATCTTCTACTGTTATGTAGTGATATATAAGAAGAATATGTCTTTCACAGAAAGTTAAAAACTTAAATTTGTAATGTAAGGAAATTAATTTATATTTCCTACAAAATTTTAGCTTGTTTCAGAGATGCAGGAATTTTTTAAACAACATTCACGTATGTATGTGAATTACGAGAAGAAGATAAGAAATTCATATATTCTGTACGTAATTGCTATCGATAAACAACAAAAATCTTTCTACTAACCTACACATTCGTAATAAACTAAATCCTTCATCGTAACATCGGACAAATCCCTACCTAGAATCCCCCAGGTCCCTTAGAACCTTCTAAATAACATTACTGACAAGTCCACATGTACCTTCCACTTCAATCTTCCCTCTTTCCTGTCGGCCTTCCTTTACCAACCACCATAGCCATCCTTGTTCGATCTAACAGAGCTACACAAAGCTTCAGCGCCAGAGTCTACAAAAAAGACAGTTTCATCGTAATTCACGTTTATAAGGCAACCCGACCATCCAAGTAGCAACCCTATGTTACGATCATTCGAGTAGCGACACCTTAGGGTGAATGAGGTGGAACGAAAGGAAAAGTTGACACGAATCAGACAATATCTCCACGATAAGACATTTTCAACAAAATTTCAATCGAAAATAAATTGTTGAACTCATGCTGAGTAACGTACATGTAAGAAATATCTCGTGTAATAATAACATTATTACGGTGACTCACAATACCAAATTTATTACGAATAAACGATTCAGCGCTGAATTTCTATTGCGATCGTTCTTATATTAACTTTTATGCCTTTATTGTTAAGTACATGATTAATCAGAAATCTTGATTACTAGTGAGATTACTTTAAACGAAAATCTGTGAATGATTATTCCTATAACCTGTAGACTATTCTCATCGAAGCTGCGATCTTGCGAAAAGCTTATAGTAAAATATTAAATGTAAGAACGTTAGGAACACTCGTACGTTGATTATTCTTTGTGAGATGAATTGGTGATACATACTGGTTTCGCAGATTCTCCTTGCTCTCGTCTATTTGAACAATTCCATTTCTAAATTGAAAAGAATAGAAATATAGAGAAGAATTACGAATATGTATTTCCACTGGCTGTTTGAACAAATCAAAAACAGATAGTGATAAGGAATGATGAGAATGAACACTATTTAGGAAATGATGTTTAATAGCATCAAGTGACTGGAAATAGTTGTTATGAATTTCTTAAAATTTGATGACGAAAACGCTTGACGATTGCATGCTACGAATCAGAATTCTCAAAAAAACTCATATTTCATATTCTATATATTCCAAATATTTCATATTCTACAAATTTAAAATTAAATTATCGAAATATTTCAAACACAATAATTTTATCTATGTCAATATATAATCGAATTATTTTTCTTCTATTGATCATAGAATCATTGTTGCCAAATTTAGCTGTCCATGTACCATAGTATCACGGATATAACCAATACGGGTCTTTCCACCTTCGAAAATATTATTCATGCAATCGGATACACAAAACTCGACACGGGCGTTCATGAATCAAAGAAAACCTGACACGCGTAGATGTATATTCGTTCTCATCGAATGGTACGTATGTATATCGAAGAGGCGAAATTCCCCATCGATTGTGCATGGGCCCTCCGATGGCATCGGTGCCACCGCTCTCAGTCTCATTAGAATCTCACTTCTTCGGTTGGATGGTTGCCGAGTTGAATGCCGGCCAATGCGGTGGCCTGCTGTTTTTGGAATTCGACTGGAGACTGTTGTTCGTACTTGACGAATGGTTCGCATGATTACTTTGTTTAGCATGAGAATACGTTCCGTTCGATCTTGGACGGTGTCTGTGCTCGAGGCGGCACGATTTATGAAGTATCTGATAGGATTCTGGCAGCGTTCTGATGCGAAACTTTCGATTGAAACGCTTCGTACCAGTCAACCGACCCGACACCTGAATAATTTACGACTCGCTGCCGGGACGATCGTCGTTTAATTGCTCGATCATTCCGAACAGATTGTTATTCGCCGCCTGAAATGATCGATCAATCGCGATCTTACGCTGATAAGCGCATCGGGAGATCCAAACGAGATTTACTAGAGAGATCGAGGTTGTATTGTTTCGTAGTGTTTATGGTCGGTTTTGATCTGACTACGTTAGGGTTAGGTTAAGGTTAGGTCTGTAAGCGTTCTATGATTTACGGTAGAACTAATTAATATTTAATTCGTTGCAGAACCAACGTTGCACTAACGCGACATTTTAATGTTTTTGTCATCTTTTTCAATCAATACGTTGTACATTATCGACTCTGTTTTTGAGCATTGTGGCTATGAAAGCAATCGCAAAGTCCTGCTTAATATTATTCCCTTTAATTCGACAGTGACAGATTTTCTTCAATTAAGATTAAACACGATTCTGCCTTGCGCTTGAATCTCCCTGTACGAGCAAACTATTCTCTCCGTAGGAACCTAATACATCCCAATTTTGTCTAGTTGCCGATTGATTCCTAACTATCGACGTGCCATACATTACCATCAAACAAGAAAAGAATAGGAAAACGAAGAGGCAAGTAGATTCGATCACGTCACTCTGTAGCAAAAGTTCTACGAATCCCACGAGATACGAGACGACTTTTTCGTAACCACGACTTCAGGATTAATATGGATCGGTTGACATGCGACAGGAAAAACAACTCAAAACACTCTGAAAGTACATTGACATCGTTTCACGTGTCAGGATTCTTTCCTCGACGAAGAAGCTAATTCTAAAGGAAACGTAGAAAATTTCTCATTCTTTCTTTCTTTCTTTCTTTCTTTCTTTCTTTCTTTCTTTCTTTCTTTTCAAATTAAATTAGTCTTAAATCAGACTGCGAATGCTTGTGCAAACTTATGTTTTTAGAAATGGAATCTAAGCAGATGTTTATTTCTATATAGTTTATTTATATACAGGTACTTTGTATACCTTATATAAGTTATACTGCAGATATTTTTGCATCTTTAAATTTTCCATAAATGCATAAACATTCGTAATTCACTCATGATATCGTTACGTTATTTACTACGTTCCATTCTCACGAATTACTTACATAGAGAATTGCTACCATTAAGACGATCTATATATTTCTTTTCCTTTATTCCTTCGACTAAATTAAGCTTGTCATACTACCACGTTGCTGAAAGAATCTTCTCAAGTAAAATTATTAATTTCATAATAATCTATGTATATAAGTATCTGTACCAATTATCGATTGTAAGGAGTAGTTCACATCGCATGGTAGGAAAACATAGTACATATAAGACAGACGATATAGCGCCCGAGGGAACTGCTGCGCCTTTCCGCCTGGAAACCCTACTGAATTTTAAGCCACATAATCCGACCGCGTTGTAATACTCTTCTTCCCTTGGTATCAAAATCTCTTTAAACTAGACAACTTCACAGAACACGCGTAGCTACAGTTTTCGGTCATTAGGAGTACAAAGCGAGAGTGGAGACGCGTATCTTTAGATCGCTGAATTTGGAATACGAAAGAGATAACGTTTTTATTATTTTTATTTCCCTTTAAATTCTAGCATTTCTTTTAGACATTTCCTTGCGCACTTCCTGTTCTCGGTTGTAATCTTTTGAGAACTATTTTGTCTGTTGAAAATCTATCAAAATACACATAGTAACGCGTGTTGCTCCGATTTATTGTTCTCACTATTATACCAGAAATATGCAGATGCTTTTAGCAAAATTAACGTCAACTTTTATCAAGCTAAGAATATAATTCTACATCGCTATTCATTTTTTCATTACATACTATTTTACGACTTGTCAATAATCTTACTCGACAATTATCTTACTTTTTCACTGAACGAAAGAAACATAATAAAATAATATATAATATACAAGGTATACGTATAATATTCATGTAATGCGATCGTTTCTTTTTTAAACGAATCACCCTGTATAATCGGCTGTAAGAGCATCAAAGCCGTTAGAACACTACTTTCAGCCTATTCTCCGTCGTCTCTCCTTCAATTTCTCCACCGACAGCTTGTCTCCCTTTCAAATTTACCTTCCCCCTTTCTTCGCCTGTCTCCCTCCAATCATCTCGTTTCACGCAACACTCTCCTTTTCTCTTCGCGATCTCTCGATATACCGCTTCGTCTTCTCCCTCACCCCGCAGGCTTCCTTTTCTTTCTATCTTCTGCCCGCATTCGCCATCCCCATATCTGTTTGCTTAATGAAAAAGGAAGAAAAAAAGAAAAAGCGCGTGGGAGCGAAAGCGTGGCAGCATCTTTCGTCGAGCGATTCGTTCGTAACGACAAGATTCCTCAGAATCTTCCTTGACTGTTTCGCACTTTTCGATTCGCTGATTCCCGTAGCATTATTTGCGCATTCTTGATTTTTTAGCGATTTATTTCATGAAAGATAACTTAGAATATTGTTATTTCACGAAGATTTGTTCGTCAATAATCTGCGAGCGCCTTTCCAACAAATGCAAAAATTATCCTCTTATACTTATATTTGTGAGTTTATGGGCAGGTACGTTTCATTAACGTTTCATTTGCAATTCTTTCCAACGAATTTATTACTGAACTTTACTTTTCGATACTGTGGTTGTGAAATGGAATTCTGTGAATTTGTTTAATATTTTGCTTTCGCATATATTATTATTTTTCATGTGCATATGGCTCGATTTCAAGTTTTCGAGCTTTTAGCTTTTCAAAAATTCATCAATGTTTAATAATATTGCGTGCATGCGCGCAATTTTTATCCATTATCTCCCAAATCAGTCCTTAACGAATTCATCTAATTATTCGAAGTCATATATATTCGTATTGAGGGGAGAAAATTTGGATCTGGAAAAATGCAGAATCAAAGTTTCGATATGTTCGTCATTCAAATGTTCTTTAAGGACAGAATTAAAAAAGAGGATTTATTAACAAAAGATACTAAAGAGATAACTATTTTATGCACTCTATGCAAAATTACATGTTTCAATAATACCTCATGCCACATACGATATGTTGTATTCGTTGGTTAATCAAAACGTGCGACGTACGCGTAAATTAATATCATACGGTTAATATTAATGTTAGATGCTCTGTGACATAATATCGAATCGTTTATAATAAATCGAATAATAAATAACCTATTTTATGACTGGACATTAAAGCAAAAACGTGAGATTCCACGTAATTTAATAAACTGTCTTAAAAATTCGTCCTTTCAACAACGAATTGCTTTCTAACATATGTAAAATTTTAGATCAGTTTCATCGAACGCAAATAAATTTATCTATTATCCGACTATATTTAGTTAGTTGATAATTTAATAAAGTAAAATATAGTTAAATAAAGATTGTAAATGTTAGACAATGATTGAACGTCGAAATATTTGGAGACTGTGTGATTCAAACAAGCTTCATGGGCAGCAGAACGTTTCCATGGCGGAAAAGGGAATTAATTACAATCGAAAACCAGGGGAATATAATGTTCAAAACTGCTTGCAGATTTATACGATTCGGATAGGGCGTCTGCGGTCCTGACAATGAATATTCATACATTTTGCCCGAGCCATATATCCATTGATTGAGATATTCGAACCGATAGCGGCGAATACTCGAATTAGAACATAACCGAATACCGAAGGATCCGGTTGAACTAATTCACGGTCTGCATACGATCACCTCCACCTCCATGTTCGAATATCGTGTAATTTGTAAGCGGAGAAATAAACGTTTCCAGTCTCTCTTTAAAACATTCATCATACTTTTATCAATCTATCTTTGTTTTACATTACTTTCCGAAAATTTACTATCATTACGTGTTCCATAGAATGATAGTTATCATTACCAGAGGTTTTATTACGCTGTACTTATATCACATTGCTAGATCAACAATTTAGAATTAGAATCATTTTAGAAGACAGTAATTTGAAAGAAAGGTAGTTTAGAATTTTGTCATCTTAGAAAATTGGTTTATCAATAAGCTAACAAGGACATTATCGGACTATGGATTTTTATACACTTATGGGAAGATGCGAAAGTTCAAGGAATATACATTAATATGGAATTACTAAGAAAGTTAGTAAAAGATTCAATATGGATGGAACTGAGGAGTGACTTCAAATTTCCAACTAGAGATATACACGTGTTTACACGCGAATGTAAATTTAACAATAATGAAGAACATTAAGAAGATCAAGGCACGCTGTACGAAAAAAATCTTAATTAAGATTTCAGAATCTGAAATGTTTATACGCATAGTACCTACATATGTATCTAAAACTGAAAAGCTCCGACTTCTAAAGTTCCGAAGTTCAACAGTTTTAGCATCAAAAGCTTAATAATACTCAAGGTTTATAGTTGACATCAAACGGATTAGAGCTGGAAAGCTCGAAATCTAGAATCTTATCCTTTAACTGTACAAATTTTCTTCTATGTGTCTTCTTAATTAAAAATATCCCGTTCAGGAATAATTACTGTTCATATTAAGCGGCCGGCGATATCAAGGAGATTTGTCAACTATTTTCGATATACGTAATCTGAACAGTATAGTAGATAAACAAACTTGACAAAACTTCGAGAAAATCACGTTTCACCCCAATTTCTGTACCGTGTACGAAGCGTTAAATCGAAATATAACGTTTCTGACACTTAGAATCACCTTAATCCTCAAAGATCCTAGAAAACGCCCTATCATTTAAAACGCTCAACTAACTCAAGCCCAATATAATCTTCGCACTATCCTTCTCCGAAGTACCAAAAGACTCACCCATTGTCCCAAATCACGTCACATATTCTCTACCTGCCAAACACCGTAACCGCAACTCCTTCGCCAACAAAAGTGCACCTATCGACCGGATTGCAAATCTGAAAGCAGACCGAAAGGGCCAAAGCCAAAAAGAGGCATTTCACCGGTGGCGGTGTTTATACACAGATCTCTCCCCATTCATTGGCCGAGCGTCGTCCTCCAAGAGATACCGGCTTGACCGTATATCATCCAAGACACGTCCGAGATCCGCTCGTGCACCTGTGGCAGCTCGCCACTTGAACCATCGTCGCGGCAAACGAGAGAAGCACCAGCCCCTGGTTGGCCATTCAACGATTTGAATGGGCGCATTGTTACCTGGCCATGGGGCAGGGAAGTGGTCTTTGCGAGGAATTCCAAGATGCCGAGTATTTATGAGCCATGGTTTCCTTCTTTTTTCTACCACCTTTATTTGGAATTTCTTAACTTCACTCTTCTATAGGGCGATGATTTAAGAACAAAAGTTTCCATAATCGGTACAGTTGCTAACGAAAGTATTCGGACAACATATCGATGCTATACTGATTATATTGGTTAAATTTGTAGCCACACTGGAAGCGTGTAAAAGTTACCAGACGCTTATAAAGGTATATATTTTCTATTCTTAATGAACACATCCGTTCGCTAGCTAACTAATGTATCCACACGTTAAATAATAAATGCCTGCGTTCACTGTCAACCGCGTGTATTATGACACTCGTTGATGTTCAGTACAAATTAAATAATTAACCATTCGGTAACCGAACAGCTGCGCTGTTACCTGGTCAGGAAACGAGATGTGGCCATCGCGAGGAATTCGAAGATGCTCGATATTTATGAGTCACGGTTCCTTTATTTTTCCCACCTTCGTTCCACCGGTAGCTGGTGCACCGCGAGGAAAGAGAGAGGAAAGAAAGGAAGAGGTAGAAACGGTGACCGGTTGGGGCGATGGTTGGTGGCTTAATGAAACCGACGATTGTGTAGCCGGGCTCCGATTGTAATACAGTGACCTGCGGTTTCTTTTGCCCTTAAGCTCCAATTAAGACGTTTCCTAGGTCCGGATTAAGCACGCCAATGGAAAAGCGGATCTCTTTTCTGAGCGGAGTCACCACCCCCGTTGCCTTTCGACTCCACAGCTCCTACCTAACCTAGCCGACCCGTTTCCTTCTTTTTCAACTTTGATTTTATCCTCCGACCGTTCCTTTAAGCCGCTACCTCCGGACCAGGCTTTCGCGAAGTCTTGCTCGTCGAGGATTTCTTGGATGTCGAGAGACAGAGAGAGAGAGAGAGAGAGAAAGATGGAGCGTTGCCGTGTATGCGTGGAGGGTGGAAATGGAAAGATGCGAACGTTTCTATCGTGGTATTCTCGTTAGATCCATGTCGATTTAGATCGCTATTGGCTGTTAGAGAGGGCAGTTACGTAGTTCCGTATATCCACAGTGGCTACAAAAAGCGTTCATACATCATTTATTACAGCATTTATATGGTAATTAATTAATTCCTAAGTATATTGTTTCATTGTCATTTGGTAGTACTTTCGCGTGACTAAAGAATTTAATGTGGAAGTTGATAAAAAAAAAAAAAGCGCAAAATTGGAGAATCTCAAGTGTTGTGCAAAATTCCGGTAGCAATCTAACTTTTGCCTACTTTTTAACTTATAGAAGGCTCAAGCGAAGGTAGAAAACATTTCCTGTATTGTGTATTATATTTTGTTTGAAGAAAGAAACGTATACGATGAACTTTCGTTTTCTGGAGCTAGAAGGTCCCAAACAAGTTTTTGGAAAAACGTCGTAGAATTCGATTTAAATATTCGTAAAATTATAACGAAGAAGAAGGCTTAAAGAAAGAAAGCTTGGAAAAGAAACGAGGGTGAAAAGAGAAAAGGAGATGCAAGCCAGAAGAAATAGTGTTACGAATACGCTAATGGTAATTTCGGTAAATAAATAAATAATTATGCGACAAAAAGTAACGAAGGAGAAACAACCTTTAATGGACCAGAATATATTTGATCTGAAATTTCGATATAAAAAAATGACGACACTTGCAGTCGAAGAAATCCTGTTCTTTAACCCGGCAGTCATTTAGTCAATGCTCGTCGAACAGGTCGATGGCGACGTACCTCTGCAAATGAGCTCGCGGCGAGTTCCTTAAGCGATCATACGGCTGAATAATTCCGAGAGACTTTTTCTTCGAGCCACCACCGGTTAGTTCTACTTCCACTTTTTCTCTTACCTTCTGCTGGTTTTACCGTTTCTTGCGTTTCCTTCTTTCGTTTCATCCTTTTTTTTTTCTTCTTCTTTTCTTGTCTCCCTCTCTCGTTTTATTTCTTTAATTCTTATTCGAGTGCTTTGATCATCCGCGAACAAAGAAGGGAACTCCCTCCGAGGAAGACATTGGTAATTAAGCAATCCCTTTGAGAGCGATTTGCTGAAATCTGGCGAGCGGACAAATATTTTGTCGACGCCCTCTTGCCACTTGTTTCTCAACGATCCGAGTCGATTGATCTAATTACCAATAGCTGCTCTTCTCTTTTCCCGGGCATCTCAAATAAACTTTGGATTGGTATTTTATACAGGTGCCTAGTTAGATTTTAAAGTTTCTTAGATTTAAATCGTGAGAGAAGCATTCAAGGATTAAAGATGAATCTACTGGGTATTTTAACTTTTCATCCCTTTCATAATTCGTAAGATAAATGGCGGACTGTTTGAATTTTTCTCTTCGTTCCTCTCACAATTCATCTTTTATTAGAGTAAAAATAGTAGCAAATATACATTGACGGTTATAATACGCGACGGTTAACGGAAATGTTTGCATAAACTAAATTTTACGGTAAAGCGCTATCTGCTATAAAAATGTGATCTTTTAACCAATTATCTTTTTAGAAAACATAATTCATTGCATTATTACGCGGCTGTTCAATAAAAATATATAATAAATTTACAATAATGATTGGTATGTGCTACTATTATTGTTCGTCATTATACAATTATCAATTATGCTAGTTCGACAATAAATTAATTACATTCTATGTAAATGCAAGATAATTTGAATACGATTTAAGTTCGAAATATGGTGTGTTTTGTTTAACCAAAGATGTTTCGATTTGTTTCTCGAACAAAACACGGGAAGAATATCGAAATATTTCAGGAGGAAAACGGAAGCGCACCAATCGTCGCGTGGAACGAAATATTACCGTTTCTCATTTCCCAAGCGTACTCGCAGGACTCCTGGAACGTTAAAACACTCGTTTTCAAGCTCATCGCTCAACCGTCTCGCGGAAATTCGCAGACGATTTCCACAAGATGAAGAATATCTCTCGACCCTGAACCGTCGAATGAATATTTCGGTTGTGTTCACGAGTTCTTCGTCCCAAGAACAGGAAAATGAGCTCCGAATCGAGATATTTAATTCAATTGGATGGAGTTGAGAAGACTCGAGAAATCTGTTTTCGTTCGCCATGAAAGAGGAGTCCTAATGAATTATCGTTTCTAACGTATAATCTATCACGTGTTAATTGGAGATACAGTTATTCAAAAATTTAAGCGTTTAATTGAAGTCGACATGTTTTATCTATGTTAGATTGATTAACTTTAATTCCACGAAGAAAGTTTAGTTATTGCTCTCTTGGCTGATAGATCGATATACTTGAAAAGAATTAGCATTTTTTTTATTCAATTTAGCGTGACTTCTGACGTTTATACTACAGAATAAATTGTAGTATGGAGGGAATATTATTTTATACTATACTAGCAAAGAAATATCAATCTGTTTACATATATGTTATGAATTATAATCAACGCTTCTGATTTTTCGGAGAAAAAATGTATTTTATAAATTTGAAGAAATCATTGAATTACACGTTGTATATATTTTCTCTCATTAAACATTACTTGTACCGTAAACAATACTTATCAAGCTGCAGCTTTGACAACGGTTAATGAAACCAAACAAAAGATAAACGAAATTAGCTGGCAGATTTTATTTCGTACAGTGGAAAATCAGAAATGGAAATAAAGTGACGGAAAAGGGAAAGAGAGTGTATCGTTGGCGAAAAACATGAAACTGGGATTGTTACGTATTAATTATGTGTATTTCAGGCAAACAACGATGAAATTGTTATTCTGCAACGACAATTATAGAAAAATAATATAAAAAATAAATGTGCTTCGTGAAATTCATACAGAAGTAGTGAAAAATGTAATAATTTTACGTGAAATTCATCCACTTTTCCGATGCACGCACTGTTCATGAATTTAACCTTGGATCAATTTGCAACAAAGGCGGAAAAAGTAGATTTCCAAAATCCACAGAACAGTCCGCCATTGTAAATTTACAGGCTCACAGAGGCTCAGCCAGGACAAAACGTGTCAACTTTTTCGACTTTTTAGATAATAACGAATTCGAATAGTCGAAAATTTAGTAGTCTAATGACCTAACAGTCGTGAAGATCATATGATAAAATCAATATAATAAAAAATGATCTATTAAGTTTGTAGCATTTCTACGTATTGATATTAGTTCTGTTTTATATTTGACTGGAATATGGGAAGATTATTTACAATATAATGAAAGATTCAAATTGTGGGCAATTAAATTCAATGCGTATGATCAAAGAGGAACAGAAATTGACGATAAGAAAGGTGTTGCTTTTTAATAACTTAATGTTAGGTTAAAAAATATCGAATCTTAGTTAGGAATACCATCTAAATTAAATATCATTTATTTTAAATCTCAGAAAACATTTTAATACCAAAAGGCTGAATCACTGAAAGCATGTAAAAAATTGAAAGAATTCATTGCTAAAAGAGGATAAAGCGTTTTTCGAAAATGCAATTATCAGATTATTGAATAGATAAGTAAAATGTCATTAAAAAAAGGCAATATCCGCTAAATAAAAATAGTTTACCTCTGAATTTCCCTTGCATTGTTAAACGTCATTTTTGTTACGAGCCTTTCAGTTTTGCTCTATCAACAAACTCGACCAATTCACACACTCGTAAAAGCAACTCGAAGCTCTATTGGCCGTTAATTTATTTTTCCACGCTCGCCGTCGATAAAAAGAAAGCAGTAAAATAAGCGACGCAATGCTGACAAGTCGAATAACTCGACAACAAAAATTGGCCGCAACGTTAATCGAATAACTTGCTGGACACATCAATCACAATTAAGAGCATCGACACAATTATCCCTTCAAGAGGCAATAAAGAGTCGGCTTCTTCGTAAAGGCTACGAATCAATAAGACATCCATCAATTACTACAAAGTCGTCCAACAGTGTCAAGAACTCGGTATATCGTTGCGAAAGAAAATCCGCCGCGAACAATGACGCTATCTCGGATCTCGTTTCATCAACTTCGTATAGAAATAAGAAATGCAGAGAAATGGCGAATAGACTGAATACTAAATTGATGAATTCTTAAAAGACGTTCAGTATTCATAGTTTCGTAGAAGATAATCTCAATTACAATACGGGATATTAGATTCGATACACAAATTGGTTACTACAACACGAGATTACAATTCGACTTAAGGGCCAAACTGATCAACTCCACATTTTATAAATTGGCGAACAATAAATGACTCATTTCCATATTTTTATTCGTCGTAAGAAAATGACGTAAATATTATAAATTTCAAAATGAATTTTACAAAACAATGTGATTTCTCTAGCGTTCGATCATCAAAATTTTAATTTTAATCTTGCATGATCAACGAATATTCTTTAAACCTTGTTAATCACAAAATTTTTATGATTTCACATGAACATGTCTCGTATGCAACAACCTAGTAGAAAAAGGCGAAAGAAAAGCAAGGCCGTCATTCCGATCGGCGAATGGCATGCAAATGATCGACAGGAGTTAAGTGAGTCCGATTGAAATAAAGATGCATCGAGTTTCGACGATTGCCACGTTTGCTCCGCGACAATAGCGGATCGATGTGTACGACTGCTATCTATTCTCAATCTAAATTTTAGATCAGCCATTGAATTGCAACAGACCTGTTTCAAGTTGAATTTAAATGTCTGTGACTTTTCCTGTCATTTGATAGCGTGGATGGTGATGGAAGATTTTGTGAGATTCGTTAAGCCAGACTTTAGATCAGATAGAAGTGATTAAATCCACTTTTTATTAGTTTGTCAATTTCACTACATATGTATAAGATTAATGTCCTATTTTCAATAAACGATTCGCTCTCATGAATATAGAATAAAAGATTTGGAAATCGATATTCATATTTGAAAAGCAAATATTTCCACGACAAGAAAGTTCATAGGATAAAATATCCTTGCATCTTCTTTTTAGGGAAGAATCAAAGGAGAAGGTGATACAATAAATTTCTAATTAAACTGCAACTAATATTTTGACTACAGTATAGAATCTTTGAACGCTAGAACTACAATAAATGATTAGCAGAAACCATTGAAATTGGCAAAAAATGTATTCTTAAAAACAGAAGTAGCATTCTCCTTTTAAATATACACTACTTGGATAGTCTTGAAATAAACGTCAATATCCTAACAAAAACCAATAGCACCCTTTTAGCGCAAATACATCGATAAAGAGGGAAAGGTTTTGCAATATTCACGCTACAGGTACCTGTTCCCTGAGGTGAAGCAGTGACAATGGAAGAAAGGAAGAAACGAGTAACACGATTTTTCATCCCCGGACGCGACTGAGTCCGCAGCAATTAGAAGGAGCTGGCCGTTTGTCACTGGGGCTGGTTCCGTTTAACGGGGACGAGGAGCGAAAGGGCCGCTTTAAACAGGCTTCATTGAAATCTAGGTTAACCCTTTGCAAATCCTTTCGCTCGCTGTTCGTCGTTAATTTTCCGACCGGCGTTACGGGGTTCAGAGAAAAAGCGAGAGGGCTTGCAACGTGGAAAAGAGAAAGAGAGAAAGAGAGAAAGAGATGGAAAGAGATGGAAAGAGCGGAGGGCGGAGCCTGTCGTTCCAGCTCATAACTCGACCAGGAAAAAGGGCAGGATTTTTTTGTTGAATATTTCATCCGACACCCGACGTGGTTCATTTAACCTCTAGCCTGGGTGACGTGTGTGTAATAGGAGCGTTTGTAAGGTGGAGAACGCCCAAGCAAAACGTTTCAACAAACGCGCGAAGATTAGAGGAATTCGCGTTTCGAAGCGCGATTTTGTCACCGGCGACTTTGTCATCCTGCGTTAGTCCTTCAAAACAGGCAGGTTATGCGCGTTTGCAGGTTTGTTTATTCCAGTCTCTTTGTTTTCTATTTTCTTGCTTTATCTGCTGCGCTTTAGAAGATGTAGCGCGTTGAATATTAATGAGCGATTCGAAATTAGGGTCATACCTCCTTTTGTTTTTCAAGTAGTGTTTTGTAGTGTTTTTTTAGTTTGTCGAGCCCTTAGGGGAATGACAAGAACCGTTTGATCTAAAACAAGCGTTTATTTTACGAAAATGTAGTCAGCAAAAAAGGTTGTTTGTCTTCTCTAAGAAAGAGTGAGAAATAAGCAAGGCGTCTTTCAGGATTTTTATCTTTGTACTCCTATCATTTATGACAGTGATCTAAAGATAGAAGGTAATATTTTATAATTGACTCTTTGTAGGAACATCTTGCAAAATGCGTGCTTGCGATAACTCGTAACTTTTACATATATTTTCAAATTGGTTTCAAATTGGTTTCAATTGGTTTTTGGCAATATAATCACAATAAGTATTCAAATTTCTCGTCTGCCAGCATACGCACGATTAATCTATCACTATGGTATGACGAACACCACATAATGAACAAACATAATGATTTAACAACGAAACGTTTAAAACAAAAATATAAAATTAAAACAACAACAAAATTATATTAAAAACAAAAATATATTTTACAAAGGAACGCGCCGTTGTAAATGTGAAAAACTTCGATAGAAAATTACAAACCGGAGGTTGATAGGTTGTTCTGGTACTTGATAGATTTCCCGTAACAGACACATTAATAATCCGAAGGATGAGATAATTACAAAATTGCCTCTAAGCAATCTTCATTATCAACTCATCTGTCTTGAGTGATCTTATTATTAACAGCTCGATAAGAAGCAAATATCCGATCCGTTTTTCGACACCCTGTATCCAGCCAGACTAATTGTGCGAATTCATTCCCCGCGGCGACGAGGCTTCAAGCGAAACGGCACTTGAAATAATTCTCGGCGTGTCCCCGGCCCAGCTTCGCGACGTTCGTGTGAATGAAACGAGCAGCCGTTCCACCGTTGGCGACAGTTTCGTGTCCAACCGTATTATAGGCTTAATTACGCTTAATCGGCCGAAACGACCAGCTAACAAGTTCATTCAAGTGGTCGTCGAGCACGAAGACGTGTGCCCGATGGCGTTCACCTTTTTTTCCTCTTTTTCTTCCTCTCTGTACTCGTATTTTCCCTCCCCCTTTCTCCTTCGTTTTGTTTTTTTTACGTCGAAGCGAAGCCGATCTAATTCCCAGCAATTACGACAGCTTCGCGTAAAATCGACCTTCTTTTTTCCTCGAAGCTCTAATAAGCGAGCACTAAGTGAGATTTACCGAAGGTGTTCGTTGGAACAGTTGGACTCGACGGTCGTGTTAACGGCACATCTCTAGTGACGCAGTGGCCGCGAAAAGTATTGGCATTTATTATTTCATATACCTAGGACTATTAATTAGGTTCAAGTATATTAATAATTCTTAACTAGTAGATGTTCTGGATATACAATAATACAATATAATCCATTTCCAAACGATGGCGTTTTAAAGAGTTAACCACTCTTACCCTGCTTGACAAAATCGTTCCGATTATTCTAAACTATTCTACATTTTTAGACAGACGAAATATTCTGCACACGACTGAAACGAAAATTTCCAATTTTTATAATTCTGAATAATATCTATATAACTTTCTAAAAATTCTATTTCACTATATTTCTAAAGAATATCGTCCAGTTTAACGTAGTCTAATCAATTCTATTAAAATAAATCCACTCACTACCACGTACTCTCACGTAGCAAAAACGGAGGCTGACGAATAAAAGCAGCAGACGAAATAATGAAAATAGTTCGATTACCTAACAAAAGATGCTCATTCCTTGAACGGTACCCAATCAAAACCGGAATTAAGGATTGAAGAGTACGACGAAAGATCAACACACTTGACGATTAACTGGAATTAAAAATGGAACGTTTTTTTTTTCAATTTTCAAGAGAACGTTTTTTCGAACATACGAGCAAAGCGTGATCCAATAAATACCTAAAAAAAAGGAGCAGAAAGTTTTCTGCAAAGGAAAGGCAGAAGAAAGGATCGCTTGTAGTAGACTTGCCAGACGGAATAACAATCCTGTCGGACAAAGAAGATTGCCAGCTTTAATATCCGTTCTTTTTCGTTTCCAATTAAAAGGTGGAAAGTCGGATTGACGTTAAATACACGGACAAACACAGCGAAACAGTGCACTAGGGGTTGTAATAGGTATTACCTTTAGGGTAGAAAACGAGCCGCATGGAATCGGATTAACGTCGTTAGACGATGCCAGTCGATCTACCGGTGCATCAGCGTTGAATAACGAATCCAGGCATAGAGTCGACGTAGAAAAGCAATAAACTCGGAGGTTAAGATCGTCGAGACTCGGCTTAATTACGCGGCTATTTAACCTGATAAACGGGCAGCCGACACAACAAGAGACTGACGAGTGGCACAGTTTTTCATTCTCGCGGTCACTCGACAAGTTAGAACGTCGTGAATCTTTGCTGCGATTACGACAGACCAAAGTTGCTGCTAGTTACTTGTTGTAAGAAAAACATCTATAAAACTGTATACCGCGGTAAGACCATGAATTATATTTATTTCAGGATTAATTAAAAAAAAAAAAAAGAAAAAAACCGACGGCTATTTGGCAATTACTTGTCACCATATTAAAGTGTTTGTCACTTTTCGATTCCATTTCAATTATTTAATGTTTCTGACGAAGACATGTTTAGTAAATACAATTTCGATTACGTAATTTGTTTCATAAGTGAAGACCACGCGCTAAACATATTATAGCCTCATTTCTCTGTTGATTTTTTTACTTTTACACCATTTTGGTAATTAAGAAGAAGTATTTTAGAGAAATAGAAGTACTTTATAAAATAGTTGAAGAGAATAACCTGATAGGTTCTAAGATACAAGCCGTTTGGAAATACATAACATATACACGATCCTTACGTAACTTAAACAACTCAAATTATTAATATTTCTAAATGTTTAAGAGAGGAAGAAACAGACATATATGATCGTAAAATGAAATGAAAAAGCAGTTTTCATATAGAACAGGCAGGGAAAAAAATGTGACTAATCACGCTTTTTATTTGTGCTCTTCAAATTGAGAAAAGTTGCGGGCCCAGAATCTTGAGCAAACAGTTTCATACAGGTTTTCTATGGTAAATGCCGGAAGCGACAGCAATTAGGCGATGAAAATCTGGTGGCTGCCGCGGGCTGTCGGTTACTGAAAACTGTTTTCCCTCCCCCTCAAGCATTAGCAACCGTGAATAGGGTGAAAGTTGTTTCAAGGCAGAGCTTCATTGAAATCTAGGTTAGGTCCTCGACTTGGCCAACCTTCCATTCGACCGGGACGGAGCTATCATCGGCAGCAACGATCCTAACAGAGCACGACCAACCGACACGGGGACAACGTTGAATCCATTGGGAGAGAATAAAAGCCCCCTCACAGGCTTGGCAAATGCCCACGATCCCCTCGAGTACTGTAATTACCGATGTTGCCAATTAAGCCGCGCACTTTACGTTTCGCGCCTTCGTCGTCAATTAAGCTTTCCATCTCTCCTCGAATGCCTCCCTCTTTCCCTTTCACTCTATACATCAACCAACATGATGGAACTCGCGCGCGTTTTAACTCGCGGATGATTATTCCGTTCATTCGAATTGATAAATCGTGATCATTCGAAATATGCTTGATGGTGTCGAATTTGTCAACGTCGTATAAATGGGTTTTGTGCAGATTTTTAATCGAATTTATGTACTGAAGATAGGAGCAGAGGGTAAAGCGTAATTATAAAATTATTATTGGCTTTTTTTCTTAGAATCGAAAACGTTAAATTTAAATTTGAAGAATTCTTGAACTTGCATGTTTAATGTATGGGCAAGCTTTTGAATTGAAATTTTCTAATTCTCAAACGTTTTAAAATTTAAATCAGTAGGTCGTTTAAAATTAAATCAAAAACGAATTTTTGTAACTTAAAATGATAATAAGAAGATATAGTACATAAATTACTTTACCCATCCTTAAAACTTCGAGAATTCTTTTGCAATTAGAAAATATTCTAAAGAGCCGTAATAGGATTAAATTCGATAAGATCTCGAATGCCGACGAGTATACAGCTCGATCAGTTTCCTTGTTTTACCTAAGGATTAGTAAGTTGTAGCTAAAGATCTCTTTTCTTGGATCCTCTTTTTCTCATGCAGAAGGATTGTTATTTTTTTGGCAAGAGTGGAACACTGGTAAACTTGGTACTTCTTCAGGTAGGATTTCGGTGGTGGATGATCGATTTGTTTGCTTCTTCGCGGCCTTGTAAACAGATTGCACGGAGGGAAGAGGAAACTTCTCGAGAACTCGTGTCGAAAAGTTTGAAAATTTCATGGAGTATCGGGTCAAGTTGAAATTTGTCATCCATCTATTGTGATTGACGACGCATTATCAAGCAGGAACAATCGGTTCGATTACTGTGTTCAATGACACAACCGACTGCGACATCATTTCCCTCAGGCAAAATTTTATCAATTTCGAGAAACTGTAATTTACATTATTCCACGCGTGCTACAAAAAACCAGGACCAAAATCTTGTCAAATTTACGAAAATTGCCTTAAAGTTAATTTCCTTTCTTTCTTGGTATTTCTTTTGTATTCATTTACAATATCCCTCCTTCCCAAAAAAAAGACACATTTTTTACTCGAATCATGTATGCATATTAATATTTTGTCCTCAATGCGATTAAAAATTTCACGGAATCTACGCTCGATGAATACTGACAATATAGTAATAAACAATAGAATACAATAGTATAGCAGGAAACAACCAAATAATTAATATTTCAGACATTACAATGGATGGTCAAATTATAACAATTACTTCGAAATTATTATTTATTTGAAATTTAAATATGGATTGAAAGTACCTACTCTTAAAATAAATGCTTTTATCGATATTGCTATATCGATGCTTATATTCAGTAATACATATATGTATAATTGATATCAATTTTCCGAACGTGTGATTCTTCTGTCCGACTAAATCTTTATATCTATTGCAATCAAATCCATTCCAATATTCTATCATCATAACCACTAAAGGTTCAGAGCAATACGTTCACACGATAGATATCGAGGAAACAATCTACCAGTTAATCTCTCAGATCGTAGAAACTGACCAGAAAAGACGTTCAGAGTTGGAGAAAGGGGATGAAATATCGAGAGGGACTGTTTCCACGAAGATAAGAGTCCGATGAAAAGGGAGCCAGCACAATACATATAATACAAGCTCGACTTGGTCGAAACAGGATCGATGAGAGACAATTACTGAATTGAATTAATCGAATTAATCGACTCTTCTGGATTGACGAACCGAAACCATGGACCTGCGATCTGTCATCGGTATTGTTGGTCTTGCCGAGGAAACCTAGACCGACCAATCGGGGCTTAAAGTCTTATGATTCTCCGGAACCAAGTGTCGATCGAATCTCGTTCGAGGTGTACACACTGTGGATCGAAGTTTCCGGCGGACAACGTGGCTCGATTGATCGTCCATTCTTCGTGAGCGTAGCCGCTATCAGAAATTAGAGAACTTTAGTGGGGTTGAAGAGCTAATAATAATAAGGAATAAACAGGATGTGAGATTGAACGATGGATTAATAATTGTAGACGTTGTAATACAAAAATGACTAAAATAAAAAAGATACCAGGTATTTTTTCCTTTTTTTTTTCTAAGTATCTACGTTATCTCTGATTAAAGAATTCAAGTTTCGCGATCTATCAATAAGAGTTAAGGAGTTGAAAACTGAGAGACTACGAGTAAAATATGAATGAAATTGAAGTTTCATCGACTTCGCTGAAGGATTAGAAACGATATTAACGTAATATTACTCGGACCTACTGCCTACTGGTAAGTATTTAATATGAAATCTGATGTTCAAGATCTTGATATAAAACATATCGAAGATCTCTATACAAAATATATTGAAAATCTTCATCTAAGACATATTAAAAGATCTTTATATAGAATATATATACACGTATTAATCTTCTACATATCGGGAGGATAATAATCCCAGAAGAATTTCGCATTAAAATTTTTTTGAAACCAAATAATACAGTATTTTGCACGAAAAAGAAAATAATTATAAACGCCTGTGAATTTTTAGTTTTACAATAGCCTCCTTCCTTTCCTCGGCTCTATTCTATTGGTAGGAAAAGGCATGAGTAATTAACAATATTCGTACGAAACATTCGAACGCACAAACATCGAAAAACTCTCGAATATACAAGGTAGAATACGTAAACCACATAAAAACCCCTAAAATATCAAACACCATACGGAGGAACGCCTACATCGTCAACAGTAGGATATCAATTGGTAGCCGAATCACCGTTTGCAAGTTCCGTAACCCTATCATATTTCTCTATCAGCTGCATATGGGTCGCAGAAACCCTTTTGCTCTCGCATCGTAATAATATCGAAGAGGCCATTTGGAACTAAATCATGACAGAAGACCGTGCAATTGATACGTTTTTCCCGTAATAAGGTTTCTCGTTTGCCGGGTCTCGGCGTTCTCGCCTCGAAACTCGGCTAATTCTGTTTCCCCGTTCTCGCTAAAAGGTTTATGGAAATCATTCTTCTTCACGGGGAAAACCGGATTTCAAGGGATTACGTTGTCACGGAAGTAACGTCGCTCGCGGTGAAACGAAAGGATGAAAGAGGAAAGAGGAGAAGACCGAGGGAAGAAGGGAAGTGGCGCCGAGCTAACAGGCTGCTCTGGGGTCTTGCTTCGTCTCGTTATGAATTATTGTTTTCCTTGATAGGCTTTCAATTTGTACTTGTCGCCGACGCACCACAGAAAGCGGGAAACTTTTCGTTTTAGAACACCGCGGAGCAACGTGTCAACGATATTATGCTAATGGCCACGTTCCACGACGACCGGTTCCTCGATAACTGACTGAATCAAAGTTTTCAATTAATAACTTGTCACTAATGGTTATATCTTATTTGGAAAGTTTCGCCGTTACCAGTCGAAACTCTGTTGTTATGGCGGGTACTTTGTGAGGAACGTAATGGAAACCCGTAAAAAGCGGCTTGATTTTGCTGGCCTGGCTGCCAAGCGGCCAGGTTTAACTACCAAAAGCCTCGTTTCAAAGGAATCTCGCCTGTTACCGCCGCTTGTTAACACGAATGAGTTGCAAGATTTTTACGTTCGTTCGTATGGGCGATTTATTTTTCAGAATTTGACATTTTCTTCTATATTCCTGTTTTTCGAGGTTGGAATCGTTAGCGGAGTTAGAGAGAAGAAAATTCTCTATTGTAGTTACAAAGTGAAACCGGTATTTAATTATCGTATACTACGGGGAAAGTTAAGTTGTATTAAAAAATAAGTAATTCGACTGGATAGATTTTTTGCCGAAAATTAGCTAACATATGATTAACAGGTTTCAAAAGTACAATATTTTAAGTAATTACACAGGATGAAGTAAGAGGAAATTAACTTTTATCTCATAGATATGTAGGGAAAAGCCATTTATCAGATAAATAAATCATACAGAAATTAACTTTCTCCGTCACAAAGCAACATTTCACTAATAACGAACAAAGTAAATGTAATCGCGGCTCATCTTGTAGCTGCACCCTGTTTCCATCATCATAACGCTATTTCTCTTTCCATTAAAATAATTTTCCGTTCCCTTTTCATTTTAATACAACGATGTATTCGCCACATGTACATAGCTGAATTCAAATCTTTTCTTCTTTCTCATATATATATATGTACTTTCTCATATAATCTTCAACTCAATTCGATAAAGAGTTTTTCAAAAAGCAATATAAAAACCGTATCAGACCGAGAGAGATAATAGTCTCCTAATTCGCTAACGCAATTTACGAAAAACGCTGGTATAAATATCGTCCAAGAAGATTTTCATAAACGTCAAACGGCTGTAACAAAACGGCGACAAACATTCAGCGCGCATTCAGCACGCATACTAATAAATTGCCGGGTAATTCGTGAATAATCGCTTATTTCGCGCGAACATTTTCAGAGCATGAACAGTATGCGCTCTGTTGTTACGCATTTAATTTGCATAATTCAGTTACGGCACGCGAACCATCGACCTCGCGCAAATATTCGTCGATACCGCATTGTGATTTCGATCCCCGTCCCTATTTGCTCCCTTCTTAATTTCCCGCCCTCGAATCATTATGTCGAAGCGTTCACTTTTCCCAGTCGATAACATTTACAACCAAAACGATTTACCATTCAACCGTGTGATTCATTCTCGTTTTAGATATTTCAATTGTCTTTCTTTTTTTAGATTTTTAGAATTCTCCAGGTCAAACAGACACGATACTTCTCAATTCATCCAGTCGAATTAATCGCTTATTTCCGTGTTTTAACACGGGTATGACAGACGATAGTGTTTGTTGAGAGATTCCTTCGATGACTTTGTTTGAGACAGTATGAGGTGTTCGTGGATGAAGGTGTCCACAAGAAACTATATTCAGAACGTTTAACAACAACAATTAATTTATTAACGTTTAACAAAATAACAGTCAACAAAATAACAATTAACAATTAACAGCGAATGTCGATTAACGAGCAACAGGTAACAGGTAACAGGTAACAATCAACGGTTTTGTTTCGTACTGACACGGGAGACGTTACGTACTTCGCAACTCGGAACGGAATGAATCTTTGTTCGAGAACAAACAGATTCTTCCCTTAGTTACCCATCGATATTCCCACTAGCGCGCGTTTATTAGATGTGCCGCGGCGGTTGCCGCATAAGTGTTTTTCCGAGAATTCGGCGGAAGAAGCATAGGGATATCGATGATACATTGGGCACGTCGATGTTGCGCTTTGGCGGCATAGCGCTTTGTATGGCGAAGCCGACGGAAAGTTCCGTGGCGGGTGCCGCCACAAGTATATTAACCGAGCAGATCGACCATGGCATGGTAATTTGTATATACATAAATAGCTAGTTGTTCACAACTATACTACGAATGTTTATGCATTTGTGTCAAGTTGCGTCTCAAAAATACAGAAATATATGCACAACGTTAAAAATTTTTTAAATTACAAATATAAAGTATTTTCATGTTATTATATTAGGAAAAAAAATCTTTTAATCAAAAAGCATTAAAAAATTTGCAAATATCGAGAAATAAAAATAGAGGGGGATAGAACAAATTTATTTGTTAATAATATTATATTATTAGTGTTTATTTAAAGCTAACCGTCGAATTGCAACACGATAAATTAAATAAAAAACGGAAAATTTATTAAACATTGAGATAAAATTTCGCTTAAATTTTGTAGTTTTGCGATATTTTTTTATTTCTCTTTATTATACGTATCTCAATTGGAACGGAGCGTCTACTTTTTTTAATTTCGAAAATGCCATTTCATCGATATTTTTAATCAACAGTGAGGTTTCGAACTTTGGTTGAGAATAAAATAAGCAATTTCTTTTCCATAAACAAAGTTTGAGTAAGGAAGTATTACACAGTTTCTTGATTCGTCGCTTTCGACAAAGTGATTCGTTGAACTTAATCAATCAACCCTCAGTCACTCCGGTATCTACTTAGGTCGAACACGCCCGCATCGAAACCACGTTAACAAAATTGTTCAACTCTATCGATCACGAGAAACTTGTAACGACACGTTCCAACTTCATCTTGTACCGGGTTCGGCAACAGAATTTCATATCTTCCAATAAATGAAAAACCACGTCTACGACTGTTATTTATATATAAAATATTGTAACTAACATCGATAAATATTCTCTATTCAATGTAATCGGAACTGTAAGCTTTTAACCTAACAAAGAAAAAGAAATTGACAATTAAATAGAAATTTTCAAACAAATGTTTGTTCCATTCAAGAATTCTTTGAATAGAAAATCATATTGCAATTATTAATTGAGTCATGCCTAATATTAAACTTTTTTTTAACGATTTTAATTTTTGAATTAAACGTATTTCATGTATTTCGTGTATAAAATTATTATAATCATAACACGATCTTAACATATTCGTTACTGAAAATAGAAATACTCCAATGAATAATACTTTGAACCATTTCAAGCCTAAAATGAAACTTTAGAAACATTCAAAAACCAAAGGAATTATATCTGAACAAAATTACACAAACTAACATATTATGGACAATCATAGTACATACAAGTATATTATATTTAACAAATGAGACAAATCGTTGCTTAAATTATTGCGGTCAATTATTGAAATTCATTTTGATTATGTAAGAGAATTTATTGGTATCTTCTAATTTACAACTTTTAATTAATAATATTTATTCCATTATATGGAAGAGGCGCCAAATCAAACAAGCTCTAGCATACAGAAACTCCTGAAATTACTGAAAACAATGAATAACAACCTGCTCTGCGAATGATTTATTGAAAACCGGGATCGTCAATGCGTACAACCGGTTTCCAGGACAACGCGATTCGATCGAACGTCATTATTTTCTGTGCTATTTTACGTGTTTGCTCGCAGCGACATGGAAATCTGGCCGAGCCAACGAGACGCGAGATATTAAGTGGAATTAACCGAAGAAAAATCAGGTCTGCGAGCGTGGAATCGTGGAATTTCGAAATGAAATCGGTCGATAAGGACGCCTCGATCCACAGATGAGTCACAGATAACGACACGGGACACCACGCGAGCTGGATGTTTGCTCTAACCGAATTATGCAGATTGCCTCGGTAGCCTGAAATTAGCGTACGCGCGTCGGCTACGATAATGTTTAGCGTGTCGCGTGCTGCCGGCTTAACGGCCGCCAAGATCGCTTCGGCCGCGAACCCGCGGGCTCGCGTAACGAGATGATTTTCATATTTTACCGCCAATCCGCCATGGCTAATGTCCTTAGCTTTGGAATTGGCGGGACGAACGCGAATAATTCCGATCCATCGCTTCGTTTTGTCGGATTTCGCGTTTGACGATGGAAAGGTGTTTATAACTAATTATTGAAGAATATAGAGATTTGATACGACTAACCACACAGTTGACAATTTATGTGCATACAAATTCTGCATTCTCTGAAAATTTGATTATAATAGTCTAATAACGATTGGAAATCTGATTTTCGATGTTATGTGTGTAAGTTATTACTGCTACTTACGTTTTTATAACAAGTTAGAGAAAAGAAAATCATAAGTTACATCCGATATTTGAGCAATTCTTGTATATTTTTATCAGTCTAAATAATTGGAACCTAAAGAGAAATTTATTTCGTCTTCTAATGCTGTAACAAGTAGGTACTTTGCTCTAGATATGTTATGTGTATATTTTTCCTCATTACGTGCATTCCGCGTCTCTTTAAATTCCTCATAAATGCATAAACACCTGCAGTCTAATAACGGAAAATGGGAAACATTATATTCATTTATTAAGTGGAAGTAGGTGATCAGCCACCGGGAATTTCTCAATACACACAGAGATGCTGTGCACGTGTATGTAATTAAAAATATAAATCGCACAAATACACAATTACGCGTCTCGTATGATTTTCAATTAACAGCGAATATATTGCTATTTTCCTTTTCCATAGATAACACAAGCTGAACAAATTGATTCGATACAAAATCGATCCTAAATTTTTAAGAAAAATATCGACGTTGTTGATGATTCAACTACATATAGGTCGGAAGGGAGATAAGGATGAGGATTATGCAGATGATAGGTAGTTTTGATTTTTTATTCGAACGGAGGTTGGTTTATCGCGCAGCGATTTCTATGATAATAAAGGTGTGTGAATTTAAATCATAAGTCGGTGTTCCGTAGCTATATTTTCTTCAACTTTCTGCATTTTGTTTAAATTTTTACGCAATTTAGACACTGTATAACCACAAGGATGTTTTTAGATCTCATCTTATTTGCCGATCTCTGTGAAAGACGTTATATTATCTACTTTTTGTAGGAGAGTAATTTTAAAGTCTAGAACTAGTGTTCTTATTTGACTGGAAGATTAAATACGTGTGTTCTTAAATATTTCAAAAATGTTGTTTGTTATACAAACGACGAAATATCTTACGAACAATTCAAAAAATGTAATATACTTTCAGTTTTTTTCGTTGTTCACACCGGTGTATGATTCTATGATAACATTTACAGCGATTAATCTATTCAACAGGTATACAACAAGCTGCAAAAATTTAACACTATTTGCACAGCTTTTTTTATCATATATCGATGGCGTGATATAAAAAAAAAATAATCGAGACAAATCGAACGCAACGTGAAACACAGTCTCGTACTAGAAGAAATAAATGAGAAGCGATTCCAGGAAAAGGAATTCCGATCGACCCACGTTGCTTTTAGTATGGCGACGCGTAGCGAATAATTAACGTTGCATGATATAATTACGCAATGAATGGATGAACACGAAAGGATAAATAGCCTTCCATTTCGCAGCAACGACATTAACTGCTCTGTGTATCCCGGCAATTTGTGTAAAATTTGTCAAATGCAAGCTACCATTAAAGATCTTCGAAACTCTCGAACGTAAAACGACACGTTTGAGAAATTCTCGTCTTCTCTCGGGATTTTCTAAAAGATCTTGAAACTATAATGTAATGTGGAATATTAGAACGTACCGTAATTTAATATTATCGAAACGAAACGCTACATCTACAAATGTTTACTTTTGTAATTCAGCAGCACTACTACACACATATTTCTGTATTTTCAAATACCGAAACAGGCGACGACTGTTTTCTATTGTAACTTCGCACACGCAGTATTACAACAATGTTTCTACCTGTTTACGAAAGAAAGATGTTATACTACGTCCGCGTTATCTATTTCCATTGCTTCTCTGCATAAAATAAGTCAAACATTTTTTTAACGAATACATGTAGTATGGTTTCTGGCATAAGAGGGACAGGTCTTTGAGAAAATGGTTTTTAATTTTGAGAAAACGCGACTGAAACCTAAAGAAAATTTGTTAAAGAGGAAAGAATCGCTATCAGTATGCGTGATCTCTCGTTTCAATCGTACGCTAATCATTTTCAAAAATTAAAACTCCCTTTCTTGGTTGAAACTAAATCAAAATTGAGACATAAGAATATGCGAAGATCGTAGCAGAATTAATGAACCGTAGAACATCGGATAGTCCCTTCAATAACAATTCTGATACTAACGTCAAATAGTAATCTAATTCTCGAAAGAAATGCCACGATTTCCAATAGAGAAGCGTAGGTATCGATAGATACAGGTTGATCAGCAATTTTCCTTCGCATCGGCACCCGAGTCACGATCTCGATGGTGATACGCCTCGAGCTACGCGACAATTAATTTCTTCGTGTCGCTGAGAAGCTGTGTCGTACTCGTTATATCGCTCAATATCTCCTAATTAGTCCGTTCGATCGGTTGAGGATCGAGTCAAGCGGTTGGCAAACGCGGAAGGACCAAAACTCCGACGTCGAATCTGATTTCGGTTTGTCTAACAAGCGTCGTAACTTCGGCAAGTAACTCGCGTAATAGGAAGCTACGCGTTCGATGTCGAACATAATTATGCCGCTCGCGGCTCAACGACATCAGATCGACGAAAAAACCGGAGAATAATTAATAGAACGAGCCGTTCACTGCCTGGTGTTCCAGGCAATTTCGCAACGACTATAATTAATAATTTGCCCGCGTTACTGACGAGAAATTCCTGTATTAGGAGACTGGCATTTTCAACGACGTGTTTCGCGTAACACACATACAGGAACACGTAAATAAAGCCTCGAATGCTGTATAAGTTATGATTAGAATCGAGAATTTCATTCGTGCGAAAAAATATATATACAGATTATTATAAATACGTAGACTACGCGTAACAGGTACGTAATAGGTACAAATAAATGAATAAATTCCATTATATTGTACGTAGAATCAAGTGTGAAATGCTAAATTGATATAAAGATAAAAGAGATTTCCTTATTGAGAGGGAAGAAACGATGAAACGGATTTGTACAAAATGCATATAATATTCAAAGGAATATCTAACCAAGTCATATTAAACGTGAAAAAGTTA
The DNA here is from genome assembly GCA_014737505.1 of Bombus sibiricus. Classification (NCBI taxonomy): domain Eukaryota; kingdom Metazoa; phylum Arthropoda; class Insecta; order Hymenoptera; family Apidae; genus Bombus; species Bombus sibiricus. The sequence goes on from JACXIM010000188.1 coordinate 447,142, forward strand.
AATTGACGCAAAAATAAGAAAGTAATAAATATAACGAAAGGGTCAATCATTAAATTCGAACATTGTTTTATTACAGAAAGAAAATGCAATTCCTGTACATTTCTATGGTCTATAAATAAAAAAGTTATTTCTATTAATGTATCAAATTGACACGAACGAGAGATGAGAAGTAATATAGAAATATTGCATTCCTCCCTTTTAATTTCCGTTAGATTTGAAAAACAGGACATATTTTGTTTGATAGTATATCTATATAAAACAATTGTTTGAGGTATTTTATTTGTTCCTCTGGAACATAACTTCTCCAAAATACTGTTACAGAACGGAGGATTTATTAAAGACGACTAACAAATATAACTTAGTTGATGCACGATATGATGTAACATAATAGAATTTATTCAAATTACAATACAAAGCGAGCCACACACAACAGGCAAAGTTTTACGGTACGGAATTTGATTTCACGTTGACTTTAGTCTAGATTCTGGTTAGCGATAATTACGAGCGAAAATGCGAAATAATTGTTAATGCCAGTCAAAACACGAATGAATGATAATTATAGCCAGAATGCGACGTTAACATTGAACGTGGTTAAAATGCAATTTGATGTAAAACGGCGATGTACGACTAAAACGGCAGTTACGTTTCGAGATATAATTCGATTTCAATTACTCATGTAAACAAGACGCGATTTAATTCGTCGCCAAATTACAACTTGATTCTCGTGAAATACATTTCAATTAAACCGTAAAGCAGATCACGTTAATTGCGATCAAAATTCAAGCCAAATTCGTTTTACGTATTACAAGTGCAAGTTTATGTGACAATCGATGAGAAAGGGGATATTAATTGTTATCAAAGCAGACGACTATCAGAGAGCCACTTAGGAAACGGTACAACATGAACCTGAATTCATCAACGTCGACTAATCTTTGTTCGTCCATCTATTTAAAATTGGTTTATCGTTATGGAATGATAATTATTGACGGAGACCGTATAAAAATCATAAAAGCTATATTCTATTTCTTTTATAATTATATTTTCTTTAATAAGCCTTTATCTTATGCCTCTACTTCTAAAAAAAAAAATTTTTTTTTAAATAAAAAAAATACGATACATATAAATTGAATACTTAATACTTTAAAATTTACAACTGTATTTAATATTTAAAAATATAATACTTTGGATCTTTGTACAAATTCTAATATACCATAATTAGTGAATGATTTATAAGATTATAATATATTACTTTAATCATTATTGTATTTTCTAAATATTTTCCTTGTAACTTTTCCTCTTTAATATTACATAATCTCTGTTAAAACATTTCTATTGCATTGTGTAGCGAATTCATAACCTACGAATCCTGCATTTCCTACAGTGTACTTAACTATAACCTTACTATCTTACTATCCCCACCCTTAACCTCATCGAACTCTCAGAACTCCCGACTTTTTCTTCAGCGACAGGTTTCTATTACCCAAAGTAAATGTACTTGCAATTATAAGTTTTCTGTCCAAATAATTAATTTTATATAATATATATTTATACAGGTATTAACACATAAAAAGTATATGAGTACATGAGTACATGAAAAGGTATAAGTATTAATGCGTCAGAAAAGACACGACATTCAGTAGCATTTAATAAGAACATTCATTATGAAGGCTATGTAATATGTAGTAAGATTGTTAATATATTCTTATTTACAATTTTATAGCATAAGTATATAAAAGAGTAAAAACGATACTCGGTTAAATAAGTTGTTATTAAATAAGATGTAACATTTAGCGGAAAGCAAGATTAAAGACGAAAGACCGCTTTCCATATATTTTCATATATTTCCATACATTACCACTGCGAAATATTGTATCTTTATGATGTTGTAGAAAATTGTAAATCAAATGTAATAAATTATTAATTTCATTTGAAAGTTTAATTGTACGAAAGAGCATCGTGAAAATGCAATATTTTATAATTCGTATAGTACACGTATGTATCGTAACAAATAATAACAAATGTTCATCGCTATTATTATTATTATCATCACTTACATTGCTACGTTGTCTCCAAGAACTGCGCGATGTTCCATGCACTGTATTTCCAAGTCTCCGAAAATCACCATTTTCCAAGCAAAACACTCGAATCCATAACATCACCATTTCAAATCGCACGACTAACATCAACGACACCACCAACATGTTCATATCATTGTTACGTATGCATACGAGTGGCGCTCTCGTTTTTTCGTGAGAGCAAACTGTCGGCGACATGTTTTCGTTTTCTGGTCACGTGATCCAAATTAAATCTAGTGTGGCTAAAAATGGATAAATCGCGTGGAATTAAGACCACATTCTTTAATTACGAAATACATTCGAAATAATTACGAAATTTATAAAATACGTTCAGTTTGCTCAGTTTATTTCGTGCATTTGTGTGAAGCTACACAATATATTACGGAAAGCTGTTACACCGGAACATGTGAATACTATAGCGGACGATTATTCATATGTCATACGTGATAACGAACGTGTTAATTATGCTCTTGTTAACTCTCAATTAATAGTATTAAGTTACAGATGATTACAAAAGTTCAGGTTAGATCTGAATGTGTCAAGTCCTTTGAATTAATTTAATTTTAATATATATTTCGTATCTTATATATATATACTACACGCACCATTAATGCTTTTTATTACACAAAACACGAAACCCTCGGATTAAGTATACAAAAAACGAATAATAATTTAATATATAATATTCAAAAATTAAATGATATAGTACAAAGTGTTCTAACATAGGTACAACTCGATAATAGATTAGATGTGAATTATTAAGATGAATTCTAAAATTAAGTAAATTAATCTAACAGTGAACTGAAATATTCGAACAAAGTACATATGTATATGTATATAACATAATATATACACATATAATATATGTATGTACTTACATACTTCAAATGACAATTTAAGATATAGTCCACAATTATTAAATTATCCAAGCTATTATGAACCATATACAACGTAAATACTCTAATTGAAAGATAACAACGTTAGCCATCGATTTGTATAACAACAGTCTTCCTATAAATCCACCTAAATCGCGATACCGAGTATGTAACTTTTATGTGGGAACACAATCTAACCTTTTCTGCACTTCACTAGAGTCTCGTTTACAAACGATAAACTTTCACGGCACACAACACGTAAAACTGAAGAACAACACGGAAAACGGTGAATAAACCAATTGACGACCTAGGACAGACACGAGTGAACGATAATCATGGGAAAACACATCCGTCGATGGCGGTTCGTCGAAAACTTTCGAACTGGCGAGTCGATGAATCGTGAGCGCCACCAACGAAGATGACTTTCTGATAGCTGAACGCGAACAATGCCCATTATTCGCGAAGAGCGCATAAAATGGCGAATTGGTGCCTCTGTCAACCGCATTAAAGTTTCCATGATCGGTGACCAGCATTGTTCGACCGTTTGCCAGCTTGTCGGATATATTTGATCGACATTGTTGTACAAATTACATTCTCGTTAGTTCTTTCCCTGTTTTTTCTCGCTTTATTCGACGTTCGCAAATTCAATTCGATATTGTTGACACTCTCTCGACCCCGAATGCCGGGAAATTCAAACTTATATCGTTCCTGAATAGAAGAAATTGGCTGATTTTTAAAGAACTTTTTTCCTTTTCGAGACACCCTAAGTGAATCTCCTTTGTCTTTGGCTTCTAGCATAATAGAATAGAATCTTTTATGGGTTCTTGTTTCAGAAAATAACCAATAGCGAGTTTTTGATGAGGAAATCTTGAAAAAAGATTATAGGTTATTCTGAAATCTATAAGCGGAACTCGTTTTTAAAAACTCTTGAGTTTAGATATTGTAAAAGTACTGAATATATAATATACTAACTACATTATATTTCATGCAACATTTAGTTATATAAAAATATTTTTATAAATTGACCTATAAAAGTTTTTATGAAATTAAAATACCGATATTTGCCAAATTTTTATGGAGATATAATGATATAAAATATATAATGATATAAAACTTACAGAAACGTACTATGATAGCCACTATAGAACAATATAATGAAACGTATATATGGCACGCAATTTGCAAAATATTTGTTTCAATTTTTCGTAGCAGTCTATTTCTTCTTGAATTACTTTCTTCAACTATGCAATGCTTATTTCTTAGGATATGAAGCTAGTATCTTCTAATAGATCTTCATTGTACAAAAATATCGAAGATAGGCATATGTATAACGACGATACATTAAAAAAGAGGAAGCCCCTATGGGAAGAACATCGTCAAGACTAGGAGGTGTATTTTGAAACGAGCATAACTGATACGATACGAGTATAACTGAAGGTCGTTATGATAAGTCGAATGGATCGTACAGAATCGCTCGGAGGTTCGTAATATCTTTTTAAAACCACACTATCCATGGTAAACCGTGTTTTCCATGCCAAGTAACGCATCCAACGTTTTCTTATGGTGGCTAAAACAACGGCTGTTTCCCTTTCTTGCGTAGATAATAAAATTTCGCTCGTATCAGATAACGTTCGATCCATATTACAATACGTACTATCTGAGAAATATCGCAAACGAAAAATATTTCACCCTATTAAATATCTCGTGCACTCGTTAGGCAAAAATTCATTTACCTCTTGTTTGCATTCGTTAACAAATGTACTCGTAATAATTAATAATTTATTACTTGGTAAATGTAGAGTATTTACTCGTGCATCATGACCGGAGAAAGCATTTACGCGAGTATTTACCTGGTACGGCGCGTAATGAATATTTAAAATAATTACCGCGATCACTCCCCATTTGTATTCATTCTATGAATTTTTTTTCAGTTTCTGAACTCGTACCGTGGGTATTTTATTTATGTTGTCAAGCATTATATTACATTTTCTTTCGCACGTTTCACACTTTTATATTGTTTCAATTTGCTTTGATATACCTTAATTTATTGAAATTTAAATAATATTTTATGTAGAAAATATTCAATCGTTTTATATCATACCATAAAAGTTTTGCTTGTCATGAATGCATGACCTATTTTACAGCGCTCCTTCGCATTCTCGTATGTCAGAGGACGTTATCAAAGGAGAAGGAAACATTATTTTAGAAAGCATCGTAATCGGAAATCAACTTGTACGATTATTGATAGTAAAACTAAAACTTTCATTGAACAAATGAAAATATTTTTCGTTACTAGTATTCTTTTCTCTTTCAACGAGACTAAAAATCTTCTATTCAAACATAACAATGTATGCTTCTCTTACAATTGCATTCTAACTCTTGTAATATCTCATAACAAGATTAGAAAATCCAACACTTTCTACCATCTCGGCTTCCAAATTCTATAGAGTTTCACAATCATCGTTATACTAAAACAATAATACGAACAAAATGCTAAAGAAACCCGAAATGTGCTATTGAAAATTCAAATCATCCAATAACAAGGCTCACAAGAATAAAATGAATCGCGGCAGAATTCCATGAATAAAATTCCTGAGTATGTCTGTTACGCGAATTTCTGTCTATTGATTTATCCAGTAAGAGAAGAAGATCATCAGATGCACACATCGGTAGATGTAAATGGATATATTTACACACGTGTAGGTACGATGAACGAGAATGAGAGATGGAAAGTCGTATCGGGAGAGACAGAGAGAGAGAGGGAGAGGGAGAGAGAGAGAGGGAGAGAGAATGGAACGTATTCAGGCAAATCGCGGGTACCGGTAGTAAATCGGATGGATCGTCGAGAGAGAACGGTGCGCGGATCCAGGGGGAGAGGTAATAATTTTTTTTAAAACCGTACTACGACCACGATAGCTGCGGTCCCGTGGTCGAGGCGGCAGAAGGTAACAAAAACGGGCCTTTATTTACGGAGCTAGCGCGTCAAACGTTTCGCCTCGACAATGAAGAGAACACGGGGGTTTATGACGCCATTCTTTCCCCCGACGATCCTGACCTCGCGATAAAACTACGCGACCCCGATCGGATAAGCCACGCGGAAATGAGATGGGAACGATGAAAAGCCGAAGGCGTTCGATTCTGGCCGCGCGTGCATCGCACTCCGCGTGGCGTGGAGACGGCAAGACAAAGAGGGCACGAGACAGCCAGCTTTTCTCGGCCAAACGAACCCCTTTTGTGCTCGCTTCCTTGCTAACGCGACCAATTTCTCTTCCTCGGGCACTGCTTTCAAGGCGACAATCGTCTTTGAGGATGGTGCGTCTGTGTTTTCACTTGGATCGTGAGTGTAAATAGCTCGGGGAATCTTTTTCCGTTTGAGAGCGAAAAGGATTTCTGTGTTAAGGATAGGGTGTTAATAAAAGATGGAAAAATGATATTTCATATGCGACGTGGTGTCAAAAGGATATATGAATCAATGCGCAAGAAATTACAGATGTGCGTTCATGAAAGTAGAATATTTTCACATATAATATAAAAGATATACTTTGATTTAAAACATATGCGTTACGGTTATCTTTCAATCGAAGAATTATGCATAGAATAAATTATACAGATCATATACAGAGGAAGCATGAAGAAATACGGTGAAACTTCAACAAGTATTATGATACATGATTCATTAAACGGTTGGATTCCTCACTGAATATTAAAGTGGTTCGAGCTAGTAATTCTCTGTCGTTGAAAGCAGTCTTCTCGAATCATTTTGCATCTTTCTCCCAGTGTAGAAGTGACTGTGCGTTCGATTCTTGTTATCAATATTCGATATCCACCTGAAAATTGCATTGTTTTACGAAGAGTCGATAAAGTTTTACTGTTTCTCATCCCTCTTCTTTTCTCCTATTCTCCGTTTTCTCCGTTTTTCTATAGAAAGAGAGAGGATCCGTTATATACAGAGTCGGATGAGACACTTCGTGGTCGGAGATAGGTTGTGTATGTCTCGAATGGGTTATCGGATTTCTCTAGGGTTTCTCAAGCTGGCTTGGCTTTATGGCCATCTTGAGATTATCGGTTGCTGTTTGGAGAGGACGTTTAAGAAGCGGTTGCTCTTGTTGTCCCTCGACCGTATCCTTAAATAATTGAATACAGACGAGCCGTTTTTCCGACGTGTTGCTCATTCAGGTTTATCGATGTCCTGTGCCAAATTATTCTCTCTTGGATGTACATGTATCCGCATATTTAATAAAGGGCTACTATTTAATACTTAATTCTTAGTATGTAATAATTTAATAAATTACACCAAATACTCTACAAGTCTTACAGGAACCTTCCTTTTTCCAGTTCGTCTCCATTATACTTTTCTACATTGCCTTAGCACCTCATTCACAAAGCTGCTACAATACCATGTAATATTGATGAGTCCAATTCCGAAACTCAATCTGTTCCCCATAACATCCCTGAGACACTGACAGATACCACCATTTTGTCTTCCATTTCAAAGCGTATTGCTCGGTATCTATGTTAATTCACAGAACATTAACCTTCGGCTTGCATCATTGAATCACAAGTAACAACAGTTTATATTAAATTTAGACAAGTTATACAATTTCAATTTCAATCTGAGATCACGGACGATATAAAACATAACGCATGATACAAAACACGGATGATACAAAACGTTGTAACATTCGCTAGATGAAACTTCGTTTAAGTTTTGTCTTTTTAAAATATGAATTTATATAAGCAACTACAGTTTATCATCGATTCAACAATATTAGTTAAGAATTAAATTCATAATAAAGTTTCTTTCTTCTACCGTGGCCTTTGCCCCGCGGCTACTTTCCCTTCCATATTTAACGTCAAATGAACTATTCACCGGCCCTATCGCTTCCGTATGCGCATCGAATTGAATATCAGATTTCTGTTCAGTGCTTTTCCAGTAAACGATTCCATAATCAGCGAGTTGGAGGTATCGGCTACGTGTGCCGAATAATATACATTGCATTTCAATAACGCGTACGTCGGTACATGTGCATCGACTAGTCGAAATTAAACGGGAAGAGAAATTAGCGCTTTTACAACTTCTGACAATGCCCGTGTCGAGCAGATTCGAAACGTACAAAGGCAGTTTTGCATCTTTCAGCTCGACGAAGACGTTAAATAATTTCTATGGAATCGATACAACGCTCTTCAAGACCGGCCTTTCATCGTCCTTTTCCACTGATTTACTCTTACCTTCGCCGTGCGAATGAAATAATCTATTGTTCTTGAAAAATTTTGTAGAACCCTTAGGTACGTGTACATTCGTCGAATAAGATCATACAAAAGAGAAGTTGAATTAAAGTTTCTACCAGGAACGAATGAAAGAACGTTGTCCCTTCAGCGAGCGGGTATTCAGAAGCGTCCATGTTAATTCGCGACGAAGAAAACCAGCTAAAACATCTCTCTGTTCGCGTTGCGATAAATTTAAGTTCACCATGTGGAAATCCACGACTGATTCAATTTGACCAGATTGTTGTTCGAATAATTAAAGTTTCTCAAATGAAATGCACGTTATTCTCTCGTACTTACAGAGTGAGACACAAATCGTTGTACATACAATTAAAAGAAAGATTGTTACGTATTGCTTTTGATAAAAATTCATTTAATTTGTTTCATTGTTACTAGAGTTTATTTATTATTACTATGTAACATATTTCCTTGAAGTTGATATAATTTTATTAATAGTAGTTTCATTTAATTCAATCACTGAACTTATATTTATTTTTGTTTATAAACATCGATAGTGATGATTTTCATTATAAATACGTTGGAGGTATAAAAAGTATGTAAAATAATGTTATTTTATTGTTTCAAAGTTTGACATAATCGAACGATATTTAACATCTTCTTGGAAAATATTTTTTAAATTCAATTCCATAAATGCAATGTCTACTGACCTCAGAGAGTGTACCATCATGATCTGCTCGATACAAACATTTTTCAACAAATATATCTTCAACAAGAAATTATATTAAATAGAAATGCTTGCACTTCAATACAGCAACTCGAAATATCGTTAAATACCATTCATAGATAGAACAGTTCTAATTGTTTTTCGAATCATGAATCACCCACTTTTCTTTCATATCACGAACAGGATATATCCCTGCCTGTACAATACAATCGAATTCAATTTTTCCAAATATTCTTGGACAAAAATTCTATCACGAAACCTGACCCTCTGAACCGAAAAATGTCGACGAACGACAAAAATGTCCCCGTGTTTGGGGACAATAATCGAAGAATTCTGCTTGGCATGCGAGGGGATGACGGTGTACGGCGTGAGTTTGCAAATGAATTACCGCTACGTCCGGCGATACCGCCAGGTATTTCGAAAGCAACCGGACCAAGGGAACGGAAGGCTAGGCATACCGGCGAGACTCGTACAATTATTTGAGGTTAAAGGACGACGCTGATATATTAGGGCGAGGTCTCCCGAGGAGACTGTCATCCGCAGCAAGCCGCCACTCGACGACCCATTATGTCTTCCAGATTATTGGACGTTGTGTTATACCTTTCGTCCGATTTTGGCTGCAGCTCACGTCGACGGATCCAAGTAATTTGTTTTCATGAAACTATGTACCTAACCGCTTGATATTTCCATGATTTTCACATTATGAGATGGAGTCGACGAAACGCACCTTTAAAATAATGTCACGTTTATGAATTTCATCGTAATATATACGATCTCTGACGTGTCTGATTAAAAAGGGATGATTAATTCCGGGAAGAAATTGAAATTCTTTGGCCCGTACGAAATATTGTTTATTCGATGAATGCACGATTCTGTTAGGGAAGAAGGTAGTTTCTGGAGCAAGCTTGGGATTTAAATTACATAGCGGGTCAGAGAACATAGTTCGGATTACCAAATTAGCGGTAAACTGTCGGGACGTTGACAGGGAGCATGTTTCCATTAATTCTTTATCTACGAGTCAACGATTATTTCTCCGCAAATAAATATATTTTAACACATTATGTGTTGTTCATGTAGAAATACATTTTATCCGTGTCATGACTTGATTATCTAGGATAGATATAAAGGTGTATCTTTCTTCTTACAAAATTTGTATAATTTTTCTTTCAGATTAAAATTACATTTTAAAAAAATGTCTACGCTATCAAAAATTAATGCAATATCATCGAATTACATCGATATAATAAAGTGATAGTACGAAATATACATACAAATCTACTTTTATCTCCAGATCAATACGAAATATATTAAATAAAACAGAGATAGGGAAGAGATAGCATTTCAGTATAGGGAATTATCGCTGTACCGTAATGCATTCTAAACATCTTCAAATATATTGGCAAAATCAAGTGAACAGCTCTCGTAATTACCCAAACACGAGAACTTAGCATCACTCGTTCCACAGCAGATCAGCCACTCACCAAATAAGGCGTCGAGGATATCGCGTTCGCGCAGTATCGTTAACGAAATTTAATTGCAACGATGAGTGCAAAAATAACACCACGATCGACTACATAAATCGTGCGTAAGCATTGCCATAAATTCGAGGACTAGACATACCGCTATGAATAACAAAATCAATCGACGACGATTTACAAAAGTTATCGACGCTCGCGAAACCTCGAAAGCTGTAGCATGCTCATTTTACGGGCATTCCAACTTCGCGAATGGTATTTTTGAATTGCTCTGCATGCCACTCGTATTTCCAGACAGATAATAGCCGGTGATGTATACGTTGCGAAGAATTTCCGCACAAACTACTCTCCTCTTCTCCCCCTTGTCCCTGTTACACGGGGGTGTAATGAGGGAAATGCAAATTTAATGGATGAATTTGAGAAGGTGCGCTCGGATTACGAAGCACCGCCAACGGAAACGATACGTAAGATTCATTTTTATATTGCTTACCCACGGCACGAGCTAAGCTCCGACCGAAACGAATGGTTGCTTAACGTTTTTTACGACATGAACATTTCCGGAATACGGAACGACGAATGTGCGAACCCAAGTGCCTTGAGATGTATGACGCGAAGGGCGATGATCAATATTCGGGATGGAGGAACGAGTTTAAAGATGTCCGGATTTGAACTCGGATTCCTGTTTATATGTATGTGATGTACGAAGAGGTTTATTCGCGAAATGATGAAGTTCGTTTGATAAGCTTAATCACGATCGGTTAACTTTGAAAGTCGACCGACTATTAATTCTGTTTTGTTTAGTGTAAAGTCAGACGCTCTTACATACGATTGAATTAATATTATTATACTACTAATAAAAGCTACTACATAATAGTTGCAACAAAATAGTTAGTCCGCGTCTCTTACGTAGTGAAATTAATATTATTAATGAAATATCTCGCGCGCTATAGGTTAAATATGACAGTAAACGAAACAAGTTTGATAATAAAGTACAGTGAAATTTTATAGATAAGTTTTATAAGCCACGTATCAGCTGATTATCCTATTAGATTTCGGATCGAAATATAATTTACAAGTAATTACTTTTCACTAATACTACAATTCATCAATATTATTAAATAATATATTTTTATGTAAAAAAAATTTGAAAAACGTATGGTTCGTAATGGTTAGTAGTTGCTAGAAACGAAAAGAATTTTTATTGAAGCGATACGACCTGTATTTTGTTTAATGGATATTTACTACTTTTATATGCGTTGTAAACTGCTGGAAAGTTTTTATTGAATGGAATGGTATGTGAGTTTTATTTAATGCATATTTGCTACTTTTATGTTCGATATAAAGTATTTGAAGTGTCAGGAAGTTTTTATGTATTTCGTTTAATGGATGTTGTCTAATTTGTTATGCAATGTACAATGGTCGAAGTGATAGAAATTTGATATCAATAAAAGTTGGTATTTTACGATGAATTTCCTCCAAAGTTACTAAAAAATATTTTCGTCGAAAGTTTACTGAAATAAAGGATATGTTTATTAATATCTTACTATTAATTTCAGATGAATAACGAAATTTGCGGAAGATTCAGTAAATACACGTCACAAAATTCTGTATATACATTACAGAGAGGTAATTTTTATGCAAACAAAGCACATTAATGTTACAATATTTTAACTTATTTAGTAATGATGTCGTAGTGAAATTTCATAAAATTACATTTTATTATAATGGAGGTAACCTTATTATGGAATATATGGAAACTTTTATAGGTAATATGGCTAGCATTTTTTCGTTTCTCGAGATATGTATATTGAAATATTTGAAGTTTTCCCTGTCTTTTACTTCCCAAGCTCTATTGTACAGGCTACTAAGAAAGAATGGCCAAGTATTTTAAATTGAGCGAAGAAAAACAACAACAACTGCGCAAACATTATAAAACATTATTTTTTTCAATTTCGAGATGGTAGATACAGCAGGGTGGTGTAGATATTGCCAAAGAGCGATTCAAAATTTTTGGTCCATGTGGTGTACTTCACTCTTTCGTAAAATGCATCCCAATTTCGCGGCAGTAGATAGCGGGATAACACAGCGAATGACAGGAAGACTGATTTCTTGCGATTTGGAATACTCGGTGAAATAGCAAGTCGGCCGTCGTCCATCATTGCTGCGATTCTGACGCAGTCGCCTAATAGCTACCGCTCGAAGCGGCCCTTTTGCTAAGAGACCGCAAGCGCTGAATTATATACAGGCTCAAAGGCAGGTGATAATCCGGAGCGGCCAATGCTAAAAGGCACGCCATTAAGCGTCGGTGTAACTTCTGGCCCGAATGAAAAGGGCTAGAGGCCGCTGAATCGACGGCCGCCCACGCCGCCGAAACTCGATTCGAACTTTCCCTTCGCTATCTACGCTACCCGAAAATGTAACTAGACTGCCAAAGTGGGCGCACCGTTGCTCCAGCGAATAATAAATAAACCGTTCGCCTTGTCGCGTTTTTCCGACACCGTCGATTTATTCGAGTCAGACGATCAAAATGTGTGTGTAGCGTAGATCGAGCTTTGAGCCAAGAAGGGCGAAGAGATTGTGCTGGATCGAATTTCGTTCGGAGCCTTCTATAGAATATTTTTCTTTTATTGCTTTTTTCACGCACTCTATGCTTTGTTGTTACTTTTTGTGTGTACTCTTTATTATTATTTTCGTGTTTTTCGCAAGTTAATTTTTCGTATGAAAGTTCGAGTGATAATTGGGGTTGAATTTTACTGCTTTTTCGTGTGGTTTTGTTGTTTTTTTTTATTATTGCTTTGTTTTTACCGTTTCGCGTGTTTTTTTGGGGCTTATTTTTTTCTGTACGAAGATTGGGTGAACATTATTCGAGTGGTTGAGTGGAATTGACTTTTATGGCGGTGTCATATCTCTGCTTGATATTTAACGAGAGTTTGGACAATGGACTATTCAAGATTCTACGAGATCGTTAAAAGTGCTGACCAATTTCTTTGTTTGATCAATATTTAAAGAAATAGGTACATATTTATATATTAAAATAATATGTGCTTATTGCCTATTTGTTATATCATTCGCTGTGTTGTGTCTTATAATATATGCCAGATAAGAGGGAGAGAGATAATAAGTAATCGTCTTAATACTCATAGCCGACAGTGTACATTGTATATAGAACGTCATCAGTTATATTTAGCTATGTTTAGTACAGCAACAAATAGATTTTATAATTAGAAATACTTTATTCGTAAAGAATTATTCATAAAAGTCCTCAAACGTTAAACAGTTTAAAACTGGCATGTATCTAACATACAACTACGTACTATCAACTAAAAAGCTTTCGCGAAAGTCATTCATATTAGCAAGTTCAAAGTATCCAAAGCAGCAAGAACGATTTCCATGTTTCATATCACACAATTCTATTTCCAAGAATAGAATGGAGCACTCGTATGTCTGTGTATAACTGGTTTATTACATCATCTCGAGTGGTATACCATTTCGATTATCCCAAATATCAATAAAACAATTTCCAAATCTCCAGTGCAAGAATTTACGATTAGTTCCGATAGCAGAATATCGGTGAATCAACGTTCTTTAAGTCGTCGTCTGAATAACCGCTTTGCGCCATGTCGATAAACTCGTATCCGGCCACAAGCTACTGCGAGAAACAACGCCATATTTACGAACACGGTTTCGTTGTTTTCTCTTAATTAGATACGGTGTAACCGGCGTATGGTGTTTGTAGACGAGTTAAGGTTCTCTACATTCGACTGATGGGGCCACCGGTACGAGTGAGTCTTCTTGTTTTCGCTAATTACATGACTGATTAACGCAACACGAAGATCGCTTTATCGAGTCTAGAAGTTAAGTCTCAAAGTTTAGATTGGTACCTACGATTATTACGTGAAATGAAGCCTGATATTTTCATTACAGGAGAAGTAAGAAGTTTATAAAGCGGATAGATATCGGAGAATGACTAGAATAACTTTATAGGGATAAGCAGTCACTGGTATCTCACTCTATCAACCATTTTACGGTGTGACAGAGTGACGAAAAATTCAGATAATTACTTGTGCACCTTCAAGGTTTCTTGAATGTTTAATATATGTTATTATGTATAAAAAATAAATACCTCTAACTTTCTGTAGGAAATGAAAGTAATAATAGCATTAATGCTCTTAATCAGAGTTTAGGATAGGATATATACAAAGATACTCGTTAAGAATATAGAAAACATTTCATAAAAGTATGGTAGGAAATGATGCTATAGGAAAATATATATCATTCATTCTCTTCCCTGTCGTTGTTTTCATCATATTTTGTTTCCATTTGTTTAATGAAATAGCCGTGCAGTTTTGCGGATACCAGAATGAGTACGTTATCCAATTTTATTCATTAACCGTTTCACGTAAATGAACTAATCCAAACCGTGAATGTATATAAAAGAAACATTATAATTTATCTGAATAGACACTCAAATAGCAAAGATAGAATAAAGTATTATAATGTAAAGTTATATTAAAATTAAATATTAAGATATTAAATATAATAAAATACAACAAATAAAAAGCATCACTGCACAAAACATGAGATTCTTAAATCCGCTCGACAAATGCTTCCAACCAAACGACTTCAAAAATTTCCGCTTCAAAAACGTATCAATTCATTCACGGATAAAACTCTGTCTAAAAACTATCCTCTCTGGTATCCACAGACCTAGAAGATTATAGACGAACCGCCATCCCAAAATTTCCAAACGAACGATCCTCGTGCTCCCAATTAACCCTCGCTGGGAAGTTCTCGGGAGAACACGGAGAAGAAGCGGAAACATCGCGAGGACGTCTTTCCAGCCGTTTACGCTTTCGAGACACCGGCAACGCAGCTAGCAAAGAAGCGAAGACCGCGCAAACGGCTTCGAAAAGTTCTTTAGCCGGTCGCCCATGAAGGAAATCCAGAAGAGCGAAGATGGCGTGAAAGTTGCCAGAGTCGTGTTGGAAGCGGGAGAAAAAAACGGGACGACGAAAAATCTGGACCCGGCATGATGAAAAGGGGCGAAGTTGCTGGATACCGGAGGCGGCCTGATGAGAGATAACAAACTTCATCTTTCTTCACAATGGCCGACACCTTAAACCACGAGTCGCGGCGTTGCACGCGGACATCCGTCTATATATCTTCTCTGGAGGGGTAGAACGTTCGACGTGGAACGCCATCACTAGAATCATTTTTACTAGAAATTTACTCGACTCGGGAGCCGTCAGCTCTACTGGAAAAATCTGCTCGTATTTTTTTCTCACCTCCTCCCCCTTTTCCCCTTTCTGTTTGCTTGGTATTTTTAGAACAGTGGTTCTTGACCGATGTTCCTTGATACGCTGGTGTTCCGCGATATAAAGTGTTCCATTTTTATAAAAGAATCAGTTTAGTTAGTTTACGCAAATATTATATTCTTCTTAAATCAATGTTTCCCTTTTCATTTATGTTATGGAATTTGCGATTAAAAGCGAGCCGAGAAATAAATTTTAACAAAAAGTACGTTCATATTTTTGTTGTTAGCTTCACGATTTCATTGATTTTAGCGTTTCGCAAATTTTTCTCGTTATCTCAAAAGTGTTCCATGATTTTGAGAAATATCGCTGTTCCAGGGCATCAAACATACCTCTCCCAAAAATGACGAACATTTGTTATTTACTTGGATTTGTTTCGGTAACACGAACGGCGAAACAGCTCGAGTTTTCCTCTTGCAGAGGTAACGGACAAACTCGATTGCTTTCGAACGGTGAAAAGGAATGATTGAATGACGTATTGTGCGGCCAGGAACTGCCACCTCGATAGAGAACACGCCAGAGGCAGATTTGTTTGGTGCTAGTTTATAGGTAGTTTTGTGAAAGGTATGGCGTGATGCAGTGCACACAAAGGACCAATAAGAGGGCGATAAATTTGCAAGTGTATGTTCAGGTACGCGATGTAATTAAATAAACGCCAATTAGTTCCGAAAAGTGAGTGAATTTGATAAACGGTGAAAGTGAAATTATCGTATGAAGGGTGGTAAAATGATCGTTCTTGTGTTACTTGCAACACTTAGAAGTTCGCACTTGGAACACTTAGAAGTTCGCACTTGGAACTTGGAGTTTCCAAATTTCTCTGAACTATTGGGAAATAACGATGACGATAAAATTATCCATTGACGTATATGTGAGTCGGAATGGCGATTATTCCTAAATGTAGCCACATTTTAATACATAAAATTGCTTTTATTACTGATGCAGACTTTAAGTGAAAATATTCCTTAGAAATAAAGAAATCTACTCTAAATGTCACGTATTATCTGACAACGAAAAATTGAATAATAAGATAGATGATGCGTACAAAATATATCGTGAATATGAAATTTGTTCCTACAGAATATATAAAATTATATGAGTAGCGAAATAAATAAATAGCCGGGACTAAAATAGAACCTATTAAACATGAAAATAACAAATTCATACAAAATGGAACACTGTTCGGTATAAAACCACAACTACAAAATATCTATTCATGCTGAAATAAGCAGAAAACGGAGCTATAATAAAACTATAATATTAAAAGACAGTAAAATATATAGATACAATAAAATATTATAAGAACGAACTTAATAAGCTACTGCCTCCACAGTATCAACAAACTCATCTCATTTGAAAAGCAAATTCAAAGTAGCTAATCCAAACATAAAAAATCATCGCCACTTCCCACACGAATATAAAACAAATTTCCCCTACCTAAAAATTTCACTCCTTTGACACCCAACCCAAGCTACCCTTCGCGCAATTCAGTTATCCCACTCATGAGACGCGGCACGCCATATACCTTCAGCCACATCTTTCCAGGGTTAATACGAAGTTACGAGCTACTTAACTCGACGAGGAAGCCTGCCCGCTGTTGTATATTATCGTTACCGGCATCAATGTTGTCCCCCGGAGTAACTGTCCGATCGATGAAAGGAAATAGGCAAAGAAATTAAGCGACGAAACCGACGGGGAATTTTAAACAGACCTGCGCGTGTCTGCGGTGGAGGAAGATTCGGCTCATGGCCCCCGTTTCTCATAAAAATTAAATCTATTCTGGCCCGGTTTCAGGCCAGACGAAGACGCGATTAAACCGGAAGGGAAATTTAATCTACTTTAAACTCCCCGTTAAATTCCTTTTCGCCGCGTCTCGTCGCTTTCTCCGATGGTTCGCGAATCGATCTCGCTGCCCAGAGGGGATGAATTCGCGAGAAACTGGAGCCCTGATGAATCGGATGAATACGGTTGATATCTGATGCTTGGGGTCGAACGAAAATTATACTTCGTGAATTGATAAATGCATAGAATTCTGATGAGTTATCGAATGATTTATTAAAATAATAACGAAAAATGATGAGAGCAGAAGTTAGAGATTAAGCGGAAAATTCCGGTGCCGATTTCTTCTGATCCAATTTTTAAAAGGATAGAAAATATATATCTGCTAATGATCCCAATTGAAAGTTTGCGTTATCTAAAATTTCTTGGGGCAGTACGAAAAGAAACATTCGCAGCAGATAGAGTTTAAAAGCAAAACCAATGGTAATGCTAAGTCTCTGAAAGAGTGAGAGAGAGAGAGAGAGAGAGAGAGAGAGAAAGAGAGAATTCAATTTCAAGATGGTTGGTTTAATTGCTGGAAAAGAAAATTACCCATGAATAAAGAGGGGGTGGGGGCATCTTAAGTGTTTTTCTCTCGTGAAAAAAACGAAACCTTGCAAAAAAAAAAAACGCGAAATTTACAAAGTATTCTTTCCAAACTCAGTTCTCCGAAATTAAATAATATAAATTTCTAATCGAATTACGTTGATAAACGTTTATGCAAAGAGTTTATGCATCAAAATCATTTCGAAACTTTAATTACTTGATTGTACAGTTAATGCTGTCCCTAAATTAGCGGTACGAGCTGAATGCTATTATAGTTCAATTAACTATACACATTTACTTATCGTTCTTTAACACACAGTAAATAGAAAATAAAATTGATAAACAGAAAAATTGCTTGGCTGATTAATCGAAATTTGCTTCCATTCAATTAATAGATCAGTTCAGAGAAACATTTCCCATACGATCTCTATAAAAGCTTTTCACTTAAGCATCGACATTGCTCTCCATTCAAAGTCCAAACACAAACGGACGAATCAAATTTTTTCCTTGTCAAATTCGATTTTTCTGCGTCCGCAAGCAACTTCCAGCAACTCGGATGCACAAAGACGACGATCTAGGGAAGATTACCAAGGAGGAACGGCAAACTCGACGAACCACTCGATCGGAGAATGAAAAAGTAGCTACGAACGACCGAAACCGCAGCTACAACTAAGAGAAATAGGAACAGGAAGCACGCGAAGAAAGAAAAAGGGAAAAGAGGGTACTCTGAAGCGAAAAAAGAAAGAAGAGAAAAAAAGGGAAAGAGAATGGGGAAGGAGATGGTGCATCGCGTTTCCGCAGTAATCAGGAAATTTCCCAGAAAGCAGAAGTTTCGAGTCAAAGTGATTCAAGGCCAGGAGGAAGAGGCCGGATGGCCCAGGCAGGAACACTTACTTGCCGCGATCGAATCGATGAAATCTTGTCGAGTGGACCGAGAGCTAACCACGAGTTGCCAAGGATTTACGCGAGATCTGTCGATGAGAAGGCGAAAGGTCAACGAGCTGAGCATCGCGGAAGCTCAAAGGGGGTTAGAACGGCCTTAACTGTGACCTAACCCCAAGGTTGGACCACTGGTCGAACGGAAAAAGGAAACAAGCTAAAGAGCCGATAAAGAGAAAGAGAGAGAGAGAGAGAGAGAGAGAGAGAGAGAAATAGGGTGAAAAAAGGAGAGAGGGTTAGCGTGTGACAGACGAGAAGATAGAAGAGGCAGAAGAGGAAAGGAGCAAGTGTACCGGGATAAGAAAGACTAGAGGGCTCTCAGTTTGCGCTATTTTCTTGTCGCCGGTCCCTGGGAGAGAATAAAAGTTAGAAGACGGACCGAAGAGGCGCGGAACCAATTTCCCAAAGGCACTCGACGATCCTAAAAGTAGTGTTCGCGCGAACGCACACGTCCTCACGCGCTATTTTTCTGCTCTACGCCTCGTTGTTTCCTGCCTTCTTCGACCTTTGCTACCTCTTTTTCCCACTTTTGTTTCAAAGCGAAACTGGTGTGTGAACAGAGGGATGTGTATGATCCGGAGATTTCATCGATGAACGATCGAAAGACTGTTTTTGGAGAGTGATTGCGAGGGACACGGGAGAACTGCGTGTTTCGATGGAATTATTGAAAGAATTGGGGCTGATCGAGGGAATCGAGAGGATGGGTTGGATTGACACAAGGATGGGATCAACACGTGGAACTTGCTACTTTTTGGGATTGGTATTTGCGAGAAGGACAGGTTGTTAATTACTTTTAAACATCGATATGAGAAAGAACGAAAATAAACCACTCTTTTCGTTATTTACGAGCGTGATATTCAATTAAATGTCTTCATTCGTCGTAACGAATGTAGCTCGCTTCCTCTTATTGATAAATCTTATCTAGGGCCTTGTTTGTTCATAATTGTCTCCTTTCTCCCGTAGAAATACAAAATTCTGGGAATACGTTCTCGTTTATTAAAAACGTTTATTTTTAAAATTCGATACGAGTACGATACCACGATATCAGTCATGGTATGAGTCGTTTTTTTCTTTTTTCTTTTTGGAACTTCAGCCGAAACGATTGTCTTAAAATATTTCACATTACATATAGTTAAACAATCAAATATAAATACACATTATATACAAATATAGCGACATATTAATATCGATATATTGATATCGATAATAAAATACAATTTTCGCTAATAAACACGTACATGCGATTGATAAGTCCTTAAAAGTGTATAGAAACGTCTTCCACGTATCTGTTGCCACGATTTCTATAGGGATGGACAAGTTAAATTTAAGAACGAGCAGGAGAGAAATTGATAATCCGAGAAGAGTTTCGCGCCACACACGAGAAAGCGACGCGGTTCGGTTTACAAGGCTCGGTTTACGCGCGCGATTCCCCGTGAAACGCAGCATTCCGGAAGCTCGCGATTATCCCTAGTGATTTCTCCTTTTGAATTCATGGACCTACAGGTACGTGTACGCACGTGCACAAGCATCATATAACAGAAAAGAGAAGAGAAGAGAAGAGAAGAGAAACAGGAGATATTTCTTTCTAAAACGAAATATTTTTGCGAGGGGGAAGTAGTTTCAATTTAACGCAAAGAAATTCCTTAGCGGGAAACAAGTGAAGACTAAGATCCAATTTTTTAAGCGAAAATCAAGAGAAAAGATAGAGCTCTCCCGTGGAAATCTGCTAACAGAATGTTATACAAGATTTAGTACACTTTTTCCGTGAGAGTAGAAAGTGAAAATAATGGTTTTTGAGAAAGGAGAAAGGAATTGTTTCTTGAGAGATTTGTAACAAAGCCTGTTTAAAGTACAAAGTCTGTTAAGTTTAAGTATAAAAAATATAGACATTCTTTTAGGCATAGAGGCGTGAGAATAAGACTTTACTGTGGTAGTAAAGAATCTCGTGATGGAAAGCAGGGGAAGACAAAAATCAAAATTTCTTCGGAAAAATCGAAAGTAATCTTTTCTATAATATGAAGCAAAGACAGAGATATTTCTATCAAGAACAGAATCATAAAATCTGTTTTTATCAAAATATGTACGAGGAAGGAAAGTTTGAAATTTTGGTTGGTCTCTCATTACATAACAGAGCTTCGCTCGAGCAACAGAAAGCGAAAGTAAAGTTTTCTACTACAAAACAGTAGCGAAGCCAAATCATTTTCCCGACATTAAGAACAAAAGACTAGGGCAAAAGACTTCTTCTAAAAAGTCAACCGTAGAAACTCGCCACGTTACATTAACAAGCCTGGAAAACAAAAGGAAACTGGATTGTATGAAACATGTAACAAAAACCGAACTTTTCTCCATCCACGCAAAAGGGACGGTGAAACGTTGTTCTAGCAAGATCCAATAAAAACGTTTTTCCTCGCAAATAAAAGAGCGCAGGTGGACAGTTTCCCTTTAGCATCCATGAAAAACTAGGAACTTCCCTCCGAGCATCGTTCAGATGTACAAAAGACAGAGCTTTTCTCTGTTAACACTACGACGAGGCTACTTTGGAGCGTAGTTCTCACATTAAAGATTAACCTAGTTTCACTTTTATGAATCTTTGTGACTTCGGTAACTTAGTTTTTGCTTTCAACAAATTATGTTTCTCTCGCTGTATTTCAATATTTATGAGCAAGGATTTAGAAATAAATTAATAAAAGATATTATTTCACAAGAATCAATGATGTGCTTATTATGTTAGAAACGTCATTTTATATATTCATCCTAGAATACCAATAAGTCTATAATATCAAAAAATAAAGAAAAAGATATTATAATTGGCAGTATAATAGAAATAAAAATGACGGAATTACTTAGAGTTTAAATGTTGCAAGAAATAAAAATATTAAGTACGAACAAAATCTATTTATTTTAAACTGTTTCTTTGTTCCGAGAGGAACTCTTGCAGCACCTCAAAAATTGCTTCGATAGAAACTATTATGTGTTTTGCACGCTTGAACTAGAAGGCAAATCTAGAAGCAAATCTTTTCCACTCTTAAAAAATATAATCACATCATTTTGATTTTTACATACCATCGTAATAAAAATATGGATATATGGATACAGACAAAATAGAAGGAGCGCGCGCGAGAGGGGGAGAGAGAGAGAGAGAGAGAGAGAGAGAGAGAGAGAGAGAGAAAGAGAGAGGGGAAGCTCGTCGATAGAGCTTCGTGACGATGGCAATCGGCGATTTACGACGAGTTGTTAGCAGCTGATGTACGTGCAGCTGTGCAGCCTGCATCTTACGAGCTTCTGCAGTTTCCCTTGATTGTTTACAATTAATTTGACCCGACAGTCTCCTAGCTGGTCGTGGAATGGTTGTTTCGCCCGTCTTCCATCGTTACTCTCCTTCGTTTCTCTGTTTTCCGTTTTAAGGAAGGGTTTACTTCTTCCTACAACGTAGAAAGGAGAACTTTACATTTACTTTCTTCTTCTCAATGCGTCGTCCCCTTCTCCGCGAATCTTTTACGTTTATTCGACGATGATCTAGCTCTTCTCAATTTTATATGTGTTGGATTTCACGTAATACGACCGAGCGAAACGTTTTTAACTTTTGACATTGTACAGTTATCTATGTTTTATATTAGAGACGACATATTAATCTCTTGGAAGTCAAAGTGATTAATTCCATTTCTCCAAGTTTCTCGATTTCGTTATGCGAGATCGAGATTAACGTTCTTCATTCTTAAGAAACAAATTACTTACTTTCATAAGTTCATCTGTCGCAAGGAAATCTCATGGATAATAGTGAATTTCAAGGAAAATGAAAAAGCACTGTCTGCAATATCATCACTTTTTTATAGGTACCTTTCAATTTATGCGATGATCAATCAGATAATATGTTTTTCATATTACATACCACAGATATGTAACATTCGACAGTATACACAGTTATCCTACCAGTTATTTTTACACAAAATCTATCAAAACTTACAAGTATAAAATCTGCTATAAAATTTCAACTTGCATTCGTCGAATTACCTATCAACCTACGTAAATACCCTCTAAACTACATAGAAATTATTTATCAAAGTTCTTTTATCTGTTTCGGCCAGTATCATTTTCCCTTAAACCCCTTTCTTCTAAAATACACTGCTCCAAAATCCAAATTCACAAGCCATGAAACGAATAAAATCGCGAACAAACGGCCAGTAAAGAACGTCGAAGGAAGATTCCTCAAAAAGGTCGATCTCAGATAACCGAGAAATCGCGGATCGTATCCTCTATCGAATGTTCTAGCGCCGCGTTTGGTTTTCTTTTTCCCCTCCTTTCTCTCTTCCTCCGGCTCTCTTTGTCTTTCCTTCCGCTTTCTGCTGGTGTTGCTGCAGTTTTAATGCCGATCCTCCAAAACGAAAGATATATTTACTCAACGAGAGAGGCGCTTGATAAAAACTGATTATTTGCGAGGCGGGATTTATTTATGAAATGGCCACCGTTAGGTGGATTCGTCCGCGGCAGGATTAATTAACGATTAATTAAAATTTACTTAACCGCTAAATAAATGCCGTGGACGTTCGGTCGACGTTGATGAGTAGCGGAGATTCGGTAGCAACGGATAATTCTCTTGGCTGAATCGAGTTAAGGGAGAACTAACCTCTCGTTACGTCGAAAGGGTAACGTGACTGGCTTTCCATTCCCGTTTTCTTTTATTTTCATGCCTGTTTGATAAGTTGGAAAGAGCGAGAATCACGAGCTTCGTGCTAACGCGATGACTGTGAAACATTTATGATGTTATGGAAGCATAGTTTCCAATAAATTAATTAATCTTCGCTGTAGGAAAGAGAGAGAGGAATTTGATGTTATAAAAGTATAATTTGAAATGAATTTAATTGATTTCAGCTGTAGAGAAAATGTCGAAGCTTGTAACGATGTTTTTAACTGCTCTTTCAATGATTTTGGAATTTTCATTCAATTATTCTCGTTATTTGTAATTGAGAATCTTGTAACAAAGCATTCTTATAGCATTGTTAAAATTTTCGACCTTTTAGATAACGGATAACGCATTTTAATAGTCAAAACCTAGACTTATACCGAAACTGATATAATGAAAAATGATTTGAGTTCTGATTTACTGTCGAATGAAAATTAAGTGGCTTTAAAAACATAACCCTCGTGATTTAATTAAATACAATTCTTCTGCGATGTAAGAAGGTTCATACACATTCGTAGCAATTGTTTAGAACGACGAAGATTTCGTTACAAAATACTGAAGTGTATGGAACAAAAATTAAAAGCATTAGATTATTCGTTCTCTTTCCTGGGAAAGGGCAAACATGGACAAGAATCCTTTTTATTATGAGACTACGATTAATGGGAATTACATTCGTCATATTTCGAGAAAATATTTCCTTATTAAATTGTTTGTAAAATTTATTGAGTTTCAAAATTGCGTTATCGGGACCTACTCACAAGTTATTAAGAAACATTTAATCATACAACGCTTTAACAGTTTGGCCAATCAGAGACCTGTTTTCGTTTGCTACCAGTAATTATATATAATTGAAAAGGAAATCGATTTTCCTTCCAAGCCAGCGAGTTTAGCAAGACTCCTTCTGCTAAAGACTAACTGAGACTTACTTTTAGCGCTCGAGGTCGTACATCATTATCGCCATAAATCGATTGGAGTGTTAAGACCGCGCCTACGTATCTGCTCTTTATCATCGTAAATCAACGTTTTCAGGTACAGCACAAAGAAAACGAAAAAGAAAAGGTACGAGCATCATGAACTCCGTGCACCATCCTCTTCATCATGTACTTTTGTATCCATCGTAACCTATCATAAAGAAAAGACAAGGAACTCCTCTAGTTACGATTGCAGCGAACAGACAAAATAAACAATTGTTTCGAAATAGAGAGACAACTCGTATAAAAATAATAAAGGGAGAAATTTATTTGCAAAAATTAGAATTTAATTGCACGAACTCGCGCTGGGTAGTTGCGACTGGGAAAATTTCGCAATTTGTCGGGAAGAAAAAAGAAGGGGGAAAAGGTGGCGACGAACGTGACCACGAGGACAAAATTGTTCATTTTCCGCGAAGGAGCTCGAAAGTCGTCCATTTTCACGGGAGCAAGATTACGAGGTTAAGTCACGACACCGGCGTAAAAGTTTCCGTTTCCGGATTGTCGTTTCCGGTTGCGCGTCGTCCACTCAGCTCGTTCTCGTGAAATAATTTCCAGATAGTCAAGGATGTAAAGTCTGATAGGCTTATTAGGGCGACAGATAAAAGAGGCTCGTATACTTCAAAACGTGTACCTTGCTCTTTACGGGGACGACCGTTGCTCCTTTATTGCCGCCATACTGGGCGTACGTGCATTTCGTACGTTTGTACAATGAGTCGGTGATGCGTGCAGATTGCGTTAGAGTTAAACACGACGCGTTTACGCTTTACGATCTTTTGCCTCACTTAACACCATGATTACCAACGACAAAACGATGAAACTTGCGAAGAAGGCATTAAAGGAATTAAATTATGAAAACACTATAACGAAATGAAAGAAGCATAGTTACACTCTTATATTTCGTAGATCGTAAAAAATTCATCCTCTTAAATTCGTAATAAATTTATAATGGAGGAATCTTTTGGAAAAGGACGATTCGTAATATACGAGCCGTGCAGTCCTCTCGTAAGAATTTTTCCTTTATCAGTCATCGCTAAATACATAATAATATCCGTTTATATAATTTTCACATTTTACTGCGATGTAACATCACAGATAATATTTTTTGGTAGATTTTCACGTGAAGAACAATTTTTCCGCAGAATTAAACTTTCCGAATTACCCTCAAACGGGATTACCGGGAGCCATACGAAATGGGGAGGGAGATAATTAAAATTTCCACAACGAAACCAGTATCATTCCATTCCCGATTCTACTGGCAGAAAAAAAAATGTTTTAATTCAATATTCGGATGGTTTTCGGATTATCCTCGAGTCGAAAAAAAAGCAAGAAATACGATGAAATCAAATCGTGATAAAAAGGAGTCCGCAAACGAGCGAAAACCGCCGAATTTTTTCGCTACATTAATACGAACCATCGCCACCATACGTTTCACAACTATTTAAACGCTCGCTTGAAAATAAAGCGTGCGCCCGCGTGCCATCATTTTCATTAGAATAATCGTTGAAAGCTGGTCGAGTCGAAAGTTTCCAGATTGGTCGAAGCCAGGGGAATGGAACCACCTGACCCCGAACTTTCGTGGATCGCCACTTTTCGAGATTTCTTCCGGATTTCCGACGAGAGATCGGCGCTCTCTCATCGTCGCGGTACATCGCGCCATCAATTTTCCGAAAGTTTCTCTCAACGATGGAAAAAGTCGGTGAAATCTCGCCCAAAAAAAAAACTGTTCGCCTTTGACGCGTTCACATCGTCTCTTCGCGTCGTTTCTCCAACGTTGCCGTTTTTTGCGCCGAGAAAACTACTCGACACGACGCGCCATCGAAGAAATGTTCTCCATCTAATTCTTCCTCGGTCGCTGGCTGATAATTAATTGCAGTTTGAAACGCGGCGATGCGACGAAGAAACTTGCTGTTTTCCGGGTTAGAAGAATAGCGTGGTAGAAGTGGAATTTTGAATTATTTAATTATTCGTGGTATCGGTTAGTGTTTTAACGATTGTTATAAGGTGAATGAGAAATTATTTTTAAATAGAATTTAGTTTTTGTAATAAAAAAATATTGCAGACAGGTATTATATTGGCTCTTTACTTTCCAGAGATCTCTACAATCCTGACATGCTTTCAAGCGTGATGTTTCGTACAGCGAAACTTCTTGAAACCGAAAGATTTGTTTTGACAATGATGTTACAAGTGTTTCTATATTTATTTATATCGTACATCTTCTTTCTTTTTCCATTTCTTATCAATGAGAATAAGCAAAACACAATTTCCACGTTGTTAATGTAGGTGGCGGCATCGGTGAATCGTATTTTTCTTGTCTTCGATGTTATTAGTAATTATTTTAATAAATTTAAAATATGAAAATGTACAAAATACATGTAAGTATATTTATTTGATACGTTTCTTCTTAACTTGTACACCTTCGTTCAATGTATTTTTAACTTAGATCTACTAAGAACTCGTAAACTCATTGACTAAAGAAAATCCAGAATTTTCAAATAAATACCGTCGATCGCGTTAAAATTGGAATATCGAATTACTTTCAGTACTCTGCATAATCGATATTATGTAATGTTCGTTTAGCGTTCTCATGCACGGAGGCTCAAAATAAATGAAATAAATTAGATCACTTTTCCAGCCTCTCGATGACCATTAAATCAGAGTGGTCGAAGCGTCCGCCAGACTTGCCTTTTTATCGCGCGTTTCATCCCCTTTAATTGCTCCTGCCCACTCGTCGTTTGCATTTTATTACGCGATTTCCACTTTAATTGGTTCCTTACCTTTCCCTTGGCCAGCCGCGTAAAAGTAAATCCGTGTGATGCATCGGCACACTCGACGATGTTTCCACATCGTTCCATTATGGGATTTATGATCGTCCACGAAGGTGAATAGCCACAACTCTCTACGCGTTAATCTACTGCTCGATTTCCGTCATTTATCGAACTCTGTGCATCATTACGAACGATATTTTTTCTCGGTATAATCTGAACGTATCCACGAATCTGTACTGTTCAAAATAATCAATTTTGAGAGAGATTAAGGTAGTTAAATGATAGACTCGCGTACTTACAGCGACATAACGAAAATATATATTCTAACGTTCAAAATATAAGAGATATTCAAGAATATAGTCCTATTATAGTCCTAAGGATAGACGATAAATTTACGAAGCTTTGTAAGAAAAATCTAATATTGTAATGTACGAGAGGACGATTAAAATGTATAATTAATCTCTAAACTAAGTAAAATTATACTTTTTATCAGACCGATCGACAGGCCACTGAATTAAAAAATTGCTTCCCATTAAAATCATCATCGCATAATATTATACCACTACCATAGATATTCCTATAACGATATACGCAGTCAAACTCTCTTTTCGCTTCTAATTGCAATACAAAATTCAAAGCACAGCAGAAATTCTCTATTCTTCCGATCTACGTATCACGTGTCACAAGCCACTGAACAAACATACAAGACGCTCGCGATCAAAGCAACCGCTTCAAACGAATCCCACATCTCGGCAAACAATCCTCAAGAACATTCTATCCTCGATCCTCTTATCAATTTCAGCCTTATGAATCATCCCCACTTAGCCGACGATGAACAGTGAATGAGAAACTTGGGAGCACGACGAGCTTCTGCTCGGATAACGAGTCGTAATTCAGCGTAGCTGATGGAAGAAAATATCCGAAATTAGATCCCCGGGTTGAGAGCGCAGGGTGCATGCAGGTGAACAAGAAATCAGCGCGTTGCAGGCTACGGGGGAGAAGGCCAGCAACTGGAACGGAGCTTGAATCATTAAATTACCTTGCTCCACCTAAGTCGAAGGGTCGTTAGAAAACAGCCGGAAGGGAGCTTCGACTCCTACCTTATTTTTCAGGAAACGGTTTCATACACCTGTCCCTTTCCTCGCGCTATTTCCTTCGCCGCGGGCGTGCATAGACTCCGTGCACCCGCTCAGAAAAGCCAAAGGCGAGCAACCAGCAGCGATCCAGAAAGCTCGATCGTACAACGTTGCATAGAAGAGGTTTCGCGGCCGGAACACGAGTCAGGAAGCAAAACGTTTCTCTGTGTCGAAAACACGACGATTTCACCGGGGCTTTCGCGAAAAAAGCCACGCTCTTTTGGACGCACAGAGGGAATTTAGGTCTCCGTGTTAACCCAAACGGGGACTCCCTGTGACGTGTTTTTGAACAAAGTGCCGTTACACGGCCAAAGATTCAGAGAGCGATGATATTTCTCCTGCCACTCTGTTGATTTCCGTGCGAGAACCTGCATTTCCGTTTGTTCCTGATACCCTTCCACCTAAGCTTTCATAGATCGTTTTTGAGTGAATTTGATCCGCAACGAAAATTGCTTATTCTATCCGTTAACTCGTGTCGTTTTTTGACTGAAATATCGCACATGCTCCGAATCAAAGATTGGAATCGATTTCAGCTGGATAGATCTTCCATTTTTTACGGTCCATACTTTACCGAGTGCTAAAAACTACACATTTGTATCCGGGAATGCTTATGACAGATTAAAAGGTACTCGATCGAAAGATGTTATTTGCATTACGGTAAAAATATTTATTCAGAGAGGAAGAGATTAAAATCTCTTTTACTTGAATATTCTAACATCAGCTATTCTTTAAAACACGAAACGTGTTAATCCCCGTACTTTGGTATCTTCACATTTTTAACGCAAGATTTATTTATTCACTCTACAAAAACTAAACAGAAGCGATTGGATAGAAACGTCTTTTCCTGGATTCTTCCCTACTTTTCTCTTTTTTCCTCTTTTTTTTTACATAACAGTTTAAAGTACCAGCTGATAAATCGCGTGGAAATACACGAAAACGTCACGTGCAGATCTCACGAACTAGCAGCGTAATGGGAGCGATATTCTCTCGGGTTATTCAGGACACAGAAACCAGTTCGTGATCGGACATGTCCATACGGCCGACACGACGTTGAAAATCCCAGCCTCGTGCATTCGACTTCGATAGCGAATAATCAAACGGCAGTTGTTCCATGCAATAAATTCGTTTCTCGAATTACCTTTTGCTCAAAAATCTATTAATGGGCAATTTCGCGTCTTCTGTAAAAGAATATTAATTTCGAAACATTTGGTATCACATTTCGATCATTTATCACCTTTCCATCGACGGGTGTCGATCTTTCTTCTGGGGAAAATTTTCAAGTTCTTTCCTGTGCGATAATCGAGCGATCGAATAATTTTTTCGTTGCAGGACTTTGTTTAAATTTCGAAGATACGAAAGGGTTTGTATTATTTCCTTCCTTCGAGATCCTTTAAGAGAAGAATTTCATCGATAAGACTTTGCAATGAGATAGTAAAAATATTTTGTGCAACGAGAGCAATGTTTTTCGACAAATAAAGATAATTTTGCTATTATTTTTTAATTTTAGAGAGCTGTCATTTTCGTTAATAGCATAAATATTAATGATTTCCAAGTTCTTAACTTCGAAGTCAAGATCTCAAGTCAAAGTTGCAACACCGTTTATCCAGCCGATAACATAACAAAAATATTTAAAAAGCACAAGAAAGATATGGCGAAAGAAGAACGTGCAAGATTATAGAATCGTTCGATATTCCGTAACGCGATGTATGAGATTAAACGGAAGAGAAGCGGTGGGAAAAAGGTCACTGACGCGGGCAATGCGCGAAAGATGGAAAAGAGTAGGGCAAGGACAGGAAAGGAGGATTAATTTTCCCTCGCCTAAGTTCACGAGTCGCTATAAAGAAGAGGGAAGGCGTTCGCGCGCCCCGAAAAACCTACCTCGGTTCCGGCAGACTAGGCTAGCAGAGAATTAAGCACTTGCAGCCACGCAGTTTTCCCTTAAAACGGCATTAACGCCGGAATCCGTCTTTAACGATCGTCCATTACACGTTGGGGAGTCGCCGAAGAAACCGGCGGCCGACTTCCGCCTGGCTGCCTTTTCGACTGTCACGTATTGCGATTTTACGTTTCATTCTTACTGCGTTCCGATTCGTCCCAGCTCGCTGGGATTTTTCACCTAAGGTATAATATCGTTGAAATCTCCCGAATCTCGTAACTTTAATATCGAACATTTTGTAGTTACGTATATCGTACAAATTTCGAAATATGTGAAGGTTACTTCAGGTTTATTTAAGTAATTTTATTTTGTCAAAGAATTGCAGATTCTCTTGTGTATCTTGGTAGTTTTATTTCGTCGAAGGATCGCAAATTTTTAATACATTTTTACAAGAAGAAAATTATACATACCTTTCAATGTATTCTTCTCGTAGGTAAAAGGAGTCTTTTATAAAATGGTGAATTTGATATTAAAATTGTGAAATTGAGATCTTAACTTGCGAAGGTTTCGATCTTTAATTCTTATTAATCATATACTTGTTTATTTATATCATTTTTTAAACTCTGGAGGTGATAGTAAATTTTCCAAATATTTATGTTTGTGTTCGAACGTCGAATAACGTTATCATTCCATTCGACTTAATTTTATTAAAGAACCTTTCTCTTCAGGACTTCATAATGGCGAACGAAATAGCATAGTCGAAGCTTAAAATGCAACTTCGACGAATTTATTCGAAGCCAGACAATAATAAACAACGTTATACTTTACAATGATGACAGCTCTCGGGGATAAATTCTGGCTGTGAACGCGTTTTATATGGAAACCGCCCTGCTACTTTAATATCCGTTTCATAACGGAAATCAAAAATAAACGTTTAACCGAGTTCTCTGGAGAACAAGCGTTACAGAAAGTTTCCTGGATAAATGGCCAGACAACTTTTTGCCAAGCATATTGCACCGGTTTTACGCGCGGAAATTAGTATTAAACGCTCCAAAAATCCTGGTTCAACCGACCACTTCAACTTTTTCGAATTGAATTAACGACGAAGCTGCGTCACAGTTCAAGGTTGTTCGTCTTTTCCCGTAAACGCGATTTGAAAATAATAATTTCTGGAACATTTGAATGTACAGGACACTTTGGTCGATTTGTAATAACAATATTCGAATTTCAGCAAAATGTTCAAATTATTGATGAATTAATGATTGGAAGCGGCACTCACTATCTTCTTATTGGATTTAGAAAATTGTGCGTAAAAATTGTCTATTAAATAACTATTTATCTTGACGCTGAAAGTCTTCCTATATTTTTATCATATTTATAGGAATCGTTTTAACCTTTTCTATAATTCAGAAATTAAAGGATCTAAAGATAAAGAATTTATTTAAGATTATAAAGAATTATTTTTCAAAAATTAAATTAATCGCGCCATAATATCCTGTCACACGTACGTATAACAATTCCGTAAAATCGAATCATTGCAGTGCATATTGACTTTGGAAAATTAAATTAGTCACGTTATAGTATTTCGTTATATATTACGTAACTACAACGATTACAAATAACGAAGTCATTGTTGCTCGATTTGTCGGAGATTTTATAATTAAAATACAGAGTACCTTGATTCAATACCATTTATTCACAAAACGCTTAACCAAAGTCAGTTAATCCGAGACACTCGGTTCTCTAGCGATAATTTCGGGGATATTTCGTATCGATTTCAATATCAATGCACGATACTCTCGTAAACGTGCTCATATTCGTGTTATAACTTTGACAGTACGATTAATTAAATTAGACGTGAATATTTCGTGAAAATTTAGCCAGTTCCCCTGGCGCATACCGAAAACGGACGAATATAACACGGAATCGCGGCGGGAACATCTTGTCACCATCCCCGCAATGGACACGGGCATGATTTCGTGTTTTTCACGTTTTTTTTCCATCGAACGCGACGCGACGTAGCAAACAGCCGGGGTAACTCGAGTGTCGTTGCATTTAGGAATGGAATATCTCCTCGCGCCCGCCATACCTTCCATTCAGCCGTCAAATTTCGAAACACTCTCCAAATAAAACCATCCTATCGGTCATAAACCTTTTTTTTTTTTTCACGTTTTCAATGACACCGTTCACCGAGCTGTGCGCGAGTTACACGCGATTATCGATTTCATTTCTCGTTTCATCCCTGGTAGCGTGTAACTTCGCGTTTCCACGAATATATGCGTGATATTGGCTTTTTGTTTTTAGTTCTTTGTCGCTGCTTTCCCTGAGAAGCATCAGCGAACGACGATAAAATGATCCCAATGGATACGTGGGTAGAGGAAAAATGAAATTGTGATGTTAGATATAAAAGAAGATACGAATGATACCGCTTTTCTATTTTCACTTTTCGTTCTTCGTTTGGCTCGTTTCTTCTTATAAGGATCGGTGTAGGCAGAATTCTGATTTTAGATATAAGAAAAAATATTGATCGAAATAGTAGACGTTAGTTCTTGTATAGTCTTGTATAGCATAGAGAGATTCGGATATTATGAATTTCCAGTTATAATTGTTAAATATTACACCTGACGAAATTATTGAATAATTTATTATCCATGACAGAGTGAAAGTACGTACTATCTATTTGTTATGGATTAACTTACAATAAGCTGGTTTATAATTTATAAAGTCCTCGTTGATAAACTTATGGTTATGCAGAGAATTTAATAACGCCATTAACTCGTAACCTGCGACTAGTAAAATTTCGCTAATAATAGCTGTTAGTTCAATTGTGGAAGAGAACTCTAACAATTATAAATGAGGATAAAGTTGGTTATCACGCAACGATTGTGATCAGCGATGTTAACCCTCAATTAGTATCCTCGGGTTAAGGGTCTCCCATAACAGCTTAAATTAAATTACTCGATTATAAAATACTTTTTCATAAAATACATTTTCATTTGTGTTCTGTTTTTGTGTTTCTTTGTTTGCGTAATAAGGACCATCAATGGTATTTACCTTATAAAATATAGGGCATAAATTAAATTAAAATATCTCGAAAGCTAAATAAACTAACCTAAGTTGAATCCAAACTGTGACAAATGTATGAACCAGCGCTAGAAATTGAGAGTGAAATGTTTCGATTTTGTTTCAAAGTACAGAGATAATAATTAGCGATATAATTTGAAACAAAGAGATTTTTTGATTACCAGAACAACCTACGTATTTACAACGTATTTTGATTTAAGTTGGGATTTTCAACAAAATATGATTTTACGACTATCTCTCAGTATACTGATGCACGTATCGCAATTCGCGAAATTTGATAAACGCAATTTTAATGAATATATTATGCGTGTTATACCACAACTTTCGAGATACCGCTAGTTTCATACTGAATTTATTATTATGGCAATAACAATGCGTTAATATTTATTAGAGCTATCTTGAGTTATAATTATTCATTTAACATAGCAGTCCAAGTTATGCATTAACTTTTCAGTTGCGCATGTCTGACATTGCCAAGTTTCTCATTTGAGTAAGTTTGAATAGTTTAATATGCGATCGATATTATAGGCGTAGCATATTAAAAGGTATATAATTTAGTGAGACCTCTATCGTGAAAATATATTCAGAGCTAAATTGACTAAATTAACACCTTAGATTTTATTATTATAAATTATGTTGCACAATTGAAAGTGTACCTTACGTAGAGTCCTATTTCTTTCATTAACATCATACTACAGTTCCATTTATTTTAAGCCAATTACGCAATCTTCAGAAAATTTAAGATAATTCAGAGTTATCCCCGAAAATTTCTACTACATTATTCAATAGACTAATTCTTAAACTAATTATTACTGAAAGTTCTTTTAATAGTAAACCAAAAATTCTTTTAATTATATATATATATATGTCGGATTCACATTATAATTAGAGTTGGGGTTAGGGGCGCGAAACGAGTCTTCGTCGTGATTAGACATTGTTGTTAAGCAATAGAGAAGATGTTGACTAGCGCAAATATGATTATTACAGATTTCGACAAGCAACCGTGATAATTAGATACTCGCGACGCTAATCACAATGATCATGGGTTCCANCCTTGACCGCGGCTACGTTGGCGACTGGTTGTCGCCTCGAGCCCAAGCTCATTGTTACGAATCTCGAATAAACACAATCGGATTGAATGACAATTGTTTAATTATGGCTATGATAAAATCTGGATTACAATATTACGGGATTTTCCCCAAGTTCTGAAGAGGCTCCAGTGTTCTTTCATCTCCGACATATATATATAATTTTCGAATGATCTCGTCATCATCAATCGATAATCATGGATTTGATTACACCCAATATGCTATGAGAACTTCGCAAACCAAGTAACATTTCCACAACATGCGCCGACAACGAGGACACACGGATTACAAAGGCTGCAACGATCATTTACGGTTGAGAACGTTCGTTGACAGTCGCTGGCTTTCAAACGTTGATGAAAACTCACAACTGAATTCGAAATAACTCGACAACTCGTAAGTTCGAGACCCCAATCAGGCCGTACACTTCGTCAATCTCAATCGACGCGAACTCGCATCGAAGTTCGCGCCAACTTCCGCCGTTCATCTGTCCATCCGCCTTTGAACGCTCTAATTTTGGAAAACAGCGAACCAACGGCTGTCGATACACGTTCCTGCATCAGTTTCGTACCGCACTTGTCACGTGCAACATGTTGGAAACAACAAAAGACAAACGCGGTTCGTGATTGTTTTTCCGATAAAATGATTATGCACTTTATTTTTGCCGTTTCTCTATCTTTCTGGATGAATCTCGGTGGATGAATAAAGCGAGGAGAATTGATAAAATGGCTGGTAATTTGATGGAATCACGAGCACGGTTTTTGATGGAATGCCTGTGTAATGCCGGCGTTGGTGTCAGTGCACATGATGACGTAACACTCGACGACGGCGTCGATTTGGTAATGGGTGTCTAAACGCGAGACTGAATGCTCGTGAATCCATCGGAAACTGCGTGTCGAAATTCAATTGTGTTGAAAAGAAATGAGTTTTTCAAGTTAAGTAAAGTTTAAGTAAAGTACAGTGTGTATAATTGTTAGATACAAAAATCGTGTAAGTTAGGTGTATATCGTCGGTTTGCTAGAAGAAGGTCTCTGAAAGTATAAAAAGTTTGAAGTAAAAGATTGTTGATAGTTGGATCATTTAGTGACAATTTTGCTACTTTATCGTAACATTGGCTAGATATTAGATCAATGAAATTAATTGATATTTTGTTCATCGATGTCCCAAATATCGAATATTAATCAGCAAAAATTGAATGACACAACGGGGCAGCTTTACAGATTAAATTAGAGGCCAATTTGCATCACGTTACATCAAGTCGCATTATTCTGCAATCCCAATGAATTAAAATTTAATTTATGGGTTATAATAGCATGAACTAAAAGTCAAAATTGAAACATCCAATTATTTTCAAGTTGTTCTACATACAAGAAGCTAAACATGAAACATGGTTGGATCACAGGTGGCCACAAGTTTGTTAAATATTTATATACGTTATATTTCTCGCATCACCTACCGCATATGCTCGGCGTTTAATTTAGCCGATTATTTTAATCGTTGATTTTTATAGATTCGAGCTATTGCACGTCTATTTGCATTGTAAATTATTTTTATTACAAAATTGTTCTACCATTTTCATTAGTAAACCGAAGAAAAATATGAGCATTAAAGGATTCATAAGAATCAGCGTTAACGCTTTTGTTTCTGAGGCTATCATAGCGAAAGAATGGAAATTCTTTCTCTCGTTCTTCCTACCGAATTCTGAAAACATTTATTCATAACTTCCGAAATATTGCAAATGTTTAATTTCCAGATAATTGTTTCTTCGATTCGATTAAACATTCAGATGCTGCATACAGATCAAAACAACAGCACCCTGTGTCCTTGATACACTTCACGGATGATATGTACCCCAAACCCCTAATTCTAAATTATTCTAATTACTCGGTCGTACACAATTTAGATAAACGTCACCGCCGCGAAAAATCGTTGATCAATGATTCAGACGGATCCATTAACGAATTAAACGAAGTCAACTAATATCGGATTTGGCTCGTTTTGAATTATCCTCCAACCACCGTGCATACCCTGAACCCGTATTAACGCGTTCGGCCGCATTGTAACGCTGCATTATGCCATAGCAGTAACGATATACTAATTACTCCGATATAATTCCGGCGGCGCGGCTTACGCAATTATTAAACACCGTCGAAAATCAACTTGCCCGGGAGTTAAACAAGCGACTCGACCCACCACGTCATCCCCTGGCCACTTAATGAAATTATCTCACGAGGGCCGTTCGATAAACCCTCCTTAAAAAATCTCTATGACCTGCCGGTACATAATTATTACGCGGCACGATAATTTTGTGAACGAGCCACATTGTGCGTTTCGGCGTAACGTGGTCCAAACAGCCTTGTTCCC
The DNA here is from genome assembly GCA_014737505.1 of Bombus sibiricus. Taxonomy (NCBI): domain Eukaryota; kingdom Metazoa; phylum Arthropoda; class Insecta; order Hymenoptera; family Apidae; genus Bombus; species Bombus sibiricus. The sequence continues at coordinate 484,091 of JACXIM010000188.1, forward strand.
ACGGTGCAATAATTACTTCGCCCCGATCCGTGCCTAAAACCTGTATTAAGATAATATATCGCTGATAGTTTAATTAACGAATTCTATTTGCTTGGTCAATCGATGGAGAGAAAGATTTATAGAAATTTATGATCTCCTTAATAAGTATTATTTGAAATTATTGAAAAAAATTCGGGATTGTTTTATAATTGGGGTGTAATACTTGTTTTTATTAAGTCTTTAATTGGTTTCGCTAATTATTAAAATGATAGAGAGTGATCGATATGATATGTTTTTTTTTCAGATACTTCGAGATATGCGATAAGTGATAAATGATGTGTCACAATTAAAGCACTTTTTTGGAAGATGATACAAATTCTATATTGCATATGGGACGTACAACTGGGTCTCATAGAAGCGTTAGTGTATTTTATTGTAGCTTTTAGGATTTCGTGCAAGAAAAACCTAAAGTCGTAGAAGCAAATTTATGACATCTTACTTCCTGTTGATAAAACCCCTGGTATAGTTACGCGTTTATCCATTTTATCCAGTTTATCCATTTCAACGCTTCGATTATTGCACGAATAGGTTTCATTAAATTTTTAAAATAACCTGACTACGATTGTTAATCATGATTCTAAAAATTCGTTCTTCCTTTTCCATACCTCGTAAATAAACCGATTTCCAACTAATCCGATTATCGTCTAAATAATTGCAACTATTTATCGTGAAAAGATTTACAGATACACATAAACTTTCCATTTACATGAAGTAAAGCTATTTATCGTAATTCTGCCATCATATTGAGTCACCTTAAAGAATAACAAAGAGGTGCAACTTGATTGTCCAACAGATAGCAGCTCAACAACTTCATTCAATCCTTAAGATTCATAGAAGAATTGTTGGAGTACCAAGAAGAAACTTCTTGAGGAAGGTAGAATAGCCGAGAAAGTACAGTTTTAGTTCCCTTCTGGTTTCCTTTTTTCCTTCCTTCCTTTTTTCGTAACTTCAGTTCCATAGTCTGTCGATCGAAATCTGCCTTTGCGTTTTTCCAGCTAACAAGAGCAACTCGATAGAAAATACAGTTACTGGCAACGGCGGAAATCGTCGGATCTTCGATTTATCTTATCCAACGATCGTTGTGGACTAGTTCGCCGTTTCCTCCTTCCCCCCCCCCTTCTCTTTTCGTTTCGTTTCGTTTCGTTTCGTTTCAATTAAGTCCCAGCGTGATAGCCGTACAGGGCTAACATACCAGCTAAGAAAAATACATTCGAGCAACGTAGAAACGAAACGAAACGAAACGAAGAGAAAAGACTGAAATCGATATAGTGCGAGTATATTTTTAAGACTTTAAACAAGTCTCGTTAAAATGTACGCGCTGACAGTCGTCCGAAAGATTTCGACGAACGTTCCGCCCTTCCTTGAACGCGATTCCCGCGATAAGAATGCTTTAGTTTATTTTATTCCTTGCTTTACTTGAAAGCTCGAAAACGAAAGGATTTTGTTAAACGTCGCAATAGTATATCAGTCGATCTTCCCAAGAGAGAGTTTTGTCCCGCGCGAACGGAACGCGGCTATATAACGCGTACGACCACGCCTTTATGCGCTATAATGCGGATTGTCGAATGAAAATTGAATAAATCACAGCGACCGTTTTATTCGAGGGGCGATTTGCTGAAAATTTAATCGCGTTCGATGCGTTCCTTTTCCCGAAGGAATGTGAATTCCCTCATCCATATTGCGGAAAGTTGAAACGTCCATTCGAAATCCGTTGAAGATCGCGTCGAGTGTATTTCACGGAAATTTTTTGTGATTATAAATGATTAACGTGAAGTACTCGTCTTTTGATTTCGATCACGGCGATTTTCTCTCATTTAGTAATACACGCTGATATACGATCTTGCGACTAAGTATTTCTACATTTAGCGATTCTCAAGATTGTTATGAAGTTTGGAAAAATTGTCGTCGATCTATGATACTGTCTCGCGGATTATATTTTCTAAGAATTTGTTTACAACAGGATTATGTTACTGACTTAACTGCATTGGAATTTCAATCTGTGTTTCTCTTCGTTCTACGAAGTTTGGCAAGAATGTATCTATGTCATTACACCTACGGCAAAGGTACATGCTACGTTAGTATCTGTATATTAGTGGCTCTCGAGTACATTGTAGCTTATCATTTGTTTGCACGCCATTGTATTTATTATATCACTTGCATATCATGCAAGTAGATAAATGTCGATTCATTTTGTATTATCCAGTACTGTTTTCGTAAGACTAGAAAAATTCGATACCGTGGACATGAAATCTGCCGAACCTGATAGAGAAAAATACCCCATTAGAAAACAAGGACACGTTTCAAAATACCACTTCTTTTGCCATCTGTATGTTAATTATTCAAACAATTACATCGATTACAATGTTCTTTTACTTTTACTAAAACGTTTATACTTGTTGTAAAATTCATACACGTCCACCGTCGATCTACCGTACTCTACACTCTACACGAACGACTCCAATTTCTCTGTGTACATTATAGCGTCCTATCCATAGCCCCAAGCTTCTGTATATAGCATTCCTGTAAACTATTTCGATGCCGATTGCGATCCCCGGCGGGAACCTGTCGATCGCGTCTCAATTATTAGAAGATGCCGGCCGCGCGTGTAATGCGGCATTAACTATAAATATGCGCAGGTACGTGCCGATCTATAACAGACATCTAATTACGCTAATGCGGTAATCAGGCCGCACAGCTCAACCGATCACATTCCACGGTAATTCCATGCATCGTTTAGGCTTCGAAAACACGCGGGCCCGATATTACGGTATCCCAGAATTAAAGCTCTATCAGGATGCCCGGCCACGCGGCACGCGCCAAATAAGTACCCGCCTCAGTCTCTGCTTGTATTTCATTATTAACGGCATTATTGTTACGCGCTCCGAGCTACATTACTCATGGCCGGCCCAGCGTCCAACAACCACCGAGGAATCGCGCCAACACCCGCCGGGAACACCGTATCCAATGGCGGGAATGATTCCCTCGCTCGTCCAACAAATATCGCGAACTCCGATAAAATCGTCACGACTTCGGGATTAGGATACGTGTATAATAGAATGACGCGACAGGCCAAGAAATTTGTTGCATGTTTGACGAAAAATTTATCAAATTTTGAAACTGTGCTTCTGAAAAATTTATCGTGGAATAGTTCTACCACGGCACTCAGAATATATTCTGCAAAATATTGAACATACGCAAACAAGGTACGTATACGAGAGGAGCCAGAAATTTATAATATTTGGAAAATTTGTATGTTATTATTTATGTTTACGTATGAAGATTTACGAATACTTTATTAGTTAGAATATACAGTCGAACCTCAAGGGGAGAACTAAAATCTTCGAGTTATAGACGTTTCGGTTCATCGAGTTTTTCGGGTAAAAGAGGCGTAACAAAGGCACAGTTACAATACATTCGCTTCTCGGAAAGTGTTAGTATCTTAAGTTTCCTCTAAGAATTCATTTTGTTCGACGTACATGAATGTAAAAGTTGAAGACGCGAGGGATTCGAGTTACTTTTATTTCGACTTCTAGAGCTTTATACGGATTTTCGAATTAGCGAGGTCATCGAAGTTCAACTGTAATAATTAGCTTAGCAATTTAACCAAAGTTTCGCCATTTATGAAATATATATTCTTGAACTGTAGAGACGATTGGTATGTGTGGTATACAATTCTGTTTCATTAAGAATTTCATTACTGAAATCGATGACTGTCGTGCTCGTTCAACAAATATGGCGAGCTCTAATAAAATTGTCACGACTGTCTTCGAGATCGGGAGATGTAATAGAATGACGCTCCCGGCTAGGAAGCCTTGATCAAAGTAATATTTTTACGTGAGGCGATTCCTGCAGAAGCTGACGCGAAACCTGATGTGGAAATATCAGTAGAAAAGGAAGGTGAATAGTTGATTTTGGAGAAATTTGCGCGGTGACGGAGTCTGATGAGAAAAGAGAATATATAGAGGCAGATAGAATTGTGAATTAAATTCGTCGTGACTTTAATTCATTTAAATATTTAAGCAAATTGAACATTTTTTACGTTATATGTAAATTATTTCTCACGGTGGTCTTTTCGAATTAGTCGTAGATTTTTATTTATCTTCAAGCTGCAATTATTTCTTCGACTAATTTGGCAATAAGGAAAAAGAAGCATTGTTTAAACCATTTTCCTCAATTTTTCTGGTCACTTAAAGGATTAATTCAGAGTTGGATTTTAACGATTCATTCTGCACGGTATAATGAACAAATTGAGAAAAATCTCGAAACTCTGTCGTAAATATACATGTTCTCGAACCGAACCGAACCGAACCGAACCGAACAGCCGATCCAACTTGTATTATAACGTGGCTTGCAGAACTGCACTCCTTCCTCGTTGAAGTTCATGCATTTCAGCAAACTTTTATTTCCGGCGCGATAGAGATACCATGCCGCAGCGACTTCAACTTCAGCAGCAAAAACAACGTAATTCAAACAGCAATAAAGATTGCCGTTGCGTTTGGTGAACGAGCATAGCTAGCCTATACAGGGTGGTCCACACAGCTGGAGCTAATCATACGTTTTGTTTAGTCTAATTTAGAAAAATATTATCGGTGAAAAAAGAACGACTAGTCCAAATAGAATACTAATACTATATTCCTTTTAAATATAGCTACCAGCATTTCACGTTTATATAACTTTGTCACACGGAAACCTATATTTTTTTCTACTTTTTTATGGATGGCTCAAACTCTCTCAATACTTGGCGCAACAAATTTGTTATAGCGAAGTAATTGAAAAATCATTCGTTCGCGAAACGTTTGAAACAAATATTTCCATCAAAGCAGTCCAAACGTTTCTATATTGGATCCCAAATTCATATTTCATACGCCGGTTTCTTCTTCATTGTTTTCGTAAATGAATCGAGTTATTGGTCTATGGCTGTTGTTACTCGATAGATTTCTGTTCGTTCTCTTATGGCGCATTTACATCAGGCGAACGAATATTCGTTCGCGTCCCACTCTGGAAAAATTAAAATATGAAAGTAGAAACGCGTATCCGTTCATGCCTTCCCAACGAACGCGTGCGAACGTTTGTGCAGATTACACGCTTATGTCGCGAAAACACGAATGGATACACGTTTCCACTTTCATTTCTTTAATTTTACCAGAGTGGGAATTGAACGAGCATTCGTTCGTCTGACGTAAACGCACCACATTAAATTTCAAATAATCAATAAGGTGATCATTACCAAACGCGATAGAAAATTCCTAACATAAAGATTACTAACATGCATACAAGTGCAAATTTTAAAATTTCATTTGTGCGCCGCTGTGGATTCAGCGTGGCCAATAGCGTGTCGACATTAGACGCGGTTTCGTGGCGAATAATTTCAACAGGAATTATTAAATGTAACGGTAACGCCATGATAATTCATCCCCGTCGACGACGACATAATTGCACGAGGCGACGCGGCCGCGTTGAATATCGCACGGCGAATCTCGCTTGGGCGATACTCGCGCGTATCACGGAGCGCTCGCTTTTTACGTCGCGTTCGTGTTACCGGCGCGCGTAAATAGATTAAGCACCGCTAACGAAACGCCCCTGGGAAACAGGCCGTTACATAAACGGGGACGAAACGTCGTCCCGTTGTCACGACGATCTCCCTAAACGCTGCAAGAATATTTTTACGTTTCTATAATGTTACGGTAATATTGGATGATAAGAATTTCTGAGGAATGTTCGAGGCCGAAGAATGTCAGTCTATTACCGACCAAGTAATGAAATAGCGTCCGAAAGTTAAGTTTGTGACTTATTACTATAACATTATAGAAAAGTGAATGAAACAATTTATGTACTTGTTTTTTCAAGATATATGATAAGTATTGGAATAATAAATACTTTAAATATGACATAAAACGGTCTTTCAAAAATGGCCTTCTGAAAATAATCGAACCTTCTAAAGGTAACAAAGCAGAGGCATTGTTTCGAGGAGAATGTTTTATTTTATTAAAAATACATTTCTCCTGTAGCGATTCGCGCTACCAACTAATGTGTCAAAGGACTGTAGTACGTCTTTTTATGGAATTCTTCGAGAACGATCGTCACAGTCTTGTGGATGTTTTAAATGTTGTCTTAACGTCCCCCTTCGTTGTTATTTGAAGCCGCGGAGAAAGAATGCAATTGCGCTGTACTAAATCTGGCTAATAAGGTGTATGGACGGTGTAAAATTTTAATTTGGTTGTTTTCGAGAAAGACAATTACAGCCACCGCGTGATAAGCCGATGCATTATTACGCAACAGAAGCACATTCTTCGAGGGTGTACGAACCCTATTCCGATGTTGATCGTTATAACTCTGTTTCTAACAACGTGACTGCCATAAAAATTTGATGTAATGATAATAAAGGGTGTATTTCTATTATTCGATGTCGCCACTGGTGTTTTTTTTTTTTTATCTTAAGATAAAGATGTAAGATGTTCGGTTATTTTTGCGACAGACTGTGCTACAGATACAGAAGTTAACTACACAAATCAAAAATATAAAAAGATCACGTGATGTATAAAAAATCCTATAATATCATAGCGCTATAAATACTCAAATTTCATCGAAGATCATAAAATCATACGACTTAGATGAAAGGAGAATTCGCGACGAAAAAGATATTAAGCAAAATCTTTAGATTCCCATGCACAATATCAGAAAACAAAATTCAATATCGTAAATGTTTGACTAAAACAAATACAAATGAGTTAAAGAGAAATTTGCATGAATCTTTTAATTTTCTATAGAGGAGGATTTATGAAAAACGTTTGTGTATCGAAGAGCGTGTTAGTGTTACGATATATTTGAGAATAGGGTATGTGAATGGCGAAAGAAAGAAGATTTAGAGAGGAATTGGTGGATTAATTTTTCATTTTTCTCTAATACTATAGCGATATTAGAGGACAAAAATGAATTTGTGGGGAATGTTTGGGGTTGAAGAATACGATGCTATAATACTTTTGTCAATGGGGTGCATTAACGTTGAACGGGGAAGAGGATTTAAAGGGAAATTTGTATTGGGTGTCGACTGCTACCAGACATTACCGTCGCATGCTGTGAGGGCAACCACGATCGTAATTTATCATTGATTCCGAGAAGAAGGTTCCTCCTGGTATTCGACTACGACCCCGTTGTATAAGACAGCCCTTAAGTTGTACCATTAAAAAGAATTCATAAATATCGCGTATATTTTAAGTAATCAAATAATATTTCTAGGTATTTTATAACAGTGAGAAAGTTTATAACAAAATTCAGGATGTACTTGAAGAAAGATTGAACGTACTCAACAGAACATTCGAGACTGATCAGGAACATTCGCTTAGAAAACGTAAGTGTTGTTATTCATGTTTATGAATTTATACCTTATTAGTTAGATACAATATGATAATTACTTTAAGAATTTAACAAAAATTTCATTATAATTTAGCGAACAGAAAATTAAATACACAATTGAGTTTCATTACGGATATCATTTCTCAAAGCAAACTACTCGTTGGAATTTTCATCCGATTACACGATGTTATCTTACTAAATCATACGAAACGAAGGTTTCATTAATCGTCGCGTCTAACAATACAACGGGAACCATTTGCGAACAAAAAGTGCCAACGAAATTACATGGATTTACTACCGAGTGGCGTGGACAGAGATCATTACGGCCTACGTAAAGATATCGTGACAACGAATCACTGGTACGAGCTACCTCGAAGGAAAAAAGAAACCGAAACTTGGAGTGAAAGTAATATTCCGCCCTCTTTAATTAAAACGCCCTATCTAACATCTTTCCATCTTTCAAAATATGTATGTGTTGAAATATTTGAAGGATCCTATGTTTTTTGAAGCGAAGTTATATTAGATTGGCTGCATATGTAATGTTGCTTCAAGTAAAAATTCCAATCATATTTTTCCAAATACGATGCAATTTGTTCCAAACACAATGCAACTTCTTCAAAGTACATAGACTTATAATTAATTGAGGTAATTTTTACGTATTTGTGCACTTTCGTTAAAGGTCAAAATATCGAAATTCATTAAAATATTGTTCATTTATCATATTTTCAGCTGAATCTGATATCTTTCTTTCATTAAAACATTATCTTTAGTCGTAACAGTGACGTTAAAATAAAGGAAACCAACAAATATATACTTGTTATATCTTTCTTCTATGATCTTTGACTGGTAGATAGGATATTTGAACTACTTAAAAAGAATGACGGTATATTTATATCGAAAGGTAAAAGTTCAGTTAGCCGTATCGTTTCGATCGACGAGCTCCCAACAATGGCTGCACTCCTAACGGCGTCAAACCGCCGAACCTTCTTAACTTATCTCGTCAAAAGCGTCCAACTTTCCTGGGATCCAGCGTGTCATGGCCATAAATCAACAGAAAAAGACGTAACATCGCGAATTTCGTGGCAGAAGTCGGCGACGATCTCACGGAGATTTCTACACGGCTGGGAAAACTGCGGAAACGCAAAATCCGAAGGCTCAACTTTCCGGTAAACAATCTCGTGGAAGCGAATCAGAGGGACTTGTGGTGGACGTGACAAACACGACAAACGGTGGCAGTCGTGCAAAGACAGGAATTCCTGTTTCTTTCGCTCGATTTACCTTGTTCGGTGTATTGGTTAACGTTGAATTGATCGTAGATTTCGAGGTGTAGCTATCAAAGCATTGGTTCACACTGGAACTAGTAGGTTAGTTAGAGTGACCAATGCAGAATTGTTTAAAGAAATTTTGTTGATCACAGTTACGATATATTAGTTAGGATCTATGGATGTAGGATGTAGAAGCTAGGTTGTAGGATCTGAATAATCTTTCTTGTAAAATATTAGATGGCTCGAAAAATTCGATAGCTTGTTTATCATGCACTTTTATGAAATGGACAAATTTTCAAACGAACACTCCTGGTTGGATAATAAAGAAAAAAATTTAAGGAAAAACATGTAACAACTGTAGCGGCCCATGGCCGTAGAAGAAATTTCAAATTGAGACGGAACAATATTGAACTTTGTATATTTATGAAAAGCGAACAAGAAATTTTCAACCATAGCTAGAATGTTCGATATTATTCGTGAAATAATAACTCGTTACTGCTTATTGTCTTTATAAAACTTATGCAAAGTTTTCAATCCAAATCTCCAAATTATCATAAATTTTAACTATCTCTCCAATCTCGCTGACCATTTGGAAGATGTAATAGAAGATCGTTATCGTGAATTGAATTTGAATTCGATTTGGCTTGATTAAAGTTTAATTTGGTTTCAATTTCATCAGTTGTTAGCGTAGATGTTTCACCGAATACCAAGTACCTGGTAGAATAATATCGATTCGCTACAAAGATTTCTTTCTCGTCTCTGAATTTTACGTCAAACTTCAAAATCCTGGATCCGAATTCCTATTACAAATTCCTATTATAAATAAACTATTAAATATCTTCATCGCCTCTCCAATTTCATTAACCAAACCATTTAAAAATTTCGAGGATGTAACAGCAAATGGTTGTCATAAATTCAGTTCAATTCGATTCGATTAAACTTTAATTTGATATTGCTGATCGTTAGAATAGTTGTTTCACTTGGAATATCAAACAGCGCAACATTTTCTTTCGCCATTCTAAATTTTACGTTAAACCCTCAAATCCTCGTCCTAAATCCCCAACAAATTATCATAGATCTCAACCACCTCACCAATCTCGCTGACCAAACCACAACACACAGTAAACGCTCGAGGGTAGAAAGAAAAATAGCCTGCGAGATAGTCGGCGTTAAGGCAGAACGATTTCCCAGCCGGTCAAACCAGGTAGGACAAACGTCATTTTTCAAAGTAACCCCCGTAGTTGCCGCCGTGGCTAAGACCCTTTACCCACTTACCACCGTTTTGCGCTAATTGATTTCAAGTGTAACGAATTGTTTGGAGCGCGTCGCGACTCACGGACTCGCGCCTTCCAGCCAGACAAATGGGTTACAGGGTGTCACCGTGGCGGCTCCGCGTCACGAGCGGTAAAACTCAGCCTCGCCGTGACAGAGGGTGCGAAAACGGTGAAGAATTCGCGACGATGCTGTCCGGGGAAGCGATCTTAATTCACCGCGAATTATTAATGCGCGCTAGGAGTTGCACGTGGCTGCGATTATGCCGTGTGAAATAATTATTTCGCGGTGATGTATCGTCCGCTGATTCTTTTGTCGTTCAATTTCGGAGAGACGCGTATTCATCAACGTTGTTCGTGTAGTAACAATCGGCCTGGAATGTGGTATATTGCTCCAATTGCATCGCAGGCAGCCGGGAATCTGTGTCTTGGGACATGGGGTAGTTTGCTCGGCACGAGTGGAAATGGCTGGTTTTGTGGAAATTGTGAATTCGATGAAGTAAGCAAAGCGAATACATTTTTTTTATTCAGGGGAGGTGAGCTTGGAATGGAAAGTTGTGTAATTGGAATGTTTCGTGGGAAATAGATGGAAATTAGTTTACGAAGTTGGCTGTGTGTAATTAGGATAAAGAATTAGACGATTCGCATAGCGAACACGATCGATCTTCGATTTGTGAAATTATCGAATCATTCAAGTTAGTAAAAGATTCTTTATTTTTCCAGGAAACATTCTAGCTACTAATTTCTCTAAGTACTGTGTGATCAGATACAACGCTACTACATTCAATGAATCTCGAATTTCAATATAGGTTGCGTCAATATACTTCGATTAAGTTAACATCGTTTTCCGACACGTAACCAATCACACACACACACACACACACACTCGCAGAAAAACAAGTTGCAATAAAGAAGAAAGACACAACAAGGCTAGTGTGCAAGAAGCGTTACGCGATGTCGTCACTGTCGATCGCATCCATTTCTTGCTTGGCGATCAACCAGTCAATTAAAAAGGGAAACAAGAAGAAACGATCTTCGTCTGTTTTTCCTCGCCCTGTCTACCTTTTTTCCGATGATCGTTGACGCGATATCAAGATCGATGAGGCTGCGATAAAGCTGCTCAACTGGTTTCGTTTGGCACCGACTTCTTGTTTCATCGACATCCTATGGTGGTCAATCGAGTCACGTACGATTGGTGGATACTTCTCGAATCTGTCACGCTTTGTTTCGTGTCCAATCATCGTGGACAAAAAAAAAAAAAAAAAAAAAATAAAACTGATATCAACCTTCTCTCGTCTATAGACGAAGTGTCACGCGAAGCGATATCGTGCATAGATCTGTATAAAAATTGATCTACCAGATATTTCATTTAAAATATGACGAAATTAACGATTCTAAATATGTGTACATTACCAACAGCAAATTTTTTAACTTTTCTTTCGTAGGTAGATGTATTGAAAACTAATCTGTAATTAATCCGTAACCGTACCTGTAAATTAGGTACCAGAAATGTATAACTCTGTGGTAATCTGGGAAACTAAATTAAGCCAATCGATGTAACTACGTTAGTTTTCAACATAAGCTCCAATACTACATCGCGTTATTTTTTTAAATTATCTGAAAATATCTGAATATTTCCGTGGTGTCTATATTATCTACACATACGTATAATTAGCAAAATGCGTGTCATACGGATTTCTGATTCGCGCTAAAAAGGTCAGCGATCATTTTGACCCACTGACGAGTTAGCAGAAATTTTTACATTCGCTGGGAAGCATAATCGTTCGTAAAATTTGTATTTCCAATGGAAGATAAGAATTTTCCCGTGCTTTGTTCAAAATAATAACACCGAAAGTACAACAGAAATCCACCTAACTGGGATATCGCAAATTTCTCAAATTTTTTATCTACAGTTCCCGAATTCCGCAAGTTTCCTATCACAAGATATCTGACACGCGATTGCAAAATATCGACGAATCCACAAAGGCTTCATGCATTCTATTTTTAATGGCCGCGCAGGAGACGCGAGTCGCGTAACCAGTACACCATCTGTCTTGAAAGAACGTGCGCAAGATCGTATTCATCGAGAGGTCGAAGTGCGACGGAAGTTAAGTGGCGGCTCGATTCCGCAACGTATCGGACTCGCCGTGCAAGAAAACAAACGATACGTAAAGGTGTAAGAGTGTGTTCAAAGAGAAAAGTGGTTCGCTTTGGCCTTTGCTGCTTCGTCGACGGTTGTTTCCAAGCTTTCTGCAAGTGCATTGTGTGTCGCGCGCATCCGGCGAAGACGATTTTCAAGTCGACCCGATCAAGTGCCGCCGGGGATTGGATAGCCGGTGACATTCAGGGAATTGCGATTTCTCTGGAAACTGCCGGCTTGGAAACGAGTTTTCAATGGAATCGAGCTGAAATCGCCGATGATGACATTTGTTTCGCTTTCTCGAATTTTATTCCTCGGAGGATTCGCGGCAGTTTAATTGCTAAAAGCGCATACGTTTACCATTAGCGGTTATCGTTATTCGGAAGATATAATAGGGAAATATCTGATCATCGCGGATTTTGGATTTTAATAAGGTTTCGCGAGATGAAACATTTCGTTGAAAGTATCTCTGTTGAATGTGGATAAAGCTTCGTCTATATATTTCGTAGGACACGAAACACAATCCTTGTCACACATATCATTGTGTAATTTGTACAATGAGTTATAGAAGTGGAATTCTAATTTCACAGGAGATGTTTGTATTTTCAAAGAGTATCGATTAGAAGAGAATTGCAAGTCGCTCTTGAGACTTAAATCTATCCTTCATTTTTCCAACTTTGCTTATCTTTAGTACGAAAATAACGTATTAACAAAAAATCAATATTAAATCATAAACCAATGGATATGAGAAGTTTTAAAGACACATGAGAATTGAGACATAGTTCGATAATAAGCTCGGAATATTTAATTCCAGAAACTACTGATATCGATTTTCTGACGTATGAATCTCCTTTCATACTTTTACATTTTGCTCAAACAATGACTGGAAGTAATAAAACTTTTAACTCTGAAGATTATCATAAATCTTGAAAGCCATTAGTGACTCCGCATCAAAGGCTAATTAGCATTAAATGGTAATGCGACCTAAATTTTACGTTCGATAATTCTTTCTATCCAGAAATTCGCTTCATCCTTTCCAATCATCCATCCGTAAGATCTACAGGATACGAACACTCTATATACCAGATCGTAGATTGTCTCAGCTTTCGATAAACCTGAAGATCGAGCATTCAGATATGTAAATAGAAATTCCTGTATGTAACGCAGAGATACGGCTCGATAACGTACAAACTATTATCGATTTATCGGGCCAAACAGTCCCTTAGTTTGCTTGGATAATCAACGTCGTATCTTGGCTTGCAATTGCATTAGAAGATGGATATACAACTACTTATTCGACGGCACGTTACAACGTATAAAGAGGCCTTTAATTACATGGCATTCATACGTCGTTGTAGCGGTCTAAAGAGACGTCAGCAGCTTCGCAGTGCAGAAAGCCGCGAAGTTAAACAGCGTTGGTCGCTACTTGAACGACGAATAACCATGCAGGAACTCTGCTACTACCGCTCGCGGTTTCAGAGTTAAGCTACAATTCTATGGACTTTGTTGGTTAGGGTAATCAATTACGACTGATGCAAGAGAAAGAAGAAAATTTTGATAAAAAAGGAAAGTGACTTTTATCGTTGCGCTTTGAATTTATCTAAAGGTGGCTGAGAAACTTCTTGAAAAGGGGATCATAAGGCAAAATGGTGAATTGAGCAAACTGAGCTGGAAATTTTAGTACGACGTTTGGATCGAGAAGTGTAACGATTCTTAAAGATCTTTGCAAATGTATGTTCAAAATAAACATTTTGCGGTAATCCGATTAATCTGGCTAAAAAATATATGGAGCATTTATGTATTTAGACGGGTACATTTTTTTCAGTCAACATTTGAAACAGATAGAACTTTCGGTGTCTGTACGATAGAATATCTTTTATATAAGATAGAACTTTAAATATTTCAAGCTCTCTTTATCTACTTAAAATTCTAAACAATCGAGAAGCAGCTTCAAGAAATTAGAAAATCAGAAACTCCGAAACATAGTAACGCTCCAATGAAAATTATTATTCGAAGCATTTTACGATTCTGAATTCTCAAAAGTTCCAAGCTATCTCCTCCTCCGACCCGACTTGACTCTCAAAACCACCTTTATTCCCGCAACTTTTCCTACTATCCTAATTTTAATGATATTCGAATAAATCACCAAGTGATTCCGAATACTACAAAAGCAGACCACGCTTGGTAAGACGATAATGCCAAGGTGTCGAAAACGTTGGCGCAATAACAAAGAGTTTCATCGTGTGGGTAACAAGTACATTTTCCCAAGGATCGATATGAACAAGGGGATCCTCCGGTATTCCTCCTCCTACCCACCTCTTCTCTCTCTCTATCTATCTATCTATCTTTCTCTCCTTTCTTAACCGAAAGCCAGAATTTAGCTCGGCGCTTGGGAAATTTCATAAATTACCAGCGAAATGGAGAGAGGCCGGTTGATATATGTGGGCTAGCAGGATTTATTCCCGCGGCGGACTTGACTTTCGTCGTAGCCGTTTCGCGTGCTAGCTGCGCGATGTCGTCGCATTACTATGCAAACGCATGTATGAAGCCGGCGGTAAACAGTCAAATTATGAGCGTGACGGGATTCGTGACAGTGGCATATTAGCTTGTCAAGAGTTCTTTTATGAGAAATGGAACGCGTAAAAATTCTTTTGCATTCGCCAACGATGGAAAACTACGGAAATTATATCGCAGACGTTGATGACGTTGAATCGTGCCTATCGTAACTTTCTTGGAACGTTGTTGATGAAATTCGGAAATAATGTGTGATATCTACGACACGACTGGAGGTTGATTCGATGAAATTACAATAGAAACGCCGATATTTCATTTAATGGGGAAAATGAAATGTAAAATTAAAGAGATTATATCATAGATATTGCTGACAATCGATTGTACCATCGCAGGGTTCTTGAACCGTTGTTGGTGAAATTTGGAGAAAATTTGTGGTAGATACGATATGGTTGGAAATTAATGGAATTATGATACAGTATTGGATACGTGATTTAATAAGGAAGATAAAGGTATTTGAAGCAACGTTTAGATATTTGACGAAACAATATGTCGAGTCGAATTCTTTGGTGTTCTGTAGATGCTAAGCTGAAAGTTCGAAAGACTGAAAAGGCGGTCGATTATGTTTTACGAGCATTATACTACTTGCTAGAGGAATAGAGGAGCAACTTGAAATTTTAGATATCCTAAAGATTCCCGTATGTAATTTCCAGAAAGATTCAAAGTACATGAAATTTCAGAAACCACGAGAACCTACATTCACCTTCGTACGATTTTAGACGCATTAGCGATGAAATTTCAAAGAAAATTCAGATAGTCGTTGAATTGTTGAATTTTAGGTTGGTAAAAATCACAGAAATGAAGTGACAGAAGCTGTGACTTAATCGATCGTAGAATTCGTGGAACGTCATCGATGAAATCCGAAGGAAAATTTGTGGTAGAAAGGCTTTTAATTGGAGGAACGTCCACAAAGTCCACCTTCGGATCGCAGAGATTCTTCGGTGGGAATATTACCGGAAAACATCTCGTAACTTTGAAGCATCTCTATCAAGAATGGCGCGTATTTTAACGACGGCATGTGCTTGTAAAACGTTGGTTGAACGATTACGATGTCGATACGACTCGGCGTTTATCGTGTCTAATTCCGTCTTCAGATTTCATACCTGCAACCACAGTTTACGTTTTCTCGTAACGACTCGTTCGTTTTCAGTTTCCGTAACGACATCGTTGTTCCGTAAAAGATCCGTTTTAAGATCTAAAGATCCCCCGTAGGATTTATAAATATCGACACGACGAGAAATTCTATCGTCAATATGAAGTTATATCTTGTTTCAGTAAAAATAATTTGAAATTAAATTTCCAATTTCTTTGACGTGTTATTTAAACGCGCTAAGAATATTTTTCTTCGTTCTAATTTAGAAATTTCTAACGAAACGTGGAATTAAGTGAAGCTCGATAAAATTTCACACGAGGTACCAGTAGATTGATAAACTTCCTGGATAAACATATCATTCTGCAGGCTCATTAAGTTATTCTAAAATAAATCTTGATTTTGATTATGAAATAATATAAAATATAATATCTTGTGGATGATCTTCAAAACTAATATCGAGGATAAATATACCATAAAGAATTTCTAGCAAAGTTCCAAGCTACAAAATTTTTTCTTATTCCACTTTAAAGAACTTTAAAAGAAATTATACTTGAGGTTCTATAATACGCTAAAAAGAAAGAGAAAAGAGAAAACTGATTAAAACTATCATTGCTTAATAAAATCACTCTCGTATTCATCTTCTCAAGCAAAATTTAGCTATTCCACATAGCAGATATATTAAACTTGAACTTTTCTTGTTCGTGTAAATAATTCTTTCTTTCGCATCATTTAAAGGAACTTTAAAAAGAAAGGAACTTGAAGTAGGAAATTACGCTTTATACTCTATAATTCAAGGAAAAAAAATAAAAGTACCGAGTAATATCATTGGCTCGTTCGTACTCTCGCGCGACACTTATCTCGTAACACCCAGTATATTGAATTCAAACTTTCCTGGCAACGGAAAAGTTTCGAGCGGCTCGTTGCTGGGAACAATTTGCTCCTAAACATGTTGTTCTTGAGACGGAGAACGCACTAGGCGATTCAACGGCGAGAATGGGCACAACGATAAGCATTATTCCGCCGATGCCTAATTGGTCGCAATTAGGTCTCGAAACTAATATAATTTTCGCCAAAAATGTTGGTCAGAATGCCGGACCTGAGGGCTCCTCGTTTTAAACTTTTACCAAAATAGAAAACTAGAACGAGAAGTTCTCTTCGTTCCTGGTAAGAACTAGTTTTGACATTAACAGCTGCGTGCCGCTGCTTTTTCGTCTGGAAAAAACTTCCCACGTCGAAACAGCGTGGAATTCCTAGGTATACAAATTTAAGTACGGACATCGTGTGCACGCAATTCCGAATGTTTCCGGTTTATACGCGGCTGACGTAAAGACATTAAATTAGAAGTTGATAAATTAGAATTAGAAATAAAGATGTTAAATTTTGACGCTGCGGATCGATCGTTTGCATTAGCAGATCTTTGTTTCTAATTTTTTCTAATTTGAATTTTTTTACTTCCAGAAACTATGTAAATTTAATCCTAAACTACATGACCTGTTTGGGTGTAATAAAATATTTTATAGTTGGCAATTTACGTGTCACAAAGGTATAAAAAAGTAATTTGAAAAAATTAGTAATATCGTCCTGCATTTTTTACTTCTTTTATTTCTTGGCAGAATTCCTTATTGAAGAGTAGTTTGTTGATGAATGGTCTTATGCGTATAAACACATAAATTAGAAATTTTTATCTTAAAATGTAGCTGAGATAACAGCTATGATTAATACGAATTGCGACTATTACATTCGACTGTGCATATTCTATTACAGCTGCTGCGATGAGTATGTATTATACAGATATATCGTTATTATATTAAAAAATAGAGATTAAATTTTATATCAAAATTCTATTCACGTCTCTATGAATAAAACGTTAGATTTAAACTTTATTAGAAACCAAGCAACCACTGTTTTCAATTTACTATCTTCTTAATTCAATTTTCAGTAGAAATTCCATATCAGTTCCGTACTCGTGCACTATTATCGTTTTATATAAAACATTATTTATAAACGTTCCATAAAATTTACATACGAATATAACGCACTTAAAAATATTATTAAAAGTTTTTATATAAGGCAAGGGAAAAACATTACAATTTGCTCTACTCTTTTCCAACCTTTTTCTTCCACGGAGGTTCTTCCGGTGCTGCTCAATATCATTGGTTGCCAGAGGCCAGAAATCGAGCGATCGGAGCTAAATTTTTATTTGCCACAGCTGATTCCATCCTTCCTAGCTACTTTCATTTCGCCTGTCGCCTTTTTCCTCATTTTTGTCGGACACGTATAACGCTTCCGATGGCTTCTAAATTGATTCGATTTTCTCGTAGCCGCGGCAACAATTATGTCAGCGCACGACATAACTGACAATCTATCCCGTGGAACAATTCCACGCTGGCTCTCGATGGGGAACGATTATTGGCTCGAAAGCTCGCGGAACACGAAAATGAAACATCAACGATCGTGAGGGGCGATCGAAGAAACGAGTTGGTTCTGTTGAAATATCACTTACCGATTCTTTACTGGTCCTTTCTATTGTCACGCAATATCGTAAAAACCACGAAATATCGAGCTTTTCTCGAGAAATACAAATGGTACCATTTCGTGCCTGTTAAGAGAATACGCTCGCGATTTGAACGATTATTATAGATTTGTATGAATATTCTGCGTTGTATAGAACTCTTCGACACTCCATTTGTATTGCGATGAGAAAAATGTGGATGTTTATGCATATATAGTCGATTTAAAAGAGGAAATATATATATATATATATGTATATAGCAACATCTTGCGTCTTTTGAAAGAAAATGGCCAACTATCATGATGATCATTATCATGATAATTTATTGAAAGTTAGTGAAATAACGTTGTTTCTTTTAAGATATACCGTAAGTGTAAAGTAAACGTTTGGTTTGGTAAATAACGCGACACCAGGATGATTGCTGTCGAAGGACGAACAAAGTCTCGCGTTGTGCGTATCACAGTGCGCAAATATTTGCTTCAGATATATTTACCGAGGCAAATATGCGTGAAATGCAAATTTTCTTAAAATTTCTTCTATTCTAACGTAAGATATAAGATTCATTTTATCTTCTGTCGCGATAAATGTAAATTTCGATCTAATTCAATCGAACCATCTTACCCGGTCTTGTGCAAGCGTATGCGTGCGGGTACGCGTCGTCAGGACTATTGTATTTTTCTCTGGTTGAGGAGGAACGGGACGATAGGCAGGGTTGCAGCGTGGAATTGGAATTCGGCGTTTCCCCCTGAGCTTCCCCTTAGCTTTCGTTAAACACATTTCCGCGGCAGTTTACCTCGCGCCGTTGTAACCGGTCGTCACGCGCGTATAAGTAAGTACGAGTGCTTACAATATGCGCGTGTGTGCAATTCCACAGAACTTTCTGCCTGAAGACTTCCGAGGTTTCGAGTAAACTTTATCTTCCGAGTAGCTCCGTGGCAACTGAAATCAGGCTGGGTTTAAAGACGCCTATGTTTCCCTCTCTTTTTATCACCTCGTAAGTTTTCCATGACACTCCCTGTCTGTCTTCTCGAATATGTCCCTTTTCAATCCTTCGTCAACGTTTCTTTCTCGTTTGATCATTATTCGCGAAGGAATGCGATTTCTAGATCACGGAAAATTGCACGAGTCCATTTTATAGAGAGTCCTATTAAAATGTGAGAAATTTCGAAATTTTGTATTCCTGAATTTTTAAAGTTTCGATATTTCGACTTTTCAGATCTTCCAAGCTTCGAAGTTCGAAACCTCCGAACTTTTGAAGTTTCAGAGTTTCGAATGCCCAAATTTTCAGAGCTTCGAAGTAACAAATTTGCGAATTTCCGAATTTCGAATTTCTAAATATCCAATTTTTTAAATGTTTCTAGTTTTCAAACTTAAGATACCCGAGAAATTTACTTTCTCGAAGAAGCAGGGTAAGGCTTACATTACCAATTACTACTTTGTGGCATTATTGAGAATATAAAAGATGAACTAAATAAAAATTGAGATACAAAATATGTCGTTCAAAAAATATGAAATTTTTGTGCGAAGCGTATGGGGTTTAAGATTCAAATTCTATAGTAGAGACGGGTTGAAGCCAGAGCCCGGTCTATTAACCCTAAAATGGCGTTACGACGTACTCACGTATATACCTACTACTTCATCTAAAGCACCTTGAAACTTTCTTACAGCCTTGCTTTGAGGTAGGAACTGTCTTTAAAAGAGAACAACGACGCGAATGACCAAGCTTTGAAGAATGGCACAACCAGGCCAGGCTAAAATTTCTCTATTTTCTTTTTAAGGCTCTGTGCATTAACCTCCCGGCCGCTATTGATGGCCAAAAATTTACCAAGATCATGAACGGTATATCCCCTTACTTTAATATAACTCTATTTTTAAATTTCATGTATCAACAGGAGATATAAATATTTCAGACAATATATATTTTAAATAATGTGAAATAAATAATAGAGAATCATGAATCATATCAACTTTTATCCTTAAATGTTCATATCAACATGCTGATTAAATTAGAAACTGTAATTTGAGCAAAGCATCGTTCCTAGTAGATCTTAATATCGTAGACAATCAAGATTTCTATAAAAATAAAATTCTTAAAAATCTGTTATTTCTTTCTCTAAGATATTTTCCACTAGCTTCCGTTCTTCCATTGTGATAACCTCGTTTAGATTCCACGATACAGCTATTCCATAATTAAACCCATCGAAACTTACATAAACACCATCCGCATGATGAAACAATTAAATCTCCCTCCCTGTACACAAAAGGGATTAAAAGAAAGATAAAATCGTGGCGTGGATAACACTGAGCTGAAAATGACTCTGAAAACCGGGTGGATTTTGCTCCAGGTTCATGACAATGGAAGCACATTGCTGGATAAAACGTAAACGGAAGGCAAGGAAGCTCATAAACAGGGGCAGAGAGATCAAGCGGGCTGTCGGTCACGTTTCCCAAGATTAAAGGGTTTCCCTTTTGCCAAGGCGCGGCGAGGCTCGAC
Source organism: Bombus sibiricus (assembly GCA_014737505.1). NCBI lineage: Eukaryota > Metazoa > Arthropoda > Insecta > Hymenoptera > Apidae > Bombus > Bombus sibiricus. Next base: position 504,829 of record JACXIM010000188.1, read on the forward strand.
TTCCGGACAAAATGCAACTCGCTAAATATGCGGATGCGCAAACAGAGAGCCGAGTAATAAGTGTTTATTGCCCTTCAGAAACGCTTGCCACTTTATGCCGACGGGTACAGGCCGTGGAACCAGCGAGCAGACAGCCAGGGCAAACTAAGAGTGGCAGTTGGTTAAGTTTAAATTATACGATGCCCGCTGCGAAACTCCGGTACGAAACTTATACTTAAGATTTTAATTACTGCGCTCCCACTACGAGTAACTATCGTCGACGAGATAAGCGGGGGAGGAAGAGGACGGTATTTGCGAAGAATCGTTATAGAAAATAAGCTCGAACGGGACAGTCGTTGTACCGAAGCGTAGTTATGACACGGCGGGGGAGATAACGGAGAAAATTGCTTGTATTTCGCAGAGAGATACATTCAAGTTGTCGAAATATCGTCTCATATTGAGTTTCGATTTTCGGGTGGTTTGGACGAAACCGAGGGAAAATGTATTTTTTTTCGCAATTCTCGAGTTCTGAATTTTTGTACTACATTTTCAAATTTTCACAGATTCAAATGTTCAATAGATCAAATCTTTTTATCTTTTTAAATATTCAGATATGCAAATATTCATACAGTGAAATTTTCAAATATTCAAATATTTTCACGGAAATTTTCAGGTATATAAATATCCAAATTTTTCAATATTTCAATATTGAAATTTTCTAATATTTAAATTTTCCCATTCAATTACTCACGCTTAATCGAAAGAGATTCTCTTTTAATGGATTGGTCCTTCTATGTCAAATAGAGTCATAATCGAATGTGTTGCGGTATTCTATGAACCAGTTTTGATGGGCCGTGGTCAGAAAATAAAACGAAGTTTTTCAAACCATCGCACGTCGATGGAAAAAATTTTTTGAAACCTTTAAATCTTTTAATCCGCAAGTATTCAAATTATCAAATTTTCAAGTTTCCAAATACCTAAATCTGAAAGATTAATCTCTATATTTCGTTAATCTCCTTCCAAATTAAATACAAACGGAAGATGAAATAAAAAAAAATTGCTCCATCGAAATATCGCGTATCGGCAGTAAAAATTTGCGAACATTCGGAATATTGGAATAGAAATAACGATAACCACGGTGCACCAGCTTTCGATAACACTCGCCACCTTTCATCTCCCTATCTTTCATCGGGGCAAAAACTCAATAAAGATGGTATCATAACGAAGCAGAGAATTATCTTACGTAAATATTTACACACCACCTGAAACGGGGAGTTTCATAACGAATGAAAATTAGACCGATAAATGCGCGATCATAAACCGATGTAAAAATCCATCGTGCAAAAAGAAGCGGGTTTGATACACTTGTTATTCAAATATTCACGAAACGAAACGTTAAGGCGCAAATCATACTGTCAAATAACATAAAACTTGTAATTTTCGTTGTCACCATTTTACAAATTTTAAATTAAATTTTAACTTACTTGTTATATAATAATATTGTATTATGACATATAATGTAATTTGCTAAATAACATGCATACCGAGCAAAATAAAATAAAATAACTGTTTTAAAAAGATCTTCCTCTTTAATTTACAAAACAGCGCGATTACGTATCATAGATCTCTGATTTTAATTTATTAAAAGTTTTCTGGAACAAACAATACGGTATGTAATTTAATATATAAAAACTTTAATTGTTATATTATTGTAACATCATATTGTGAATGACAAGTGAATGAATTAATTTAAATAGAGAAAAATTTACGTAATTGTAAGTAGGAAATGTTGAAACTAATTCGCCGCCTTCGCAAAATTCATTTCGACTTTTAAACAACACCACACGTTGTTCAACTTGTTACGTGATAATGTGGAGTGACACGGATCATCGAATTACTTGGAAACGCATTAGTCGTTGTATTAACTATGAATGGGAATTAATTTCCGCTTTGACGACAGGACGATAGCGGGCGATACGCGACGACCGCAGCACTAGGATATCGCGCCACCGTCAGTTTAAATTAGAAATGTACACATTACGAGAGGCCCATCCAAAAACTTCTCATAAAGTCTTCTCGTACAAATTCGACGAATAAATTTTATATGAGAAATTTTGAAAATTTTCCTCGTTTAATTGCTTCGTTCTGCTCTTTCTTCTCTTGTTAACACGACGTATTATACTTTATAATTAACCGTGTACTCGTGAGGCATGAAAATTTTATCAAGTGCTTATTGTTATATACCATCGCAATAGAAATAGAAATGAAATTTGCTTTGAAAGAACTTTGAATAAAAATGAATATTTTTCGACCCCGTTCTCTTTTTCACTCTGGGAAATAGAGTCAACGTGAGATACGAATAATAAGAGCGATGGTTCACGGTTAATTCGAATTAGCATAGAATCGAATCAGAGTGGACGTGAATTTATAGCCGTCGGTCAAACATAAAGTCGACTTCTAACATCTAAAGATATGTAATAGTAATCCTTGATAATGTTAAAAAGAGAGACAAAGTTGTTAAATTTGTTATGCACTTTTACAATTAATGTGATAATATTCAATGTAAACACTACAAACTGAAAATCATAAGAAAATTGGCCCACAGAAAAATCCAATCAAAATGCAACAATGCATGCAAACATATTGTGGTTCTTTCCTAATCTATTAGAACAAGAAGACGTGTGCAAATTTCATACAGAAGAATCATACAGAATTTTGTCACACAGAACAGAAAACGGAACACGGATGATGCCCGAAAACTAAAAATTAGATCAGAAGCATCGGAGGCACCTTCGAATCATTCTTTATCCACGATAACTTCTTCAAACTTTAACAAGATCAACTCGATGTCTTTCGCAGCTCCTCGAAACTTCCAGCGAGGAAGCAAACGAGATAGAGAAAAAGCTCCGTTTCCGACTGACCTCTGACCTAAATCCATAATTAGCAAAACGATATAGCTGTATACGGAATGGGAACAACAGCGAACATCATCGTCTCTAACCTCTATCAACCGGACGCGCAACGTGTACCACCTGGTACACGATTCAATTTGCAAAAATTGCAATCGTTGAATCTAAGGGAACGAAATGGGAGACTCTTCGAGCAATCGAAAAATCGATGAACGAGCACGTGAAAGTTCCTTTAGACGGGGAACAACGAGACGGAGTCTAATTATGGTGGTTGTTAGCATCAGTGACTTGGACTTGCTCGTCTTTTCAGGTTCGTCAACTTTTATCGCGACCACGTTCTTCGTTCTAACGCCTCATCTTCTCGCTTGTTCTACTAACCGAGTTATTCGTAATGTCGCGACGGATATTGTTCATGAAGTCACTGTGCTCAACTTTACGGGAAATGAGGTACATGAGGTACATGAGGTCGTTTCGTTAACGACCGCGAATATTTAAAAAGAGAATCGCTTTCCGATCTTCGAGCAGTGAGGGATGTGTGTGCTCTGTCGTTATATACAAAAGCGTCTAGATTGTGTCGTTGCGATTACTATTGTATCATATTAACGTCTGTAATTAAGTAATTCTCTAATTAAATATTATAAATTCTATCTGATTACCTGAGGTAAAATTAACTGCCTTTGTCCACTTCAACCACACGTTTATAGCGCATTTTGGTATAATTCATTGACAGACTTTTGCATGGCAGTGGCAAAATGAACAGATTCGTAACTTGCTAGTCGTTTCATTCTCACGTTAGGAGATTTTGTATTAAGAAATGTACTTTGCTTTTGAGCCACTGTTCTCTACGGTGTATGTACGCTGGGAAATATAAGGTCTATATAAATAAAATCCATAAGAATTACGTATATGCGATAAACGATGCATTGCGATTTTATGTGACAATATCTGGAAAATGAATGAATGTCAAATGACGGAAGAAATATTTGATCTTCCTTGTCAAATATTTTACAGACGATAATCGGTATGCTCGAAGTCGAGGCTTTCTGATAATACCAATTTTCTGCAGCGATGAACGCAGATAATAAGTAATGAATGCTTGTGGTCCGATCTTACAGAAACGTCAAATATTTTCCAGCAAACATAGTATGTTTTTAAGAGCCTTAACGATCTTCCGCAAAATAAATTAATTAACAAAATTAATGAACAACTACTGACATTCCATCTTGCATTTTTCTTTCTCTATCTCATCATCGAGTACAAATATGCGTACTTCGTACACCAAGAGAGATAATACAGATTACTTTGTGCTAAAAAGTGTATTGGACAATTTTTTGCCAATGAACCAGAGAAAAATTCGTATGTTAAGAGGTTAAACACAGAGGGCAATTTTCTTAACCGGTGTCGGGCTGTAGCAACCACCTTCCAACCGGTTACGCATCCGCTTGTTTATGGACACGCGACGGTGAAAAACGATCGATGTCAGGAAATTATTTCGCGAAACGGTGGAACGGGTCGTTCTCGTTTTTCTTGCGGTTGTTATACCAAGAATGCGTCCTCAGTAAGAAGTTTTTATGATAATAAGGTTCGAGTATAAGAGTAATGATTTTCCAACGATGGCGTAAGCTATTTTAAAAGGCCAACTATAATATATTTAAAACCCTAACTAACTACTTATAATTATAATCCTCATAATGTTTTATACATGCATTGATGCTTTAATTATTGTTCATAAAAATACGGTACTTTACTGGAATTACTATCGTCCAGAATAAAAATAGCAGGAAAGAATAAGAACGACATAATCCATCACATAAAGCGTTAAAAGACTGCCTGTTGGAAAGAAAGTAACGCTTCCTCTCCTTCGCCCTTGTCTTCCGTTGCAGCTTTCAGGACTTGCTTTGTATTTTCATAGAAAGAAAAATTCCCGCGGAAGCTTTTTCTATCTACGAAGAAAATTCTTATATTAAAAAGAACACGCATTGAAACTCACGGAAATACCGCCGTGCGTCATATTTTTCATGCTGATAACGGATATTTAAAGCTACTGAAACGTTGTTCTGACTACAAAACGGAATTTATATTTAAACAAGAAGCGATGAAACGATAAAAGAGGTACACATGTTCTCATTCCCCTTTCCATTGTGAAATAAAACGTAAAATCGAATTTACAGGTCGGCAGAATGGAAGGTAACCAATTAGGAGTCTGGCGATACATCGATGCTTGCGATCAAGGCGTGTAAATCGCGCTCGATATTAAATAATCCGGCGTTTATTTATTCCACGTCGAAAGATTAGCCGAGTTTATTCGACAAACGAAAAATTCCCTCCGTTTGCTGCAGCGATATGCAACTTCCACTATATCCAGTCGTGAATTTATTTAACAGGGAAATGGAGACAGACGTACAAACCAATGTCACTGTCAGAACAAGCGATTCTCCTCTGTCAATTTCGATTTACGACCACGCTACGCATCCCGGTTTAATTCCCATCGAATCAGTTATAAATCTTCCATTAAACAAAAAAATCGAGCTAATAATTCTCTGCTTCGATTTCTCAGTTATTTTTATTAGCCACAGTATCAAAAACCACATTAGACACGTTTAGTTTACATGTTCAATAAATTTGAATGCATTCGCTAGAAAAGCGAGGAAACACAGTGGGACACGAAAGTATTTGGTAACTTGAGAATTTCACGATGGTCAAATCCCATTATAGCATTAATGAAGCTTCGAAATGTTTTGTATAACACATGTACTATGTTTATAAAAGATTTCTACCGAGTAGAAACGAAAAATATATTGTTTGGAATAAGATTTACCTTTCACGTATTGTATTTTTTTTTTAATTTGAGTTAGATTTAAGTTATGTCAGGTCGAGAGGTATACGCGTGTACCATAGAAATGCAATTTCTCTCAATGTTCAATTTAAAATAGTGAAACCTAAAAAAGAAAAAAGAAAAAAGAAAAAAAGAAAGAGAAAAATAGAGAACAATTGCAGAAAAACTGCTTTATTTATAAGATAGTCTAACAGATCGACTATTTAGTCATTTTAGACAGTCATTTGAAACCTTGGTAAAAAGAATCCTATAATTAACAAACGATGCTTGTATTCTTTCTATTTTCGGCGGCTCGAAGCGGAATTAAAATTACCAGGGAAACAAAAGCTGGGAAGCCTGGAGTTGCGATCGATCGATCGGCTGAAATTTGAAAGAACGAGTGAAACGGAAATCCTCGCACAATGCGCCGATTATAATTTACTCCGACGGATGGTCCTCTTTGCAAAAGTTTCCCCGGATCAATGATCGGCCGGAAGGAAGAGAAGAATAAAAAAAAAGGAACTCGCGTTGGAATCCATCGAACGCTTCTTCGATTATTTCCGCCCACGAACAAACGGGAAGAAAGCTTTAGAGAGGACGGTTTAATTAAAAATTATCCGCCTTAAGTATCTTTTAAGTTCGAATAGCGACTGTCAGAGATCGTGGCGCGTTTGAATGTGCGATTGATTCCGTTGAAAATCCGATTTATTTCTGAAAGTTCAGCGACGAACGCAGATTTGGTGATTTTCAACGAGATATCGACTTGTTTCTAGCACTTGATTGTCTGTTTTAATCATATTAATGAATGTGCTTAATCGATATTGTCTTTCACGATCGGTTTCTGTTGTTTTAATCAAATAAAACGGTTGATTGATAAAAGTGTAAAGGTTATTAAAGAGTGAATGTATTATTAATAGGTGACGATTGAAAATATTCTGACAATTATCGAATAATGGTTTCGAGAACAGATCTGATTACGTAGTGTTTCAACTTGTAGTTTTACAATAATCGTGTAAAACGAAGTGATCAAGCTTCGAAGAAGAAAATAACACGAAACACTTCCTCCTGATAGTAAGACTAACAACTCAAGTCCGAGGAGAGTATCGTCTCTAATTGCGGGCAATTACATCGATCAGGTTTCTACGGCGCTTCGAACAAGAAATTCCTTTCAACAATAATTTTCACTTATCTGAAATTGCTCGACTTTGCTATCTTTAACTGTCAAACATAGGAAGAAACTTCTGCTCGAACTTAATAAACATGTCTGAAGGTAAAGAATAAATAAGAATGTCACTTAGAGTCGGCATTAAAGATATCATATTCGAATCGCATATTATTTCCACGCTAGCGAAAGTTTACTTGCTTTTTAACGCTAATTTTATTAAACCATAAATTAATACGAAATTAAAATTATAAATTAAAGTCCGTAAACTAAATTTTTAACACTTTCCATGTAAAAGCAATGACCTTTCGAAGAAAATATAGCAACGAATATCGTCGAATATTTAAGAGCATTCGAAATCTGCTAATTTTGGAAATGATCATTTGTCGTTTCGAGCGAATAAAGTTCACCAAAAAGGCGAACTAAGACATTATCAGACAGAAAGAGCCGAATGTTCCGTAACGTTCGACTGTTTAATAAAAGACAAATGTGAAACATGAATGAGCCCCAGTTTCACGATTATTATACTTGCATGAGGAGCTGTATCTTACACGGAAAGTCACGCAAGTGGCTTAAACAAAGATTCATACAGCTGGAGTTTCGCGTAACGAATCGACACTGCGTTTCGTTCGTTCCTGTCGCGTAGGAAACTCAAACATCATCGCGAATATTTTAGATTACCATATAGCATATTAGCTGTAGAGCAGATTATAGCATACCTAAGCGTATATCTTTCATTTCCAATCGTTAAATTGAAGATCTTTATGCAAGTTTATATTTTTATGAACGTAACGAAATAATTGGAACCAGAATAAAAACTTGCTTCACCAACTGAATATCACAGCACTTACAGTCTTTTCACCTTTAAATTTTGTACAATTCGGATGATTTGGAGCGTGATATTCCGTGGAAAGAAATATTTATTCGAACTTTGTCAAGATCAGCAGTATTTTATTACCGAAGAAGAGACTCGGTAATTTTCAACCGGATTGAGATTTATAGCCATAGTTGTAAGTAAGTTTATATTTAAATTCGGATAAATTCATATAACTTCAGCGAGTTAACCTACTTTCATTTCGTTTTCGTATCAATTACGAATTAATATCCGCTACAAAATACAACACAGGAAGATATATGTTCCCGTGCAAAAAACACTATGAGGAGTATTGAAGATATTTGCAAAAATAGATTTTACTTGCTACAAAAACCATTTAAATTGTTAAATTTACCATTACATTTACCATTACATCGATGCAACCTGTATATCTTTTATAAACGATATCTATAGCAGTATCGCGGGGGAAACATTGAAAATTAGCGAATATCGTTAATTTCACGACTTTACATTGAAAATGATTACCGATAAACTCCATCGAACCGCACGCGACGCGCGCAATCGAATATTTCCGGCTAGCATCGTGAACCTTTATAAATGAATGGAATCCGGGAAATAAATTCTTGCCGACCGATCGGACCCGATTCCACCAGCACGATATACCGTGCGAACCGAGACGGGACTGATTCCAACGTAAACGAACTGCGTTTGGAATACCTGGCGCCGAACGTCGGCGAACCTGAATCTATTAGAATTAATTAATAAGTTATTTAAGCGGCAATAAGGCCGGATCTACCGAACCAATTAACTACTGTTCCAGGCAATTAGCAGGCTGGTTATATTCCATCGCTATTACAACGTTCACAACGAAATTGAATTTTTCCGGATCGCGAAACGCGATGCTGATACTCGATCGTTGTTCGATTCTGTTTTTCCATTTTCGTTCTTGGTACAGCGAAATTTAGCCTCTTTAACGAGTTATATTTCATATCGTCCTCTGTTAACTATAGAACTACATGCAGTAATGTTTCCAGTCACTTTTTGCTCTCCACTTTAATTAATATGTCTTATTTAACGTTTTGTTTTTTTTATTTTTCTACATATGATGAAATAGGTTACAGGTCTCTGTGTTTCTTATGCTGTAAGCAGAGTTATAATAATAATTTATTTGATTTTGATCTCGCGAAATTCTGATCAATTCTAATCCTCATTTTTAATCACACAATTCCTTATCCGATCTTCTCATTCATCCTGTCATACTTTATGCTTATGCTGTACTTAACCTACTTACAGCACAAGAGTCTAAGTAAAGTTAGATTATTTATATCTATATGTATATATGTATGTTGGTATGTATACGTAGACTGTTACGAAATAACGACTAGATATTTGAAATTGAATAAAGAAACAAAGATGACACGAAGAAAATGATAAACTGGGTATAGGAAAATTTAACATGTTTACTGAGAAGTGCTATTTTCCAATGAAGTAATTATTGCAATTTCCAAGCTATCTATAAAACAAGATATCTAGTGAACATATGATAATTCATAAAATTTGTCATCTTTTTCACTTCATCTTTCAAGCAATTAGCCTTAGCTTATTTACCTAACTCATCTATGTAAAAGTGACACAACTGAAAGAAATTTTTCGATAGAAGTATAGAAGAAAAGAAAATAGACAAAAAAGATATAATAAGAAATATTATTTCAAATTGTATTAAAAATAATTATTTACTAAACACGTAACATTGACAAAAGGGATAGACTCTAGGAACCAATAATGAAATATTATTTTTGTAATTTTCAATTCTTATTCCTGGAAGTTCCCCTTTGCTGGTCCTGATACTCCTCACACGACACTGACCATTTTTAAACTATGCCGCTTTAAAAATACACGTGCCAATTCTATATCACGTCCCTAGAATAAAAGAATTTTGAATGATAGAACTTTTGGCCCTCGTAAACCGACGAATCTTGTCAAAACATTTTACCAACAGCGATTTCGAAGCGCATAGAACGATTCATACAAGACGCTATAAGATCCACGTAATGTTCCAAACATCTTTCGAAGTTGCTGGAGGGTACAGTCTGGAAAACTATCGCGATTTTCCAAAGTCCGGTGAAAAGCAATCGCGACTCTTAAACGAAGATCCTCGACGGTAGGCTTATCGTGGATCTCGGCAAGTATCTCGAGGGTTATCGCGGCTCCTTCGCGAATCCCCAACAACTTATCACCGGCCTTCGACAACTCTGGATCGCCATCTTTTTCGAGCACCTTCGAGCGTTCCCCGCCTCTTTTGCCTTTTCGCTATTACGCCTTGTTAACGCATCGAGAACTAGCGCTCTAAGCCGATTCTCACGTTCCACGGTGAAAATAAATGACTTCAATAAATCCTCGACGAAGCAACCGTAAATCGAAGTATCGCGTGTGACTGATGGACGTATCTTAAAATTAAATATTAGAATAAAATCTTGAAAAGAATCTTAAAGATAAAGTTATGGAAAAGGTTACTTTTTTAGTTCCCCGCTCTTTCAATTTTTCAATTTCTCAATTTTTCGTTTTTTTGAATTCGTATAGTATTTATGTAAAAATATACATTGTCGTTTATAGAAAAGAAATCTAATTCAATTACAGAGATTTGATGAGATTGTTATAATATCGAATACAGGGAGCATAACGGGAGAGTATTTTAGATATATTAAGCCTATTACACGCGATACTTCTGATAATAAACTTGGATATACTCTAACATAGTGTTGAATGTTTTCCTCTTGACCGCTTAATTAGAGCGTCAAAAAACTGGTTCGATGTTAAGTGATTTGCCGAGAAGTAAGAAATTGGACAGTTTGATAAATGTCCGATAGCCGTGTTCGATAATGATTCTTAATTTTAAGTTCGAACCTATTTCCTATTCTATGACTGATCTTGATAAATATTAAATAATTTCAATGTAATGGTAATTTATTATCGCATTTCTAAAAACTGACTTTCCATGATAAATGAACATAACAGATTTATCACGCTCACGTTATTTACGAAACCGGTATTCTGCTTCGTATCTTCAGCTCAACTTTAATCGAATGGATTCTTTCTGCTTATAAAATCAAATAGTTGTTACGAATACTGCTATTCAAAGACAACAATGTAACGAGATATAAAATTATACTTCGAAGTATATTATCAAACAATCTTTTCCCAACAACGATTATCAAAAGATACATTTAATTGAGAGAACTGAAAACCGCATTAATCTCTCCTATTATCGTAACAAATGCAGCTCGAAAGTCCTTTCGGATTATTATACATGGTACAAAGGACTGTTGGGTCGAACCGTGGAACAACAATCGCGGTATGAGACAGCAGGTTACTTAGTTTCAACTCTCTGGATATCTCGCTATCGTGCCTCTGCCATGTACATTGGCTCTTTCTCCATTGGATATCAACGTATTTACACGAATACACGCGTATACTTTCGGCCGACAGTCGCAGTGACATCTAATTTGCCTATGAAACTTACCTTTTCAACTAAAATTATGCTCTCATTTCTCATAACCGTCTATAAGCGCCAGCTCCTCGTTCCGGAAGTGCTCTATCGGAAGTGTTCTAGCAGAGGTATATCTCTTCTCGTCCTCGCGGAATGAAATATTAAAATGCAACGCAACCAGAAACTAGACTGAGAAAGTAGATTCGGTGTGCTACTTTGCGTTTTGAGGAGAAACGAAAAGTAAATAAAGTGTTCTCTCGTATCGTAGATTCGTTTTGTTTTTCAACAAGATTCGTTTCAACTTTTTTGTCGTGCCAATATTGCTACAACAGTTATTTATTATAGACTACAGCTATACAGATTCCTATATGCTGTGCGTCTGAATGATAAAACTAGATACAGTGACATATGAAACCCTCGGAAGACAAACCGATCAATTTCGGAAATTTTATAAATTCTTCAATTTCATTTTACCCGGCTACATGATTAATATCCAATTTTTTAAAGAACGAATGGTTTACTCGTGTAAGTTCCAAGTAAAGATAAGTAAATTCCAAGATAAGTTCTTAAAAACGATGTTTCTAATATATAATTGATTTTGATTAGTGCGGTTTCTGAATAAAAGATATTTTTCGTAAATAAGCAATAAAGTTTTGCAAAAAAAAAAAAAGAAAAAAAACCGAAGGCACGATTAACCTTACACAGTTAATATCTTTGAGATCGTGAAAAATGTAAGACGTAAAAGAATTTTAGCGAAATTGCATGTTGCGTTTAAGCTGACAATAATTGAGTATGGTTCATGCAGCTAATGTGTTAACATTAGGGTTGGATAATATAACGTTCGAGGGAATATAGGTACATATAATGAATTAATTGATTACCTATTAAACATATTTTAATACGAATGTCCATTTTAAAGTTCCATTTAGTCTTGTTATGATATTTATAAAACTGAAATTAGAAGTTATAACTTTTCTACTATACGATTAATAACGAAATTTAAGATGTTTCGTGGACTAATAACGAGGCTTGAATTTGACCGAATTCGATAAATTTCGTTAACCTTGTTCCATCCGTGCAGAATCTTTCGGAAAGTTAATACAGAAGTTGAATTCAGTTCGCTAAAAGTATAACGACCCTGCTTCCAACTTAACTCGGGCTCATTCAAGCCGCTCTAAGTTATTCTTTTGTACAGCAAAAGCCAGAAAATGATCCTCGTTCGTACTAAACTATCGGGGGAAAATGTTTTTCTTTGAAGGAGAAATTTTAAGATTCGTTGCTGTACTTTGAATTCAGCGCACTATCTAATCAAAGAAAGCTTTTCTCCATAATATCTCTACTGAAGAATTTAAGTCGATTCAAATTTCAACGCGAACTGTCTGCTATAGAATCGATTTTAAATATAAATACTTATGCCGTCTAAAATAGATACGTGTAATAAAGAAAAATCATTTCCCTTGGAGAAAAATTAAATTCGTGATGCATAAAATATTGTCTTAACCTTTTGTCTTATAATATCGAGTGAAATTTATAACGTAGATTAAGTACAAAATATAACGAAGACAAACTATTATACGTGTATCAAAGTTTAATTTTAATTTCGAGTGTAATTCCAATTTACAAAATGATGGATTACCGAGTTCGAATTTACGTAAAACGTTTTAATATTCTGATTCGGGCATAATATTAACCGTCTCTATAAATTCATGTGCACACGAATTTCGATATTAAACATTGTCTACCACGCGAGCAATATATTTTAATATCATGTCAAAAGTGAAAAATGATTTGGATCAGTCTATGTTCAACGTCTTAAACTTAACAGAGAAATATACACGACCTTACAATATACAAAACCTTACAATAAAGTACTGTCAATTAACTATTCAAATCACCGCCACATACCGTGACAAACATCTACCAAATACACTTATCAAGCTTTCGCGCGTATCAACTGCAACCCAAAATCCTATACAAATAAATACTCCTCGCACTCGTTTCACTCTCGACACGCATGATTCAAAAGCGACGGGGTTTCGGCATACGGACGCGTGCCGCAACGACGATTCCTGCAACAACGTCTAATTTAGTCGTCGGGCCCCGCATTTTCCGCTCTATATAAGGATTCCCGACGACGCCTGCAACGGCACCGTCGCGCTGGATTATTGTGCGGACGAAACGAGTATTACGCTGCAAATGACAATTTGTTAGAATTCTCTCCGGGCTTTCCGTGCCTCTCACCCCCGGAGCCGTGTTCCTACACAAGCTGCCTGCTACTTTCGCCACGCTTCGCGCAACCGCCGCCTCTCTCCTCCTGTCCTCTTTCCGTTTCCAACCCCCACCGCCAGCTGTACCACCCTGTACGGGTAGGAGAATTCGCGTTCAGCCAGCACCGCCACTTCGTCCTGGAAATATTTCAGAAACAGCTCTCGGTTCTTGGCATCGTACGTTTCGCGAAACAGCCGGTATGAACCAGAAGGAGAAAGGAAGAAAGAGAGAGAGGGACGAAGAATCTCGCGCGGGGGGGGGGATGACACAACGCACAGGCTGCGACTACTTTCGCAACCACCCTTCGTGTTCTTTTGTCTCGTATTCGCATAGGGAATCGCGGCGTGGGGCTCGATCTGACCGCAGAACCGCAGTAAGAGAAGCAGCCAGTGTGCTTTCGCGACGAGGGATGGCGAAGGAAAGAGAGAAACGGAAAGGAAAAGGGGTTGGGGATAGAAGGTCGGAGGACTCCGGGTAGACGGCGAGGCAGGCCAATATGATAAGGACGTATTTTAAGGTTCGATGAGCATCGGTTTTCCTCGTCTTCCTTGTACAACCGATATACCGCATTCTTTCCCCGGTACCTCTCAATATCGCCGGGTTCAATTGATCGTAACCCATTTTATATATTGGCGCGGTAAAAATGTCGCGTTTCCTTTTTTACCTGCTTCTCCAGCCTCCTACAATTTCTCTCTCTCTCTCTCTCTCTCTCTTTCTCTCTCTCTTTCTCCCTTTTCTCTTCATCTTTCCCTCGTTTCCTCGTATTTCTTTCCTTTCTCTTCCTATATCTCACCGAATCGTTCTTCTTAGTTTCATTTGATTCTTTTGTCATTCTTTCTTTCTTTCTTTCTTTCCTTCTCGGTCCCATTACCTTGGTTTCGAACACTCGCGTGCTCCTACACCAGATTTTTTCTTCCCCACTCTCAACTTTCCTCTGTTCTCTGCTCTTTCGCTTGGATTCTTTCCGGTGTGCGCGAGGCCGAGAGCCTCGAAGTCTTTCTGCCTGGGCGGAACGATTGCGCCTGGATCCAATAAACGCACTCCATTGTAACTACCAACCGCGGCTAATTGCGACATAGAGCGAATTCCATGGCTGGACGGAACGGATATCTTTGAGGTAAGACATCATGCTTGAACCTGGTCAAACGCGGAACCGTCCAACCGGATATCCTTCCTGACTTTTGCGGTGGCTCGTTTGACGCTGCTACGCCGGGCAATCTCTTCTTCCGGCTATTTTCAGCGTCTATTGCTCGAGAGAAACGCTCGAGAGGACGACGAGGGTGAAATAACTTCGAACGAGAAGTCATTTGATATTATTAATTTTTTTTGTAGATGAATATGTGAAGAGCATACGAGGGTTCTTACTTGAGGGGTTTCAATGAAATCGTATATATTTAAACGCGTTAATCAGAATGCATTTAATATCGTTGCGCGGCCGTCACACAACTGGTTTATGCACAATCGTTTATGATACTTAGGAAACTCGTATGTACAATTAATTATCGTTTACACAAATATTTAATAACACAAGGATAGAACGCGACCGTTCACTATCAGGTACCAAAAGTGTCTGTCGTCCAATATTTTATGGATATCGCCGAAAGTCGATCGTTTTCTTTCCATTCCACCGTGGCACCCGTTGGCTCTGGCATTCCACGCCGCGACTATTAAATACTCGAGTTCCATACTGTCACTGACTCGCAACAATATATTATGTATGTTCCTCCAGGGCGACGCCGAAATCATGTACGTATACTTATTATGTTAATTTCGGCACGCCACATTATTATCACGACGCGTTTTCTGTATTACATTAACATGTCCGCATGACAAACCTATATAAGATGTAAATTTCGTCCGTGATTTTCCACAACAGAATGTGAAAATTGTTCGCGATTTTGTGCTTTAAATTAATATTTCAATATTGCCAAGTGGTAACACCAATAATAACATGTTTATCTCCCGATATGCGAAAGTATATCCGACAGGACGACATTTTATTCGACCCGTTGTAGAGAATAATATTGGAAAAATAAAAAAAAGCCTAAAGAAGGTCCATCAGATTTATTCGTACAATAATTTTCCGCATCTAATAAATAATAATGCAGGCTCATGAGTCGATGATCGAAGAATCTCAAAGAATGGGAAGACCTCTATTCCCAATATACGTACACAAAAGCACCCTTCCTTTGCTATACTACCCTCGACAACACTATTCATCCATACGAAAAGGAACGAAAAAGAAACGAAAAAGAAAACGGCGGCATGACAGCGCAAAATCGAAAAGATCCCAATCGATGTGCCGCAACGTGAAGGTTTAAGACATCCGTCTCGATGTGGAGAGAGAAGGGTCACCGAAAAAATTTCATTACACCTACGTTTAGGAGCCCGTGAATTCTTGCCAGCCTCCTTTCGCCCATTCATCCACAAAAGAGTCTTATCGATAGCGCTATTCGTTCCGCGCTCGCCTCCGTATACTCGTTAATGCTCAGTCGTTCCAAAAGAGAGAGTTCCCGGATGGCCTAAAAGTTTCGCCGCCTGAATCTCTCTCTCTCTCTCTTTCTCTCTCTTTTTCCCTTTCTGCTTTGAATGCGTTCTATTAAAACGAAGGCCAATGAAAGATTCACTTGGTAAACAGGGATGAAATCGAACCATGGATAAGAGAGCGGAAGAGTGGGCATCCGGTGAGTTTTGTTTCGCAAACAGAAAGAAATACTGGGAGACGATTTCGTCTCTTTGTCGAGTCGTTCGGATATTTGAAATCTGCTAGAGAACAGTGACGAGATGTTGCGATTTTGTGCTAGTGATATCGTGGTGGTTAGAGAGGTTTGGTATTTGTAGTTATGCAATGTATAGAAGGAGGATTTTGAGAGTAAATGTTGGTTACTGGAATAATGGAGTAGGTGATGTTAAGATGTAAGGGGATCTAATGGAAGATTTATACGTTTATGACGATATGATACATCTTTAGCACGCTGTGCGTGTACGTGACATCTCAAGATCTATGCAGCGAACTGACGTTGCAATTTTTGCTAGTGACGCTGAACGATCAATTAGATTTATATTTAAAAGAGATTAGATTTAAAAGAGAACATATGGGGATCGTACTTTTTAAACAAAATCATACATCTTTTAACACATTAGTCAGAATACAGTTAATATATTAATTTCAATATTGCAAAGTAACAGAGTGTTTATCTTAAAGTTTATATTCAAAGTTATTTTATATCCATTTTCAATCCTATTCTATATCCATTTGCCATATATTACACAGAAAAAGTTAGAACTTTTACTTTTACTTTTAGTAAAGATACTAAAGATGCTAAAGAAATCGAACGAACGTCTTAAGGAAAATATGCAACCCTGAAAGCTTAAAGAAACAGGGTAGATCTAACAATTTTTTTCGTTTACAAGTATTTAGTAAGGGATCGAGATATTTATAAGAAATTTTAAGCAGCATCTTAATTCTGTGTTCAGGTTTTTTTATTACATAAAATTGCTGATCGACGAAGTGGTACGACATTGTTCGACTGCATGGATATGGATAGCAAAATCTTGTTCGCTTACACCTAATGGCAAATGTGACCGGAATATAAAAAGCAAAAAATTTTTCAAATAATTGTTTACAATCTTATTAAAATAAGAAAATGACGGCTTGTTAAAAACAAAACATTATTTTTGGCTGAAAAATTTACTCTTTACATTCCAGTCATATTTGCCGCTGCGTGCAAACAAGATAAGGTTCTACTGCATATGGAGTCGAATAACGTTGTAACATTCCGTCATTTTGTAATCTTATACAATAGATAAAAAGATATGAATCCAGAGTTAAGATGTTGCTTTAAGTCCCATATAAAAATCTAGATCCTTTATTAAATACTTATAGGCGAGAAAAATGTTAGATTTACCCCATATATTCAGACTACCAGGATTGCATTGAAATTTCGTAATAATGAAACTGTGAGAATCGACAGCTTCGAACTAGGAGCAATTTTGAAAGAGCGACGCTCTGCTATTTAACAGATTTATATTTCTAATAACGCAATGCATACAAGCAATATGATACGAGAAATATAAAACGCGGTGCTGAGGCGAGTTGCGCGATGTGTCGTCAAGCATTGTGCAAATTTGCAGTGGTTGCGATTTTACAACATGATTAGATAGTTTTGTATTTCTAAAGACGCGATGCACATAATAAGTGTACACATGATCTGGCAGTCACACGCTAGATGTTGGAACGCGAAGATGTTAAAGACATTGAATAGATGTACTATATAAGAGCCGTGCGACAATATAATGTCACTGAGATTTCGTTATGCGATAGCATTATGTGATTCGACAGCTTTATTCGGTATTTAAAAATACTGAAATTTGCTCGGCAGAAGTGAAAGATCTTAGAGTATTTTCTCCTCTTCTGAGCGAAGGAAGATATTTGTTATTATTTCTAATGAAGTAACAATAAACATTCTGTTAAAAATATTGAAGTATATTGAACAGGAATTAAAGGTGCAAAGAAAAGACATTATTTCTTACTATTTTTATGATGCAATGCACGCAATTCCCAAATTTGTTCGATAAAAACGAAAAACGTTAGAGTATTTTTTCGCCTTCCGATAAGATAAAAGATAAAAGAAAATACTGCAATATATCAAACGAAATTAAAATTCTAAGTTATTTCTTTATCTTCGCTTAGAAGAGTTCTTATTTAAAAAAATGTCTTATTTCACGCAAGAAAAGACGAAGAGTACCGACGATCCTTTTTCTTATTATTTCTTATAACGCGATGTACATACACGAATACACAAATCGCATCGTTGAAGGAACAGATTTGTCGATTTGTACAATATCACCACTGCAAAAGTTGATCTGCCAAATCGTACAGCGTCACCGTCACAAAATCACAACATCGCAAGGGTCATCAGTACCAGCCCTAAGAACAGAATACCAGCGTGAAAACGCGCTGCCCTCGCACTGCCTGGGATTTATCTCTTCTCGATCACGATCGCAGCGAGAGGAATCCAATAAATGCAATCTCTATCGTAGCTGGGAGCTCAAGCTAATTACGAGAGAACAGAGAGTAGACGGGATAGCGTTGGTCGTGGAAGAATCAATCGGATATCATGGACGAGCGACAATCGATGCAATAGAGCCAAGCAGACGGCGGCGAAATACGAATCCATGGATAAACTCAACGAAAAATCGGCGGACATTCTTCGAATACGTATATCTCTTTCTCGATTCTTTGACACGACTCCTTCTGTTGAACGCGTTCTCACGATTCTTTTGTGTATGGTTCGCCTTTGTAGCTGGCCAGATACGAGTAACGTTTAACGATGTTAACGTGGAGCGCGTGGACGTACAACGCGACGTACAGTGGACCCTTTTTGGCACGAGATCAGAGTAACGCTCCGTATATTCTGTTACCTATGTTTCTACAGCATCAGCGCCGGTATAGCGAACTTATAAAATTGGGCACGAGTCAGAAGCAGTCCGGTATTTGGACGTTGGAACAAAGGAATTAAAGTTAAAACCTTGGCTAGAATGGTACGAACAAATTCTTTATACGTTGCAGACTTCTATCTACGTTCTTCGTTTTTCCATTACCTGAAATAATAATTAATTCAGATATTCTTATTATCCTGGCAGAAAAACGATTTCGAGATCTACTTTATGGTTATTTCGCAATTTTTAATATCGTTCATGTTTGACATTCTATTTAGACAACTGAAGCAGTAAACGAATATTATACGTGCTGTAATTAATGTAGCATTTTATTCTACGAAACCCTAAGAAAAAATGCTCTGTGCGTGCATAAATAAACCTTCCCTATGAACGAGCTGTAGGACGTTAATGAGGACGTTCGCTCTATGATTTAACTTACAGCTTTCCTACACCGCGAATACTTAAAACCCTCCGTGTCTTTCCACGAAGACGCTGGCGATAGTAGTTTCTGGTACTGCGCTTAAAACTCGTTCGCAGTGTTGTTGGGGACGGGGTCCGGCGCGCGATCGTATCGTTCAAAGTCGAAGTGCCGGGACGAGGCAGAGACGAGTCTCGTCGATTGAAAAACTTTCGAACTAGACAAGTTTAACGGGGCGCGGGACACATTTTTAGCGAAACGAGGCGGTTCGATCGTGTCTCCGTTTCCCCCGGGCTGTGTTTGTTCCGGCTGTTCCCCGGGCAATCGATGCCACTGAAACAATTTCCAGCAAGATTACTCGGTTAATTCGAGGTTGGAGTCAACAGACAGGCAGCGAAGACCGCATGACAGGCTGGGAATTGTTTGAAATAGTGGGAACGCAGCCTCTCTCGCGGGGGCGTCCCTATTTGTGTGTATGCGTCTGCTCTTTCCTTCTCTTTTTTATTTTCCTCTGACCGAGTGCAAATTCGTTTCTGGCCACTGCTCGTTACTGTCGATTGATGTCGACGTTTAATTACGAAAGTACGCGTTCCCGTGAACCGTACGACCCATTCGCTACAAACGGCAAACTGATCGACTCACGCGTCCGCGCTTTTATGATCTCTGTGAAGCGACGCACGCGGTTATGCTAGACGGAAAATCGGTCGCATTTTCACCACGCGACGCGACGTTGCCTGCACTGTCCATTACGTGCTGGTGCTGCGTGCGTTTTCACGGGGATTTCTTAACTCGTCAGTCAGATTCTTTAACGAAATTCTGTTTGTTAGTTTTTCCTTTCTAACGGCACTGCGAATATTTCTCGATATTTTCTCGTTTTCTTTTGTTCCTGCTGATCACTTTCGGGATAAATGTGTCATTCATTTTGAGAATACAGCGCTTAAAGTGACAAGCCGGCTTCGTAATAATTCGATATTTTAGTTACTGTCAAAACGGTCGTTTCGGCTTAGGTAATTTTCTGATCAAGTAGTTGAAATGAAATTAGTTGAGGTGTTGAATGAAAAATGATGATTTGGGTATATATCTACTTCTTTCTTTCTTCTTTTTTTTTTTTTTATTTAGGGTTTATAGTCGCACTGACTATTAAGGTCGTGAGTGACTTGACACAGTTACGTTTATTTTGTTGTACTGTACATGGAGATTAGAAAATTTTCCTCACTGGTTTTACATGGTACATATAATAAAAAGCCGTACATCACTATAAGCTGATATATGTCTTTATTTGGACGATTTTTGGAAAAATTTACATTAAAATCGTTACGACAGATATTTTTATTGAATTCTATTCTAAATTATCTGGATGCGAATGATTTTAATCATGGGGAAGTTGTGCTACGGACTTTTGCGCGCAATCTGCGAATTCAACTGCAAATTTGAACGCAACAGAATTTTAATATAGTACGTAACTTGTACTAACTTCTAAGCTTGTCACACACT
Source organism: Bombus sibiricus (assembly GCA_014737505.1). Lineage (NCBI taxonomy): Eukaryota > Metazoa > Arthropoda > Insecta > Hymenoptera > Apidae > Bombus > Bombus sibiricus. The sequence goes on from JACXIM010000188.1 coordinate 525,638, forward strand.
CACACTGATATTCTGGACGCAAACTATTTTTTCATATAACAAAATCTGCCGTGAATAAATGAATTCTGTCGAATAAATTTTCAATTCTGTGTTCAAAGAACTTGGTGGAGGCATAATAAAAAGTTGAATTAAACAAGTAATAACAAACTGCATGGAACAAATCAAACTATTTAACGTTGATATTAAAAAATTACTGTCGCGTTCATGTTCGATAACTATTCCAAAATATCCGAACAAATTTTCGCAAACTTACTTTTATCAAGCCGTTAAATCTCCTTCTAACATAAAGCCGAACTAAAATCCTTCATGCCGAAAACTATTGATCGAAACTTTAATATCTTTCCGATATCGCGCGCTCCTTTCTCTCTCCTCTATTTCTATACACAACGGAACGCCATAAAACGAGTAAGTTAACCGTCTGTAAAAGCAAGGAATTAAACTATAAAATCGGAGAAAAATTGTTAACGTCACTGCCGACAGAATTCTGAGCCCGAAAAATTCGCGTTATATCAGCGAATCGTTTAGTGGTCCGTCGTGACACGTATCATATCACGTTTTACTATTCATACATTGAAATTTTTCGCAGATTTATATTCCGTTTTCATTGGTATTGTAGAAGGATGGCCGGGGAAGACTGCCGGAATATTTCTGAGCCGCGTAAAAACTTTCATATCGGTATTGTCACCGTGGACCGGTTCCGCCTTTCAGCTTTTGTATTTTGATTCCGGCCAAGAAAGAAATATCCATTCTGTAAACGGGACATAGGACACAGCAAAGAGTCGAACCGCGCCACCGCGATGAAATATGCAACGCGAGAGCGCGAATATTCGTTTCCATCTATCCCCGTCGATAATTGTAATTAAACACGTCCTACATATTTTACACTTTATAGCGCGCGATCACCGTAGCCGAATGAAATCGTTGGCTAAATTAATCATTCACGGGATTGCTAAATTACTCCGTCCAATTAAATTAGACTCGTTTATCAGGTTTTGCGTTATTCAATTTCGTTAACCAACCCACGTTCCGCGTGCATTTTTCCGCAAGATTGCGCGCTGCGATAAGTACCCACTCGGTTAGAACCAAGTGGTATTTTGAAAATGCTAATTTCGTGTGAAGCAGCTTGAAGCTTTATCGTTTATGTCTACATCGGTCACTTTGATCAGGTTGCTTGTTTCTGCACAATATTCTTGGAAATTCACGCGATCAGGTCGAAAGGAAAATGTTTAGCCTTTAGATTTTATTTGTTCTATAAGTAGTCTCTCATATCACGTGTGCATATTAACGAAGTAGCTAATATTAGGACTATCAATCTTTATGGAGCAAATGAATACAATCATATAAAGTGATATTGAGAAGTGATAATGAGTGATAAATGAAAAAATAAGTGTTTCTACTTCGACAAAAATCAATGTGAATTTTATCAAGTAGTTCCAGTATGTTCTGATTAATTGTAGAAACAGGAAACGTGAAATGTATCATGTTTCTTGCTTGACAGTTACATTGTTAAGACAATACGATACATCCTGAGTAGAATACGTTCTTAATTTCTTCATAAAGATTTCGTGCAGATAATTGAAAAATAACCAGCTCTAATTGTTCGACCACCTCGGCTATTGTTCGCGTCCTTCAATCTTTACGATCTTACGTAAAAACGAGAACATGATTCAACTTTTATTATTGATGTAGGCACTAATTGGTACATACATCCATTACGTTATAAGAAGACATTCAATATCTCAATTTGTAAAAAATATTCAGCTACCGCACGCTCTTTTATTCAAGGACCATAAATAAGGAGTTCGTTAAACATACATAAACGGTCGTGTGAGCCAGTAATGGAATTTTTTCAAACGCGTGAATTTATATCTACATTCATAAACCAAAAGAATGAATTTTGCTTCACGCATATGAACTCATACGGCTCAAAAAGCTAATTATTACGTACAATTTTTGTGGAATTTTCATTTTATTCATGGTCATAAAGAAGCATATAATTTTTCGAGAGGAAAAATTAATGTCGTTAATTATAGAAGCAAGTGTCCGTGCAAACGAAATAACCGCATGGTCAAACACAGTACGTGGATCACATTCCGGCAGGCCACGGTTCGGCTGCAGCAGGCCTAGTTAATTGTATAAACATGTAGTCGTCAATATAATTTCACCGCGATCGCGCACGATGATTCGTTACCGTTTCAATTAACCTTCCAGCTGGAACAACACGGTGGGTGAAACGCTCTACAAGTTCAAACACGTCAAACGCGACCCGGCGAAGAAAGTCCATCGACAGGTTAAATACTTCAATTTTCCTTGCGCACATTTGCACAAAACCGTGCAAAACGCGTTCAAATTACCAACGATACCATAATCCGCTCGTACCAGCGGAAGCTTGGCCAACCAATCAACTCGACGATTCTCCATCCCATCTACCGACGACTCTGAGCCATTCGCCCTCGCGGACGTTTTACAGTCATACGTCACTTTGATTTCACGCTGAAAGGAAGTGTGCACGCCTTCTGCGCGAAATCGCTGTCCGGCACGAAACTTACCTCGTAAAGTCCATCCCGGTTCCCGAAACTAGGGGAAATTTTTATCGCGTTAATAATCGTAACTCGCGTTTCACGTGCGCCGATATTAATGGACGATTGAACGCGGTTACCACGAGCCGTTACTGCTATAAAACGCAGCTCGCGAACCTCGCGGTCCAGTTACCACTCGTTTCCAGTACAATTCTCCAAAGTCGAATATCAATTCCATATCGTAAAATTTTTCGGCTGGCTGAACCACGGTCTTCTACGGTCTTCCGCGGTCCTCCAACATTGACCACAATCGGATCCAGTCGGACACATAAGTCATTGCCGACCGACTAGAGTTACCAGTCGGGGCTGTGAAACTCGACCAAGGAAAGTCGTGCTTGAAAACACGGTTCGTTGATTCGAGCCTCTCAAGGACGGCGAGCAGTCGCGACGAAAGCGGAGTTAGACTTCTGGTAGCGAGAAAGTGATAAAGCAAGTAGAGGTTTCGCAGTTGGAGGATGTGCGTTGGACGTAAACTGGTGTAAAAAGCGTAATTATTATAATCGTTGTTTGCTCTATCGGAGAATTTTTTAAAAATTCACGCGGAGAATTTTAAGATGTTTCTATTGCGAACACAGAAAAATGAAACATACGTGAAAAGATGGAAGAGTGGGTGTTTCGTGATTGGAGCGTGTAGAAGAAGTAACTTTTTATAATTGTTAATCATGGTAATTTGAACGTTCTAAATTGGAAATTGTCTTATGATGAAAATTTTATATACGTGAAGAGGTGTAATTAAGATTTATGGGCACTTTGTCGAGGAATTTGAAAAAATTTATCTGCGAATTTCGAGAATTTTCTATTAAAAGGTTTCCATTAACAAAGTCCTATCTGCAGGAAAAGATGAAACGAAGATTTCACGATTGCAGCATATTTTGTACAAAGTATGCATAAAATATGAATTAGCAAAGAATTGTTATATATGAATAATCATTCCGCAGGAAATTTTGTTGGACTCTTTTATAATATTTCTAGCAGAATATTTTCAGAAATTTCCCCCGGGAAATATTACATACGAATTATATAATACGATTATATAATTTCTTTCTCTTGCCAGTCACTGTCACGTACAATTAAAACTAACGAAAAAAATGTACGCTTTACAAAACTCTAATTCGAATAAATATGATCATATCCGATAATACGCCCTAAAAATGCAACATCCTTTGAATAACACTTTAACAGTTTCTCAACTACCATATAGTAAAAACAGAAAGCATGGAAAACTATCTCAAGGTATATATATATATATACAATTTCCTGCTGCATCTGCAAAATCTAACAAAGGAAGCGACGAAAAAACGAACAACAACGTTCCACTGTCAAATAAATCAATCCCAAAGAGTCATTGACCGGGAACCGGAGCGCAACGTTTCACACCTTAAACCAAGTTAAACCATTCGGGGCCCTTAACGAACTAAAATTCTCCAAGTTACACGTGCCACGATTAGTCACCCGAAACTAACCAACTTACACACGAAACACCAAAACATTCGTGCGCCAGTCTATTTATTACAACGAGCAGTTTTTACCTAAGCGAGTAACTTTCGAACAAGTCGAACAAAATGTCTCGTGCAAGTTGAACACAACAACCGATACACGCTGGTTCTGCCAAGCTCGTCGGCCAAACGACTGGAACTTGCATGGAAATAACGAGCTTCCGCTTTGTTACCCAACCATTGCCTTCCGCGTTGAGGCTCGCGAGCGGCCGAATTAATTGGATTAGCCTCGCGCGCACTTTTCTCCATTCTACACTTTGATCGTCGCTATTTTAGATAGTCGACGACGATAGCGACCCGTCTTCAGGACGCAGTCACGGTTTCCATCGAGAGAAAGAGACGGAGAATATGAAATCGGTGTCTTTCTACAAAGAGCTTGGAGCTGTTTCCTCGCCGGTGGATTAAAGTTCCGTTTCTTTCCTTGTTGCTTTCTTTCTTCAACCCCTCTTTTTCTTTCTTTTGACGTAATTAAAAGATTACGATCAGGAAGCTCTCGTCCTGGTCGTCGGAGATCGCGGCTCGATGCGGCTCGCGTTCAAGTAATTTGCAAGTTGGTCGACTCTAGTTAGTCTGCGATGATGCCGTGGACGCATCTAACGAGAAAAAACTTCGTTGAAATAAGAACGGATTCCGTCAACCCCGGGTGGCGCGCCAACTGCGCGGGAAAATTAACGTCGTGCGAGTGCGGTGATCGAGAAGCCGACGAAAGAGTTGCCGTTTATGAGGGAAATCTCATCTCTGTTTTAGGTGTCTTTCGAGATAAATTATTACGGAGAAGCAACAATTATGGCAAATGGAAGAAAATTTCACGTACCAAACGGAAATTTTAATTCCGCAAACCTTGCACCGTACGTGTAGAATTTGAATTCTTTCAATCGGTTTGATTATTAGCGCCTATTTTTATATGTAATTATTTTTCGTTTAATTTTTATCGTTATTCAGTTCTTCGTTTCTAAAAGTGGTTTTCAAAGTATCGACATCGGTACGGTACGGTATTTTAAAACTATGTTATAACGTGGGTACAGGTTATCGTAGGCGCGTACGTTCGATTAATAGCTTAACTAATATGGGCTAATTAAACAGAAGTGGATAGGAGATGATGAAAGGAATATACTGATTCTATGAACATATATACTATAACCTTTTTTAATAATGAAAATTTAAAGATTTAAAATGAAAGTTTCGAGTGCTCGTTGAAGTTAGATGAACGTACGTATCAAAATTTGAATACCAAAATGAAATATAATAGCATAACCTCCATATCAGCAAAATAAGCACTTTTTTACGAAGAGTTTTACCGACATGAATTTACCTATCGCGAGACGAGAAATAGAAGATTCAGAAAAATATAAATTTGCATAAACATTCACCCTCTATTTACTAAACAAACCACAATTCCTCTCGCTATCCCCTCTCGCAACTCTCTATTATGCACCTCATCGTAAAACTTCCTACACACCAAAAACTTACGAATTGTTAACCACCCGTCTTACAACATCGACTCAATCTCGTGTAATCACGGTGCAGATGTGTCGAGCATGGAATGTACCAAAGTTAAACTTCAGTTTTAATTCGCGGAGATTAAAGTCGGCCGAACGCAAATGTTCGTCCACGCCACGGCAATTAAACTTTAAGTGGCTAATTCCACCGTAGACACTGGCTAAAAGCATCACCAAGGCAAAAGGAGGTTGACAATAGCTGCGAGCACTCACGCCCTCGTGAAACGCGCGTATTACATGACCAACCCTCGGCGCAACAATCTGTTTCGAGCCAGCAAAAACCACTTTTGCCCCTTCTTCTTTACATACCTGTGCCACATTAAGTCTAGACTTCAGACTCTAGGCCCTAAAGCTATTACGCCAACAGTCCTTTGACCGCGTGAAGATTGTTACTCTTTCTCTGGCCGACTCTTGGCCGGCAAACAGTCACTCACTTAGGAAACTAGCACAATAGGCGCCGGCGAACGATTCCAGTCATGTCGAATCACAGAAAACGCTAGGCCCGAAGGTAGACGTCCAATTAGCCGTTTTGTCGGGACGAAAGACGCGCGACCACGGAGATCTCGTCACGAACAAGAAGTCAAGGAGGACGAAGAGGAGGCGAACGACGACGCAATAATTCGTCGATGACGTCGCCACGGTCTCGGACGTCAAGGATCGGGGGGATGCGACTTAAATATGTGAAAGCAAAGTCGATTCGGCGCGTTATACAGCTCGAGCGGACGATTAAGCGATGCGCAGTGTTTTATTTAATGTTGAGGGCGAAACGGAAGTAATTATAGCTCCTCGAAGCGTAAAGGAAGGTCCTAAGGAGGGAAGAGAGATGGTGGATGGTTATAGCCAGCGGGCCGAGAAACCAACGGAATCCAAGAGTGTACATGGAGAAAGGGTCGCAAAGAGAGAGAGAGAGAGAGAGAGAGAGAGAGAGAGAAAGAGAAGGAGAAGGGCAGTTGATACTTGATCGAGCAGGTGGTTAGACAACTTGACTGCGCTACGTAAACTGAAAGCATTTCATTAATTAAAGGTACCGATTAAAATCGTATCTTCTGGATATCACGTTAACGTTAATTAACGTGCTTACTCGATGTCATTTGGTTACCATGCGCGGCGACATATCGATCGACTTGATGGATTTTATATCGAGATTAAACGTAGTGTCAGGAAGATGGTTCGAACGATTCGTGATATGCAAAAACGTAGGTGGTAAGGCGTAGTAAACCCATAGTAAAATTATCTCTTTAAGGATTGTTGTAGAAGATGAATCGAGATTTTTACAAGAGTTCAGTTTTATCGACTTTTATAAGAGGATTATATTGTTTAACCCTTCCATTGACCGAACCATCGTTAAGCTTTGTAAAAAGTTAATTTTCAGCGAATATTAATCGCTAAGACATCTTTGCTGATATTTTGGTGCGAGAAACGTAACGCGTTAAAGTTTCATAGAATCGTTCAATTAATTGGTAATTTCAGTGTTGCTGAATCGGTGAATTCAATTTACTCTGCTTTATGGCGTTGTATATTTAGCATAATTTAGATTAATTTTTAATTCAGATATTTTTAGCGTGGTATAAATACAAAAATTTTTGTGTCGCTACTTCGATCTTAGCATATTTGAATTTTAGCACTGTAGTTCAATTATGACGATTAAAATGAAATTTAACTATTAAAATCAGCGTCCCAAAGATAGTAGGTAAAAATTCTATGAATATCGAATATTGTAAATATAATTAGGTTGGAGAGAATTAATTAATGCATTCTGTTCGAGAATGAATATTAATATATACACCAGGAAGATTTAAAATTAAATAGATCCACAGGGTATTAATGTTGACACAACGTTTGAATGAAATATTACGCAATAACGCGTGAACACCGAACAACATTACCCGGATATTTTCCATACAGCTACGAGTTAAGCTACATATTTCACTGAGCATGCAGACTGAAACAAATATATAATAGTTTATATTAAAAGATGCCTTTCTATAAATTCGACAATTTTAATCAAATAACTTGATTACTCCAAATTTTTATTTCTGTAACTCATCGAAAAGATACATAAAAATATATCACTACCTAAAAATTCGACAAAAATATAACATTCCAAAAATACCCTGAAATAGAATCGCATAAAATTCACTGTTTATCGTAAATTTGTTTATTGTATATCTCGCATCTCGTAAACATTTCGTCGTATATGTGCCGACTTACGAATTTATGGCACAATACGTTCTTCTACAATTCCAAAAAATATGGAAAACAGCAGGCAACGTACTCTCACTATAATTACACCATAAACTCATAACATCCCAATATACGAGTACAAATTCTCATTCCACCAGTCAAATAAATACAATAAAAATATCAATAACATCTAAATCTTTGTTAGTTTTCCAGATTAGACTATTTAAAAAGACAAAAGCTAACTTTAATCACTAATACAAAAGAAAAAGGTACGCTTTTAAAAGTCGTTTAAAAGTCGTTTAAAAGTCGTAATTTTCATATTTTGTATATTTTTTCATATAGTATACATTCTATGATCTTTTGCACTTTCAAATTTCGTGTAAATACATGATTAATTCACACCACACCCTGCATATATAACGCACCCTTATCCCGTCAACGAGATAAACAACGAATAAACCATCCAAGAAAAAAAAAACAAATCATCGAAAGAAAGAAAAAAACAACAAAATGTGCCAAAAAAAGATAAAAAAAAACCACAGAAAACGGAATGACAAACGCGAGCAAAGAAACAGCTAAACTACGTCCCTCATCCTATTCAACCCTTGGCAACCCTTGTAAAGACAGATGCTCGCGGCAGCGTAGGCGAGGGCGGCCGCTTTAATTTCTTTTTGTTCCACTTTATTTATACGGAACGAAGCGTTGCGCGCCGTCGCAGCTAATGCGCAAATTGAATCGTCTAGCGGCAAAAGCCACAGAATACACCGGCCATGTAATTTCGTTGCTCGCTAGCGAAAATGCGGGAAAGGGTGGGGGGTTTTTAACTCGTTTACCCATTGCGGTTCTAACGAGACCGCTCTCGTCGTGGCTCGTCGCGCGGCTCGCTCCGCTCCGCTCGTGATCGCAGTCCCGGCGCGGGGCAGATCCGCGCGATACGGCCGCACGGACGGCCGATTGTTTGCCAAATGACGTTACAGCCGCGAATCGAGCCTGCCTCGAGGGACACGAAACCGCCTTTGATCCTGCGAATTTCACCCTGGCCGCAAACGCGGCCACGTGGTCGCGTCGATTCCATTCGATTCGCTTTGTAGCCTCCAAGTCGCGTGCAATACTCGCAGATACCCCCAATCAGATTTGTCGCCTGTGTCGTCGTTTGACCAGCGAGCTGCTCGTTATTAACGTAATTGCGGCGCTCGTCATGTATGTCTTCTAGATTAGAATGTATACACGTGACGATCTTGAAGCAGTCATTATGAGACTGCGGATTTCTGCGGATTTCTGCGGATTTCTGCGAATTTTTGTGAAACTTCAAGATACCAAAATGCGCACAAATAACGTTTCGTAGATGAAACAAATTTCCATCGAAATCTCATTTCTTCGGGTATGTTCAGAAAAATATAAAAATGCATAAAAGTCTGCAGTGTAGTCATTTATACAAATTCATACTTTTAACGAATATAATACAGAAAATGAAACTTTGATAGAGAATTGAATGGCAACCTCGAATAAGAGTCTAAAGCACATTTAGCACGTATTGGATTAGCGTTAGGATCAGGTTTAAAAAACAGTTTTCAAAATTACACTGTTTTTTGGATTTCAAGCATTTAATGTTTCAGTTTGTTCAACATTACATCGCCTTCTGATTACGTTCGTTTTCAACCTGTGCGTACTGGAACGATCTATAGGTATCGTACAACCACACTCTATTGATAACTCAACTTTGATTAAAATGTATTATCGATCATTATTCGAGGTTTCCACTTAATTGTTTTGCAGATTTCATGTCAAATCAGACAGAATGTGAATGAAATTTCGAAACAGAGAGAAAAGTTTATCAGCTGATTCATTGATATGTGTTTCTAACGCAAAATACTATTGTTCATAACTTGAAAGATAGTTACTGTCCTCCTTTGGACAATAAACGCACGTGACTAAATCGCTCACATATTAAAATACAATTTTCCTGTTTGTCAGTGACGATTCACGTAAACTTAGCCCGGAGGGTTGATTAAATATAAATTCGAATTTGCCTCCAATTCGACGAATCCGCATTTAAATAATCCCTGCAGGGGAGCAAACGTATTTTCTGGTTGCATTGCCCGCGAATGTACTGAAAATGTTAAAAAATCCAGTTAAGCCGATTCTCTTTATTACATAACATGAACACACCGGCGAACGTAATATTTTTCACGTTAATATTTAATTCCCATCGTTCCCTTTTATTGCGTTAGACTCATCAAAATTAGATAACGTCATTATGGTACAAAAAATAAAAAGTAAATAAAATTCGACATTTAATCCAGCCACTTAACTCATTACTATAACTTCGCTGAAGGTTCATCCGAATAATTTTTCTCAAAAAAAATCCCCTACGTCAAATTACCAAACGAACAATTCCTTAGCCTTTATGGGATGAATGAAATCCGCAAAAAATAGCAGTGTAACGACGTTTATAGTAAACAATGAAATAAAACAGCTTCGCTACGGCTCAGAGAGTGAAACAAAAATCGACTTAACCCGTTGTCGTACTCTCGGTGCAGTTTCATAGCAACAATCCTTTTCGATCCACCTTCAGATTAAAAATTAAATTACCAAATAAACAATGCTTCAACTTCGTGAGATAAAAGAGATCCGCGAAAATGGTATGATAACACAGTTTACAATTCACGAGAGAATACGGAACGAATCGTAAACGTTAATACACGTTAATACATCGAGTTGCTATGTGCAGTGGTTGATGAACCTGCGATGGTTGAAAGGGGTAAAGAACAGACAAAACAGAAAAGGATACAGCAAGATGAACAGGTCAATATGGATGGTACAAAAGAACGTGATGGTGCCGTACAGTCATTTGATTTGCTAATTAATCCTCCGTGAATATGTTGGCGAACGAAAACAAGAATGATGGAATTTTATATCCCTTTATGCGGCGAAGTTCCAGTTGACGTAATTATACTCGTTGTACGATGAGACATGTTGAAAGCGAAGGGATACGCGCGAACAGCTTGCATCGCACGATAATTAATTAAGTTCATACAATGATCAGAGCATAACACCGTGATTTCAAGTTAGTTTTTCGGTTAATTATTTAGGCGAGATCGCACCGAAACATCAAAGAACGATGCGAGAAAGCCACAGGTTGCCGTGGCTGGGCATTTCTCGCCCCGATTTTTACTCCCCCGCGAGCGAATACTTCGAAACTAATGACGCGAAACTAATGAGCGATTCGGATAGATAATACTGAGTTCGATCGAAAGCTTCCTGAAATGCGAACGTGTAAAAATTGTTAACAAGTGAAGAAGGAAACAGGACATACGGTACTGATATCATCTTTTAACGATGGAGAAGTTGTATGTAAATTACAGTATGTTTTTTTTTTAAACTGGCAGTGTTGATTGTTATTCTACTGTACGTTACGTTGTACACGGTACATTTAAGTCTGTGGTATACTCATCATTATTTTTGATGCAGTAATTTGCGATTGATTATTTCCTTAAAATTTGTATAATTCGATAAAGTCATCCTTATAAGTCGTGCAAAATAGTCATCTAATTTAGATTCTTCTTAGTTTTTAAGTTAAAGGGCTTGATGAGACGCTGCTCTCAAATAATGGATGAAACACCTAATAGAATATACGGTAGTTGATCTACAATCGATTCGAAGGGAACATGAAAATTTCGTAACAATACGAACCAACAAATCCACGAAACCGATCGCTTAAAACACAGACATAAAAGGAAAAAACCTGAGATCGAAGACTCAAGTGTAAGGGTAGTACGTCGAAAGGAAAACAGATTTCCCCTTTACTGCGTCGTTCGCTAACCACCCCAAAAGATATCACCCCTATTCTCGCGAATCCATGTTCGGGAAGCGTAAGAAGCAAGCGCGCGGAAAGCGTTCCGTAACATCACTTCGTAAGAAGCAGGCTGGCAATATTTTTCCACTCACCTATCTCCTGATTCGTGATCCTGCCGCGGCACAGCGTACAAGCACCAAGGACGAGAAGAAATGACAGGAGCGTGTGAACGGAGGCGGCCATCTCATCCAGGAGCATCTCGACGCCTCGATGTCACGTCACGTCACGTCACTCGTAGTCACGTCAACGACACACGTCTCCCCTTTCACCCTTTTCTCCCTTCTCTATCTCTCTCTTTCTTCTCCCTCGACGATGCACACAAATTGTCCTTTTCCTTCTGAAACGACGATCTCCCTTTTGCACAACGATGAAGCACACGGAGAGCCACGGGCTACCCGCGCTACCGATTCCAGCTTTTTTTCTTTTTCCAAGCGAAGCTTCCTCTTCCAGCCGGCTCCGTGCTTCCGACGCTCCTCCACCTCCCTTTTCGCCGAGCTAACTCGCGCCAGTCTCTACTCCAAACCACTTTCTGCGACTCAAACTCTCATCCGTCGATTGCCACCACCCTCTTCCTTTACTTCACTCCCCCTGGCTCGCTCTGTCCCGCGTCAGCACGCGCGTCCTCGTCACCGCGCGTACGGTTCTTCAGTTGTTTCTGCAGCAACTTCACGTAACCCCTTTCTTCTCTTTTTTTTCAGGAGTTTCGCGTTGCTCACCACCTTCGAACAGAAAAAATCGCCGCGCGTTTAGATCGAAAGGTACGAGAAGACGGACGAGAGACTGCGTCGCCTACGACGATCAAATGCCGTCAACGACCAACCGACGAACGCAAATAGCTTTTATGGAATTCAATTGACGTGGCCCACGTTACGGATATCTCGTCCCTTATACCAGATCCGCGTCGTACGATTAAACGATTATGCTATGCCATTTCTGTCAAGATCTTTACATGTGTTTTACGTTGTTTCCAATAATGTTATTGGTGTAATCGAATTTTCCATCTTGTAATTCTTTTATTTATTTACAGTAGAACTACGTTCACGGGAATTTCGTTTATTGGAAGAAAATTTTAGGTAACGATAAATTTTTCCGAACTTTTATCGATTCAATCCACAAAAAATGACTGAAAAGATATGGTAGGTACTATGAGAATAAAATGAAGAGCCTGACAAACAATGTGTTCATTAGAAAATGTGTGCAAATATTTTTTGTAGCCACTGTGTATACGCCGTTCCTTACGTTATAGTTTCTGTTCGTATACTTTTCGTATTAATTTCTTTCGTGCAAGTTTTATGCTTTTTTTAATGACTTTTGTTTTTCTTATTTTCTTCCTTCTGTTCTTTGTAACAGCTTTGACCATCGTTGCTGTTTCTCAAGCTTTCATGTAATAATAAAGAATATTGAAACACTAAATAATAAGGAAAATTAGATTTCAGAGAAGTAGAATAAGAACTTATTTTTAGAATTGGAGAGTATTAAATTCGGTATCTAGTAAATGTAAAAGATCGAAATTATAATTGATAGTAGAATTCGATTTGACTCGATTAAAATCTAATTCGGGTTCATTCGATTTGCCATACTGTAATAGGTATTTCATTGAATATCAATTAATGCAATAGTATTGGACTGCAGCGAAAGTTTCTTTGTCGATTCTGAATTTGATGTTAAACGAGGGCTCGACTTATGAAAGGGTTCGCGGAAAATGTAAAAGCATCCGTTCGGAGAATTCAAAAGGAAAAAGAACCTTAAACGGATGCTAATTGATTGGGGTTAGGTAACGTAGGACTGCCAGTGGAAGTTCATTCTCGCTTTGAACGATGTAGCATAATCTTTACTTCTTGTTCAATTTTTTCTACCTCTTTCACTAATTAATTTTTTTCAATTTAACAGCTCTCCTCGTCCCTTTACTTGACACGTTTGGAGTTAAAACTGCTTTTGCTGCATTTCAACACGTGCATAATAAGGAACTAATTAATTAGCATTCTGTAATGTTTTTCGCTTGGAAATGCATTACTCGAAGAAAAAAGATGCTGTTAACCGGAGAAGAATGGCGACAGATAATTAAAGAAATGCATCCTGAAAGTCAAATCCTATTTGAGAAAAGGGATACCGTTCTGCCGGAAAAATTTCGCGTTTGCGGACAATGGAGACGAACGCGTTTCACGTAAATTGAAAACTATCAATGGAAGATCGAGTGGGCTTTGTGCGTTAACGATTTGTAACGCGCCGATACACGAGGTGGATTGCGAATGAAAGAGCTGAAAATGAAACGCATCATCGAAAAAGCGCGCAAAAGATCAGCATCTTAATTAGTAATTTAAATCAAAAAACGAAACGCCGTTGTGACCTATCTGTATTGCTGATCGATCCATTTGAAATTCAACGAGGACTTTTCCACCTTTTGCACCAATCGTAATTTTCAAAAATCGAATCGTCCAACAACAATTAAAATTATCCTTTGATCGTCGTCTGAGTATGATGTAAAATCATTTTTCTCAAGAGGAACGACTCCGACGGAATAAGGAATAAAATTGAATAAATGGAGCTTGTTAAGATAAGGGAAAAATACTCATAATATTAGAAGATTGTTTATGCTATTTATATATTTTTCACATTTAAATTTCCCATAAATGTATAAATATCCACAGTCTAATTATCACCCAAATACTTCCTGCATACACGCTATTCATAAAAACCTGTCTGTTCACTATTTTTAATTTTTTTCAGATCCACGAAATTCTTGGAATCGACAATTGTTCTTCACAACGATCATGTAAATACATATTCAGGAAAATCGTTCAGGAATCGTTATCGAAACATTTTTTCCACGTTTCTCTGTTTCAACGGTAAACTGTTCGTAAATACTTGGTAAAGATATAGATAACAAAATTCTTCGAGTCGATTACTTCTCCTAACAGAATCAAAATATCGAAATATATCTTTGCTATTATTTTACCAGAACGGTAAACGTATATTTCAGAAGCAATATTTCTCCAACGAAAATTCCTATTGTCTCCTATCCTTTTACTTCATCACCTAGCCTCAAACTCGGCTGCTTCTTAACCAACAGCATGGTTCTCGATTCGAGCGGGTAACTCGTCTGGGACAAAAACTAAGTTGAAAACTCGTTATCGCAAGACTCGCGAGAGCTTCACGGCGCACCGAGTCCTTCGTTGAAACGCGTTTCTTTTCGTGTGTGGCGCAATATCACGAATACAGCGCCCGTTGCTATCGAGCTTGCAAACGTTAACACGTGAAATTTCACTCGATCGCGCCACCATTCATGTTCACCAATCCCATCCGACTCCCCTGTACTGCCGCCATCTTTCGCCCTTTCACGCGTTTCACAACCCCCAAACGCACACGCTTCTCTCTTTCCTTTTTCTTTCTTTCAATGTTTTACTCCCACACACACACACACACAGACCAATTCCATTCTGCTGATTTTCCTTTCTCGCGCGTGCAAGGTCTCGTATTCAGTTCCAACAGCGATTGCACACCCATTACAGTCTGCTGCTGCGAGACGATGTCTCTCTTTCTCTCTTCATTCTTTCTCTCTTTTTCTTTTTTTTTTTTTTTTGATATTCCCCTATGTGTCGCTTGCTGACGTTATGCATTCGTTGTAATCGCGTCCTGGTTTTTCGCCAGACCGCTTTTCGAAAAACGGTCGCGTCGTTCATTGGTCTTTTTTCACATTCAACGCGAGATCCTTTGGAGGTTGGATTTGCCGCGTGTACGAGGTTGCCAGGGAAATTCGGCATAGCCAAGGTTTTAGGGACCAACGATACTATCAGATGATACCGATTTCGAAAAAGCGTCAAGGGTTGCTTTTTGTTGGTCAATGTGGTTTTGCAACCACTCGTTCGTAATACAAGCCTCTCGAAAAGCCTGACTGATCACGTTCGTTTCTTATCAATTTCTTAACTTCATTACGTAAGTAATTCATGCGAATGACTTGCTATTACCACAAGTTCATTTGTTTTAAGAAGATGACATAAAACATAAATTTCTGATATGCATTTAAAAAATAGTATTTGTAACATTGTCTCTTTGACAATGATACGTATGTTGTGTATACAAAGATCGCTTAGCAACCAGTAACTATGCTCTCGCTACTACAATAACGATATTAAAGCGTAGAAAAACCTGAGTTCGCAAGAATTTCACGGATTATTTCAAAATATCTACGCACCAAATCTCTCGCACAAAGTAACCTTCTTCCGCCAACCAAAGAACAGAATCCTACTCAATTGACAAAATATTCTGAAGCACGGATTGCGCTAAAATTCCTCGAATTCTTATGAGAGGTCAGGATGGACGACGAACCGTCATAATGCGCGGAATGTAATCGACCAGAGAGAGAAAGAGCGAGAGAGAGAGAGAGAGAGAGAGAGAGAGAGAGTGAGAGGGGGCGACCGCTTCGAGATTTCCATGTAAATGCATCGACGCGCGCGCAACTATTCGGCGGTCAGTTCGAGGGGCTCAGAGATTGAACCCTAACGATCCTCTCTTCACCCGATCTCTCTGTCCCATAAACGTGCTGGCGCAATAAGGGGCGTAGCAGGAGAGCAGAGAGAGGGGCTGGTTGGTTTGACAATAGGCGAATCCGACGGCGACGGCCACGGGAATTCGATTGCACCAGATATGCACTCCCCAAATGCAACGTCAGTCTTTCAGGCCTCAGGAAAAGCCTGGGAGCTGGGTTTCCGTCTTTTGTCCGTCGCACTCTTGCGGCTGTGCGCTCGTTCACTGGAGCGCGCGCGCGCGCGCGCTTTATGAATATTCTTCGAATTTTAATGCGCTTCCCGACGACGATCCTCATTCACGAATTCGGGCCAGCCGTTGTTCCCAACAGTCGTCGACTACGTTTCGCGAGCCTTGGCACTCTAACAGCACACGCAGGACGTGCTTCAAATTCGCCAACGCGCTCGTCGAATATTAAAAGGAATATAAATGAAGGGCGTAGAAACGACGTGATTCTCTTCTCTGTCATCGGCTTACGAGAGTGATTTATTTGTCGTGGTTGACAAGGGTAAGGTGCTTTGTATAGGGTTATAAATACGAGTAGTTATTGTTAGACCGTGGATGTTTATGAGAATTCATACTTTTACGAGAGTGATTTAAAAAATGAAACATACGCAGAGACTCGTTTCACTTTAAATATTGCCACATGTATGCTTTACTTTGTATATTTTATGTATTATTCTCGTATTACGTCGTGCATTTTTGCAATTTAAATTTTTTTTTAATGTATCAACATACGCAGTCTAGTTGTTTTATATTCTAAGTAATTCTTCAATGTTTTCAAAAGTATCACATTTATAATAATACTTCTACGGTACATTCAACAATATTACGCTCTTACAAGGGTATTCCCTTGACCGATACACACCGACTTTGATGAAACTTTGCACAAGTGTTCCTTGGACCTACTCAGAATTTAGCCGTAGTTCGTTCGCGCCCGTGTTTTACTTTTAAGGCAGAGATCAACCCTCTTGTATGTAGGTCCTTATAAATCGTAAACGACAAAGGATATGGAAAAATGGTTCAAATAAAAGTTATATCGTATCTTGAAACCTATAAATCTGTGTGAAAAATTTCTTGGAAAAGTTATTCTTTATGTCATCATCGTAAAAAGCTAGTTTTTCGAGAAAAGAAAACAACTCTCGCGCGGCTTTATGAATCTCGAGGCACGGTATGATTTTTATTTCAACCGCTTTTTGATATCTTTTGTCGTTTACGATTTATAAGCACCTACATAGAAGGGCCGGCTCGAATAAAACGGTTGATTTCTCTCTTAATAACGGGCACGAACAAATTGCGACTAAATTCTTAGGTAGGTCCAATTATACTATATCATAAAATTATATTATAAAATATTATATATATAATTATATTGTTTATTATAAAATAAAAAAAACACTTATGCAAAGTTTCATTAAAATTGGCGTGAATCGGTCAGCGGGGTTGCCGTGTTAATAGCTAATACTTTTTCATTACTGTAAACAATGTTGCATTATTAATGATTTGATAATACTTTCGCCAGTATTTTCAACGATATTATATGCAAGCTAACAAAAACTTTATACTAGGCTCAACGATTCGCACGAAATCATCTTTCTTGAAAAAGATTGACCAATCGATTACACAATAAGCGTAAAATCTTCATCGAAAGAAAACCACAAACGATATCCTCAAATCACAAGAATCGTAATGAATACACGTGAGAAAAAAAAAAAGAATGGCAGTCCACCATTTTTGATCTGACACGCTCGAACGCAAAATGAACCGCTGAAAATCACGGGGTTCACAATGGATTCGAGGCAGGTGGAATTGCACCGACAAACGACTGTGTCCTTCGAATGGAACGAGTCCTTCTTATTTGCGTCCACAGACGGGCTAAATTGTTTCCTCGATAGCGAGCCTCTTTTAAGAAAATTGCTGGTTAACCAGCGACAAGTGTCTAATTTGCCTTCGTTCGACTCTACTATAACGGTTCCTGGTATCGTGATACTTTTCTGATGTCGTACAACGTGCGAACTTGGAAACAGAAACGTCGAACAAATCGGCGAAATTGTCTTCTTACGAGTTAAATGTCGCTTTTCGAAAAACGCTACGCCATTGAATCGCGCACGGAGTTGTCCAATTTAGAAAATTATTCGAGCGCCCGTTTCTTTGAGGAATTTGAGTAGCCAGACTTCTAGTGAAACAACGTTTACCCAAGAATAGATTGCAAATTTTTATGCAATTTCATATTTCTGAGCATATAATTTAAAAAGCAAGACCTCGGTGGGAAATTATTTTACTTGACAAACATTATAAAGAGCGCTATATTTCGGATAATTTATATACCTTTTCAAGTTATGCGCGTCTTGCGCAATTTTGCGCTTTCAAATTTCCCCTAAATGCGTAAAATTCCGCGGTCTAACCATGAGATATCGGTTATCGAACGTTCGACATAACGGCGTATGTTCGTTTATTAATCGAAGCCTCTGTATTTAAAAGTACTGGAATTATCTGACTACGGTTTCACTGGGACAGGTAAATATCGAAATAGCAACGATGCCATGCAGTCGCGTTATCGACCGTGACAGCGTAAATTTTCCGATTATTTATCTACCGACATCTCGGATTAAGAGGAATATTAATTGAAATGTTAATTTCGGTGAATGATCTTCAGAATGGCACCTTTTGTCGATTTCTGTCGAGATCCGACAATTGCAAAGTAAAGGGAACGATTGGAACTCCTTGTTTCTTTCGAAAGTTGTTTGAATAGTTCGAGTAATTGTCTCTTGAAATTACTTTCGATTAATTTAAACACGTCTCTCCTTTTTCGAACCTTCGTTATTGATCACAGTGGTTTCATTAGGTAAATAGTTATCTTATCTATTGTTTTAATCGTTATTCTCCTTCGAGTGATTTGTTTCATAGAAACCTTTAGGAGAATTAATGAGAATTGTATTTTCACGAAATAGGTTCCACTGAATTCTACGCGTCATTTCCCCTACTAGATGGTGAAGAATTAATTTCCTCAAATTAACCGCAACAAGGGTCAAAGGACAATACGAGCCTTGAGGGTCTTGTACGAGGACCAGAAACCCGAGATGGTTCTCCATTTTCTAAGGTTTCAACTATAATTACTATCTAAATACCGCGCCATCGAAATCCAAGCTCAGAGACGCCGAAATCTATTATATTAAATCCACTTCTCCCATGACGAATACGGCGATCCAATACCTATACGAACGACGCACCGAAACATAGCTGAAAATTTTCGCCGAAACGTGGACGTGGACGTGGACGCAAAGAGAAGCCCGGCGTAGCGCGAAAAAGCAAAAAGCTTGTGCAAACGTCAAACAATTCTGCAACAACGACGAGAAAAGAATAAAAATGAAAACGTTCAAACAGCAAGAGAGTTCGTATGAACTGGATGCAACAACGGTATTTGCAAGGTTTTGTCGCGAGTTTCGTTGTCACGCTCGGAAAGACATCTTCCATTCTCGGTGCAACCTCGCGGTGGAACGCCAGAAGGGTAGCAGGAGAGGAGTCAGAAGGATAATAAAAACAAAAAAAAAAAAAACAAAAAAAAGGGAAAGCGTAGGAAAAGAGAAAAAGAATAAAAAAATTGCGCGACCACTCTAAATCATAATTACATCGTCCGCTCGTCGGCTCTGTTAAACTGGGTCGTGAGCGCATCTTTTGCGCCGCATCAGACACAACTGCTGTAAAAATGAATAAGCGCGACAGAAAAGCGGAAGCGACGTCAGAAAGACCGACGTGAATTACAGCCATTCTTCCTTATTCAATTCGCCGCCACCGCCGCCTAGAACTACCACCACTACCGCCACCGAAGACTACGACGCCGCAACTCGCACTTCCCATCGAACGGAACACGCTTCTCGCTACTCGCTGTTATTATTCGCGATGATTGTTTCCGACTGATCGACACCTTATTGTGCAAACGAGCCCGGCAACCTGATCTTACTCCATTAACGACGCCTCGATCGAGAAAAGCCTTCTGTTTCGGGCAGGCATTTCCACCAACTTCCGAATAATTCCGTAATTAAAGTTTTCCCGATTCTCTCTTACCGGATTTTCACAAAATCTTCCCCTCTTCATCGCCAGCTTCGCCTTCGTTCCATCGTTCTCTCTGCAATTCGATTTCGCGGAAATTTTGCTGCCTTTGTCACTTCGTTGCTTTGTGGGTGATAAATAGGCTGTGAGTACCTCTACGAAATTTTATACTTTTATGACGGGAATTAGAGAAATGTAACTTTAGATAGGAATTTGTTTAGCGTATTCGATATTATGCGAGGCTGTACAGAACTGGATGGGAGGCTAGTCGAAGAAAAATAGATTTGATTGGTTTGCGACGCAATGGGCCCATCTTCGCTTGATGCGATAATAAATATAAGGTACTTGTATTTTTGTCATTGACGAGATGGTCATAAATCTGTCATCTATTAGACGCGGAAATTTTTCATCAGTATCGAAATTTCTAATAAAGAGTTTCTAATACAATTTCTAATCATCTATACATCGAGGAGGATCAAGAAAACTACGTATCTTGTCATTGCACCTTCACGCTACCAATATCTTTACCTAAATTACCTTGTAAGTTATCTTATTTTGGATATTCCTCGAATTGTGTATATTCTATGCATTTTTGTGCTCTTAAAATTCCAACAATTCCATAAACATTCGTAGTGTGATAATAACCATAACCACTTTTTTAATCCGTTATCGATATTTTCCTCCAGTGTACACGCGTCTTCGTATTAGCTGACATCGACCACTGTGGTCACTTATACGGGGATCCGAAGTTTTAAGTGGATTCCGAACCACAGATGCCAAGAGCACAACGGAGTTCTTAGTGAGCTGCTCTCCTCTAACGAGGAGGACGATGCGCGCGACGTTCTAGCTAGTAATTTGACTCGAATTTTGCACATAGTTAAAGGGTAGTATATATAATAATACGATAAATGAGCGACTCCCGTTGCTCGAAATTTTGCGACAATGAAGCGGGTGAAGTAACTCTCCTGTTTTAACAATTACAATTGATACGGATAACGATGCGGGCTCGTGACGTTAAAGACTCGGGTGATTAATGCGAATTCGATCTTAATAATCGCCGCGATTGGAAATTATCAGTATCAGATAATCCGAATGAGACAAAGTCTTTGATCACTTCGACTAATGACTATATTAATATTACGAATAATTATGTGTTTACGGGAAACTTCAAGTCGTAGAAATGTACAGAATACACACGATGCAGGTATAACGAGTCGTCGTGGCAAGGCTATTTTCATTAAGGTAAAATTTCTCCAAATTTCACCGTAAAATTAGTATATTCTATTATAGCGTGTCTTACTTTAATAGCAAAACGGGGTTCTTTGAAAATATTAAAATATTCTACAGTTTGTCAGATATTGTTCTCTTAAGTTCAAATATTTTTGTGAAATTCTGCCACGAGATAATTATTGTTATTTTATACGTTAACAAATGAACTTTAATAACTGTTAAACATTAATAAGTAGACTTTCGTGAACGACTGTATAGAATATTCACAGTGAAGATTATAATATTTAATAGTCAAAGCAAGTCTTTGTTTAGATTTTATCCCTTTAGTTATTGTATCTGTAATTAATATAGTACTGATTTATATTAATTTTTAATTGCATGATTGTGATTAGAAGTTTCCACTTTAGAGACATCCAATTAACGATGTAAGAACAAAGGACTGACAGAATAAATTGAAATTTGTTATGCTCGATACATAGAAAACGAAAACTACTATTGTAGCGTTAATATTTAAATAACCTTTCGGTACAATCTATGCATCCTGCTTAATTAGACGACTAAATAGTAACCTGTATTTCTCTTATTAGTTAAAGCTATTAATTATTCTTAACATCGTGGCCCAACTATTATTCCACCCATATACAGACAGAGGAGATTCCATTGAGAATTCTCCGAAACATCAAATATCTTCTAATTATATTGCCATGCAAATAGAAGGGGAAATTGCGAAAATAGAGTAGAGTCAACAGCTTCGATGAAGTCTTCAATTGTGTCAGCATTGATCAAAGTCAAAAGATACAATAACTTTTCATTATGTCCTGAAATATTTTGGAAAGGTTGTTATGAAAGTGGTTTGCGTTGTTATTTCAATTATACCTCCACTTGTCAAAGTGAAAAGACGCAATATCTTCTCATTATCTCGCTAAATAAGTGGATAAAAGAATGATGAAAACGTTAAGTTCGACAGTTCTAACGTTCGTCTCCTGATATTTTTATATATTATGTTACCGCTCTTAGGAATCATTCCAATAAGTAGAACAAGAAACGTGAACACCCGACGGATCTGGAGAACGTTGACGATGTCCGTGACCACCCCTAACCAACTAGATTTATCGCAAAGAACAAGCTTATTTTCATCCCTATACACGACAAAATTCAAAAGAGTAACACTCGTGTTCCCTCGAGTACCCCATTATATCATGAAATACACGACACGAGTTTACGGTGAAGTGTTCACCCACAAATTCCCAGAGCTCTCTGGAGGCGTGCTTACCTGTTCCTTTGCAAAGTCAATCGCTTCTCTGAGAATGCTGCAACAGTCGAAGCTTCGACGATCGTCGAATCACGTTACACAATTTTCACCAAAGAAATTCTTTGCAAAGTTTTCTAATGGTTTCTAAGGGTTGCCGATTCGAAGAACGTTGTCGAAAATCGTTTTTTCTTTGATCAATTAACAACTCGTTAATCTTGCTCGCTATCGAAAGTCACCGAGAAACTTTTTCTTTCACCAACGATCCACTACAACTCAGAACAGAAACATCGTCCTACGATCTTCCGGGTCTTACGAAGGGTATCGATAAAATACCCCACCCCCGGTCCGCGCTTCTTTCGAGTACACACGCACACACAAGTAGCACAATCCGAATCCGAATACGGATAATCGTTCTCCGAGGGAAGGATTAACCGCGGCGTACCTGACGCGTTACAACTTGTTGAAAAGTTGGAAAGAAGATCGATCTCGCGCGATTAACGCGCGTGTGTACCACATAGTAGCCTGGCGATCCGTCGCTCGAGTAGCTTGTCACAAGACCCGTCAAGCTGCCGGGCCTATTGTCCATCGACCCTCGCCACGCGACAGATCCATTGTCCCGCGAGACAGCGCGATATTAGCGGAACCTGATCCTCTGTTACCACATTCCTTTAATGTAACAAATTAATCAACTGAAATCCGTCGATCAACCTTGATATTATTAGTCAATATGACCAATACGATCATACACGTTTCCCTTTATCTTTATAAAAACTTTGACAAAAAACTTTGTTCTGGTAACACGAACAAGTATAACGAACAAGTGTTCCCTGACGTGTCACTTTGATCACTGTGTATATTCCAATTCGACTGAATTTGGCGCGCGATCGCATACGCTCGATTTCTTTCACTCTTGCGGCTGTTTTAACCGCGAAGGACGACCAGTACTGGGTAAAGGAAGCGATTTCGCGCGGCGATACTTGTATCGTTCGCTCGATGTGTTCGTGTGGCGCGCGCGCGGCCAACCCCCTGTTGTCCAAGCAGTAGCAAAGGTAACCTTAGGTCGTATCGCAAGGACTGCACGGTAATCACTGAGAGACGCGTTCCGTGAGACACGAGGCGCGCGCCGCCTCTCCGATGGAGCGCGCCCGGAAAAGCCCGAATCGAGCCGAACAGCCACGAACGCCGACAGCCGGAGGACGCGACCGCCGAGAGACCGATGGGCCCACGGCCAGCCCCAACCGCCTCCAGCCACGAGATTTCCTTGTCGCGGCTTTCGAGGATGCATGTGCTCAACTCCACGCACGACACCCAGTGTCCGAGCATGGGGATGCTACTGCGTCTCGCTCCGTAGATCGCGTATCTGCTCCTTTTTCAAAGTTGTTGCTTTGTGCAGATTTAGATTTCCGGTGATTCTCGTTGGATTATATTTTGATAGCTTTAATGGGATAATTATAATGGAGAACACGTACAACGAGAAGTGTTATGGACTCTTACCTGTTTTAATTTGCGTTATGCGTTTTATTTTTCAACAATATTCCTTTACGCGACGTTCGAACGTTTCTTTTTTAATTAAGTTTGGAGAGTATGCTGGTTGCTTTTTGTAACGGAATTAGGGACGAAGAATCTCGACAGATGCGTATAATAATAAATATCATAAACTACCGCCTTCGTTTGTTTTACGTTATTTACATACTGTCCGTTCAGCTTAGAATATCTTGTTTGAGCGAAATTTGGAAAATAACCGACTAATTGTAGGCTTCCTAATGAATGAATAGGTTTCAAATAGGGAGAGAAATATCTGAATATTAGTATCCTAACATACGAGATGATTAACTGTATTACTAATAACGGTGCATCTAAACATTAATATGCATCAATATTAATTACTCAATCAATATTAATCATCACTTTGGATGTATTTCATAAAAGCGACAAGAATGTGCAGTAATTTACCAATCGAGTTAAACCTATCTCATTGAAGCTTTCTGAATGAGGCAAGATCAATTTCGTCGAATGTACATACGTAATTCGTCAAATTCCAACGAACCGGTGGTCCAGTTTAGATAACGGGAAACGTTTCGTCGCCGATCGACGTTCCGTCGAATAACCCAGCGCAGATTCGATGCGGTAATGTATCGAGGTGTTCGAAAATGTAGATTTTTCGTGAAATCGTATACACCGAAAATGGCACCGCTAATGCAAAACATGTGTTCAATTTAAACCGATGTTCGTTCATGATGGCAGCACGACGGAAGGCTGCACACATACGCACTTTGGCGTACGTGCACATACCTTTACATGTGTACAGGTATGTATATTTTTTGTGAACGCATCAGTGGCCTCGTTATTTCGCGAAATGTTTTATTTTATCGTGCAACACCACGAACCGAAATGCCGCTGTTAATGCGACCAAAAAAGGGGTTCGCGACGCGTCATTGTGTCCTCGTAACAATAAAAGAACCTTCGAAAAATTATTCTGTCGGGCAACGGTGCTAGAAATTACAGAATTTTCTTTTTTTTTTTTTTTTGAAGTTATTTATATTTCATTGCTTTTATCACACGCGAAAGTCACGATTTCGTTCTAATTAAGATGAAAACGATGTAATGCGTGTTTTCGAAAAAGTGCTTGTGAAAATGGAGATGAGAAAATAAAGGTGGGTACGTAGTACTGTACAAAGGTCTCAGGCCACTTGCCAAACGGAAATGTTTTATCTTCATGACTGAATACATAGATACTCGAGTGTTCTTTTAAATTTGTCGTCACTTCTCAACAAGTATCTAACGCAAGAATAGACAATTTAGAGTTCTTTCTGAAATTTTGTGAAACAATTTTGCACAAATTCATTTTGTGTTATCTGCTTTCTTTTTTTAACGTTTCAAACAATCTATTACAAGTTTCTTTCAATTCTTAAAATTGTTTTATACGCGTTTCGAAGCTTAAGTAAAATTTAATTTGCGATTTTATTTACCAAAGTATTCCTAAACAATTTATGTAACGAAAAAGGCTACAAACAAATAATATCACAAAGGCAGTATCTATCTAAAGATTCGTTTGTGTATAAGCATTCCATGTGAAAATATTTCTTAAAAACGTGACTGGTTATTATAACCAAATCGCTATTACAAATGGCCTAAACACTTCAGCGATACTGTATGTAAAACTGAAACAAGGAGGGAAAGAGAGAAAAATAAATACGTGGATTTTATTGGACGATTTAGAATTATAAAGGAACAAGTAGGAAAAGGAATGCTCGAGGAGCAAACGAATTGAACGAGCGATTATTTTGTCTTATTGGGGGCTATGTATTTTCATTAACTCCTTACCCAACGCGTTTTCAACGCCCTCGAGCGTAAAACACGGATCCGTTCTTTCGCGAATTTCCCGTGCTGTCTCGCAAAGCCTGTCGTTCGCCTGAAAATTCTTGGCAAACCGTAGAATCGTGAAATCTACTCTCCTACCGTAACAACGTTTGTACATGTTTTTCATGTCGCTTGACGTGCGGCTGTGTTAAGTTCAAATACCATTTGCGTAGCGGTGAAATAGATACTAACGCGACTGTAGTCGTGTAACCATAAAAGCTGATGTATGGTAAAAATCTGGCGGTATATTTTCCAGAGAGGGTAATTTTACTTCGAGTATTTATCGTGTGGTATCCATAAACGGTACAAGATCTTTTTTACAGTTTGTATCGAAGATTAATTAACGTTGAGTTACGAAAAGGACTATGATGATCGCGATTATAAAAATTAAAAATAATGCATTAAGAAAGTTAATAAGAGAGAAATGATTTTTAAATGCGGAAGAATTTAAGTCACAAGTTCTGACATGAGATCAAACCGAAATCAGATTTTCATCCAGCAGATATGCATTATTAGATCGTAATACTATGTTCTGTTAAACTTTATGTCCAGATGTATCAATTACTATAATAAATTGTAAACATTTACTATGTGCAAAGTTTATTCCGTAAAAATTTGCACGAAGGACTCCAGTCTTCCAAACAGGGACCACCATGTTTCCTACTTTTAATTTATTCTTTTACTAATTAACATGTACATAATGCCCCGTCAATTATAAGTAATGTTACTCAAGGAAAAGAATTACTTGAGAAAAAGAGGAACAAAATAAGGCAATATAAACCTGATAACTCGCAATTGACGCTAGTACATGAGCTTTTAACTTTGGGCTGGTTGCAATCGAGCGATATACATACATCCTGTTAGTTCAGTTCTGTTCAATAGTTGTTACTATTGACTCCCACAGGGTGAAACGTTAATATTTTTCAACTATAATACGAGGAAAAATAGTTAGAATTACGTACTTTATGATACTAACAAAGCAGTTTAAAAAAGGGAACGATTAAAACAAAGAACCTTTGTAAATAGCCTTCCTTATCCATTACACCATCCTTGATTTAAAATTCTTCGGTATCCTAATCGAGGTATTTCCGTCAACCAATCTGCTTTATCTGCAATTCCCGCGATCCTTCAAAAAGAAATTTCGAAACTTGTAACTAGTCTCCCACGAAACCGAGATCTGATTTCTCGATCCACGTCCAACTGTCTCGTTTTTATTCATGGGCTGACAGATCCGCGAAAGAAACCGAACGACGCACCAGTAGCGCGAAACACGTATAAATAAATCGTCGTTCGGATTACACGTGTCACACTAGCGAAGTATCACGATCAGTGGTTGCGATCCACCCAAACGGGGTTTCTCTCGCGAAACGCCCAGATATCCCGGGCACGTACTTACATAGCGTCGCCGCGTAGGAGAGCCGCGCAGACTTCCATCCGTCTCCACGAATACACCGAGATTTGCTTGTCGCGGCTTATGAGAATGCATGCACTTCTACCCGCTGAGTGGATCGAGGAGAGCGAAGATCGCGATATCATCTTGCTCTACCTGCTGTGTGTACACATCGATAAGAGTGTCGGAGTGAATATGTATTTTCACTCTGTATGCTGTCGCGGATAATCAACCCCGTGACAACATTTGCGAAGCGTAACCTTTAATTATTCCTCCGCGTTACCGCTTTTATTCCTCAAATTCTGAATTTCTTTTGCTTTCATTATTGGAATTCTGATCCTTCCCTGCTTTTATTGTTTTAGAATCTTGATCTCCTTTAAGGTTGACTTTGTATTTTAAGCGTATATGTAATTTTTATGTAAGGTTTTTTGTAGCTTTGGCCCCTTGATAAATGTAATCGAATGATGAGGAATTTAGGGTACCTAATTATTTCTTTATCGTCAGGATGTCTTTCGTTCTTGATATTAGATGCAGAGAATATATAGTTTCAATTTTTTTGCAGGAAACGAATATTAATCGTTACGTTCTCGTGCTACATCAAAGTATGTTGCAACGAGGAATTATAAGGGTAATTTTTAGTTTCTCCTTATTCTTCGACTAACGGGCGAAATGTCGAATTTTATGTCCATTAGAGTTTAACTTTAGAGTGAATTTATTAGAGTTTCACTTTAACTATAAATTACTCGTATTAAGTACGTCGCCACTGTTACGCAGAGTATCTCGATTAAAAATTGATTCAAGTAATGGGAAGCAGTAATTTAAGACTTTCGCAAATCGGTATTACATAATCGTGTTCGTTTGAAAAACAACTTTATTCAAGCATCGTTTAACTGACTATTGTTTTCTTTTTCGTTTTCCAAAAAGTTTCACTGTAATTAGTTTACCCAATTAATAACCACTCATAATTCCACGTTTACCACATTTTTTATATCATACGTCGGATATTAACGAGCTCTCGTTTATAAATAAATAAACAATCGGTAAAATCGAAGCTAGTCACGATGCTCGAGAAACATTATGATACCATTTCAAATCTGACGATATCCAAAAGCCTCAATTCCGATAACAAGAGATGGAAATAATTCGAACGGGTCTGTTACTGTCATCGTTCGATAGAATCAATATAGAGGCATCGACTCCGGCTTTGTCGATCGAACACCACGTTTATTTATCCCGACTTGACAGCTTTTTTGCCGCGATATAAAACCATCTATCCCATTTTACTAAAATAGAACCAAGACCGTACCATATCTATAAAACAAAAAACGAAGGAGGAAAAAAATGTTGAAAAATGTTATCCTTGCGATTCGTTCTTACTGCCTTCGCTTACGGGAAAGAGGAATATACCGAATGCTTCCACGTTTTAAATCGAATAAAATTCAATAAAGATCGAAGGGAAAGGCCGTTTCCACGATTTCCTTCGATATCCTACGATACCTTCCGTACACCGGGGCATGGAATAAAAATGGCCCGGTAAATGGTGTAACATAAGTTACAATTTCACGTGTCCACATGGTTTATTGATTTAAGTTCCTTAAACTCACGGTGCTCGTTGCCTTTCGGATCGGTTTATTTCCGTTGGCAAGAAAGGCATCACCGGGGCCAGATGGCGGTAAGTGTTTTTTCTCCCGTAAATAAAGGCAAGAACACATTTTGCCGCAAGTATGTATATACTCGCTTGAGAAAGAGGTTTTTCGAAGATTATAAGGAGGAACCATCTAACGCGCACGATGGACCGTGAGAGAGGTAGAGGGAAATAGAGAGGGAAAGAGAGATGAGCTATCCACTCTACTTGCAGAGTGTCAACCCGGCAGGTGCTCTCGCGAGATTTGCTTGTCGGGGCTTATGAGCTCGTGCCTTATGAAAGGATATTGATATTATGACTATTGACATTCTATGACCGCCTTCGAGATATCCGAAAGAATGCGTAAAACGTGCACGCCTCGCGGAAATGCGTTAAAAATATTATATAAAAAGAGAGCCGCGTGTCAAGCGTACGGAAACCTAATGAGATGGGAATACGATAGGACGAAACGAGAAAGTCAGAATTATGCGACTATTTTCTAACAGTGAGAAAAACTTGCCATTTAGAGTCTACAGTCTCTGTTCGAAGAGACCAATTACTATTTATTGTTATTTTATACATAATTTTCCAAACGTGCCCTATTTTTCTTCGTCTAACATATTCACTATTACCAACGCATGTGTGTATCTTTATTGCGACGATTGGACTAAATTAATAATACAGCTGCTACAACTGTTGCATTTTAAAGTTTGTTTGTCTCAACTAAAATGACTTAAACAGACAACCAAATTGATCTTTATCATTTAAAATAGAGCCACATTTATCTTTGTCATTTAAAACGAACACATTTATTATTTATTATGTAGAATAAAAATATTTGCAATTGGGAAGAAACTTCCAAAGTAGGTAGACGTATAGGTAGATGTCTAACAGCATCGAATATATTAGGTGTATTTCACCTATCAACAACGTATGTTTATCTCGTTAACAAGATCACAAACTAACTACATTAAAACCTTCAACTACCACACGTTAAATCGAATCATGATCAGAAATACGTACTAAGATACATGGAGAAATTTTCCAATGTTCGTCAAACGCATATACGCTGACGTTTCCTCGAAACACAAACGAATTCAATTTCCTTGTGAAATGCGAGCACATCGTTGAGCGGTTGATGCGAGCATCGCATAAAGCGTTCGTTTGCTTAATCCGCGACTTGTCGGGTGGCCAATTATTCAAATATAATTGAATACATACATAGAGAATTAAGAGAAGTGGAATGATCCGAGGCGAGCGGCCACGATGATATATATTCGCGAGCGAGCATCGTTATTCGTTTGAGCAGCAGCGCTACGACGGGTCTTTCTTGTCCCTAACAACTCGTTTTGCTCTTTTTCGTGGTTGGAGCACCGACATGCCAGAGAAAAAGGATGCCTCGAAATCGCTGCAATAAAAGTGAAGCGCAATGAGAAAAGTGGACCACCTTATGGTGTGTTTGACGTTCTTTCGCCTCGCATTTTATGAAACAATTAAAGTTTCGTAAATGGTAGGTACAAGATAAGTATATACAGTTAAAAAGATTGCTTGTCGAAGAAACGAGTTGAGATTGAAAGTTGTTCTCTATGTTTTCTTCCATCCTAAGTGAAAATTGCAAGAGGACTACTTCTCAGCCAGAATAAAACTAAGAATTTTTTATAAATGTAATTAGTAATGTGTGTTAATAAAGTTAAAATTTATAAATTAAAAAGAAAGAATATATAAAAACACATAGATAAACTATACCTCTCAGACTAAGGTAGCAATAAAATTCTTTCGTGATTTACATATGAAGTTCTCAGCGAATCAATTGATCAACTCCACTAATTGTAAATTTAAGATTAACGTTCTTATAGACATTCTCATAAATAGACTATGGATATTTATAGAAATTCATGTTTTTATGAATACGACCGAAAAAGTAAGACTAAGAGTAAGACTTTTCCATATTACATTTTATGCATTTTTTCCTTTTCCCCCTAAAGAAATAAAAATCTGTCATGTATAAACACACAAACTGCTCTTGGGGAAATCGAAAAAGCCGATAAACGCTAAAATTTCGCTAAAAAAAAAAAAAGAGGTATAAATCAAACGGCCACGCATAAAAGACACTCACAAAGAAAGAATAGCTATAAATACCAGTATCGTTCAAAGAGATGAAAAAAAAGTAACTGGCCAAAAATGTTGGGAAAGCTGAAAAAAAACATCTTCCTTACACATTCCGAGAATACGTTTCGTAAGTCGGAAAACGGACCGTAGGTATCCTGCAGTCTCGTCGCCAGAGTTTATGAGAATGCATGTCATTGTCCCCATTGTGCAACTCATAGACCACAGCGGGAGCACGAACGACGAGATCTTGGAAATGCTCGTAAGAAGGCACGAACATCCTCTACGCATGATCTCCCATTGTTGTAAACGCGCGACACGGTATAACACACAGAGCGACTGTCTCCTTCTGATTACCCACATTCAAACTGTACGAATGGAAATACACTTTCTATCGCTCAGACCGATTGCTCGGTGTCCATCAAAAGTTTACGACACCGTGTTACTATCGGTGGAGGATGGAAGTGATATCGATGAAACATTCGAAGATTGATGCTCAATTAAACGAAAGAGAAGTTCCGAGAAGAAACTGAAAAGTCGCGGAATTGGAACTAAATGTAGCAAGGCATA
The DNA here is from genome assembly GCA_014737505.1 of Bombus sibiricus. Taxonomy (NCBI): domain Eukaryota; kingdom Metazoa; phylum Arthropoda; class Insecta; order Hymenoptera; family Apidae; genus Bombus; species Bombus sibiricus. Next base: position 557,358 of record JACXIM010000188.1, read on the forward strand.
CAAAGTAATTCACTTAATTTGTACTTACATATTATACTACGTATAGAACAAATTCGAGGATAAAATTTCGCCTAATTCACCAATGACAAGTTTGATGACAAAGAATTAAGATCAAGATATGTATTTCGTTGACTATTAGACTCTTTGTTGTTACATTTTTGCTTGCTTGCTTGCCCAGATTACTTGATAATTTTATTCGTTAAATCATTGTTATCAATATCAATTTAATAGTCAAATTATCGTTTTGCCGAGTAAAATATATCTCTGTATAAAAATAAAATTTCCCATCAAGTCATCCTACCAAAATAAAAGCTTAGGGCTCTTTCAGGGACGATAATTGTTCTCTTTCCCTATATCAATTTCAGAACTCGAAATGAACATTACTAACAATCACCGCTAATCCTCGATTCTTATAAAAGATACAATTAATCAACACGCGTGTTCTATACGAATAAACTTGGCTCACCAATCCGGTATCCTGATCAGAATATTTCATCGAGACTAATTATCCCGTCGACGATCCATCTACTTCCATTTTTATCCTAATGAGCAAATGTGATCATCTCTCTGTCGTGCTTGGTTGATCGAAACCAACCTAATCCGACAATCGAGGGGAGAAAATACAGCGTTGATCGGTGGTTACCGGTGGATAGGCGCCTAGACCGATCGGTTGATTGGCTCGAATACTCTTATATACGTTTCACGGTACCAGCCTAATACGCTTAGACTGATCCCGGCTATGTAGACAGAGGTATTACCACTGTGGTGCAACGATCAAGCGACACGCACTGGTTCTCTCAACTGCCATGGTAGAAAGATGACACTGTTCTACTATTCACGAGTTAGGCATGACGAAGTTTCGCAACGCAGAAAACATCGAGAAAATGTCGTTCAAGATTGTTTCGCCTGGCGCGATCATCTCCATCCAAGAATTCAAGTTATCAAGTTAAATATTTATCATGCCGAGGTAAGACAGAGGTAAGACCAACGTGCGAAACGTGAACATTCACAATGACGAGTACCGACAGACAACTTCGTACAGAATTCGCAGACTCAAACGATTCAAGACTGCACTGGGAGTTCGAGAACGAAGAAATGGGCGATAGGACGCCGTCTCAATTCTATACGCATCTGAGGAAGCTCGCTCCCTCGTCAGCCTCCGACGACTTGGTACTGGCGACCTGGAAGAAACACCTCCCAGCGAATACTCAATATGTACCAACAGCGCTGAGGATAACGGAGACGAACGCCCTGATCAAGGTGGTCGACAACATTCACGGAAGGCACCTGGAAGCCGGAAGCACCCGAATCGCAACAGCCCGGCCTCTGTTACTTCCACGCGACGTTCCAGAGCCGCGCGAAGAAGTGCCGTTCCCCAGGCACCTGGAATCAGAAACGGGAGCTACCACTGTGACGAACACGAAATGGCGTTTCACGGTGGCGGACGTTAACACACGCCTTTCATCGGCGTGGGCATCATCTCTGCACGTCATAGAAGGAAGGACGGAGGCCTACGACACCGCGGCGACCGTGTGTTGAACGCTTGCATCGTACCGACAGGTATCCACCGCCGCATATCGAAGACGTCGCGCAACATCTGCACGGGTTTGATAACAAGCGGTCGACGCTTTACCCCGCATCGAAACGACAAACCCGCAGATGCCAAACTTTCGCAACCGCGCACGAAAACGACGAGCGAGGTCGTACGACCGTATGTACAACAAAAATAACTTTGATAACCAATTTCAAATAAAAAAAACGTTATCACTGGTAGGGGGGGGGGGTGATGTAGCGGCACATGAGCTAGAAGACAATTCAAAATCATGTTGTTGTTTTTAACTTTTAAATTACTCTCCTGCGAAAACCAGGTGTGGCATTTAATCTATGATTTATCGCATCTATAATATTGGCAATTAGATTCAACGAGGTAACTCGGCTTGCCGCGTAAACACACGAACGTTAACCGTGAATATCGCTGAAAAGTAATTTGGCTTTTTCCTTTACACGTTATGTAAAAGTTATACGAGCTATGCAACGAAGTGGGACGAATCGCTTTTAAAACGAGAGCTCTATTTCCTCGCGACGATGCCGAGGCAATTTTGTTTTCCGTGTTTGGTTCCGCATGAATTCGCGTACATAATTAAAGGATTCGGTTGGTCCGGTCGTTGCCAACGAAAAATCCAGCGGGGGAAAGATGAATTTTTGACGAGGTGAAAGCGAGAGAACGTGAAAAATAGAAGCTGCCGTGCAGGTTTGATGATTTGGAAGTGTCCGAAACGCTAATGTTTCGTTTAATCGAGCGTTTTTCGGTTTTTGCTGCGCGTAAGAAGAGAGACGCTTGAAATTCATAAAGCATTGAAACCCGCGTTTCGTCCCGTTTGTATTGAATAACGCAAGCTGGAAAGATTACTGGGTCAATTAACGGCTACACTTGTCAGGAAGGAAATTGCAGTACCACAGGAAATAGGCAAAACTGCTTGTAACGCGAAACTCATTTCATAAGGCGAGCAATCTTGATGGCGGGATCTGGGTTGTGGCACATGGCTTAACTATTTTGCATTTACACTGCAGTCTATTGATAATTTTTGCTGCACTGCAGATTTTCAGTTGTTTCAGTTGCTCAGAGAACGTCAGTTTTAATTAATAGGCTGAATATAATAAATTAAATCAAGATTTTGAGGATTTAGATTTAATTAAGTATTTCAACTCTTGAGAGTATCATTCCTTTAATTTCACGATTAATAAAGTTATTTATGACTTTATTTTTTGCCACGGTATGTTTTCGTGATATGGAAAATTATATTATAAAGATATGAATGACACCACGTATATAAGCAGCATTAGAACGAATTCTTTTCTTACCAACGTATTTCACGTTGTGGAAACCAAAATAGTCGCCAGAGGTGAAATTTTCATTGAGTAAATAAGACGTTTTTTTATTCTGTAGTCGAACGAAACGCGTACAAAGGGATATCGAAGTATCAAGAATTCAACACCATCTCGGAATTTATCTATAAGTAAGTATTCCATTAATATCTTGCATTGCGAGATACAGAACTTGTCATTAAAGATTATTTTCCAAATCGTCCATATTGAATTCTTTGTCATTCTTCACTCTATCAAAGGGTTGAACAAAAGGAATGAATATTAGAGACCACGTATCAAGATTCACCGTGTAAATAGTAGTATTATCTGGATGTAGTGGTTCGGTTAATTCCCGTCTGTTCTTCTGAATCACATAAAATGCAGTACTAACAGTACGTGATGCAATAGATGTTCGTTAGTTAGATTTTTCTAAGCCAGGTTGTTAATTTTCTGAATTGAGAGCGTCGACCGAAAGAGCTAATTAAGCTTTACGTCTACTTAACCTTACAAGATATGGATACCCTAGAGTTCTAGAGGATGCTTATGACTCTGAACTTACTTCACGGAGAACTTATTTCTAGACCAAAAGAAAATCCCAAGTTTCATCCCTAGATATCCGCTAAATATTTCATAGGTCTCGCTTGCACGTTCTCCAATGTATTGTACGCTGTATGACTTGTCGATGTTGATGATAAACCAACGAGAAAAGACAGAAAGAAATTTCAAGAGAGATGAATCCCGTCTCTAAAAAGTTTCAAAATTTAAAACTAAATATTATTATTAATATAGTGAACTATCTTTTCTAAAACAGAAGACAACGACCACGACACAATATCTTCGTATCTAGCTAAGGAAATAAGTAAATAAATGAAATCGTGCATCATCTCTCTCTCTCTCTCTCTCTCTCTCTCACCATTGTGGATAAAACAAATGATTTCAATAAAGGTTATATTGTTTTGTTAAATTAATTTGTGAAATTAATTTCGAGTTCACCTTAGGTTAATCGTCTTAGTATCATAGTTACAGGCTATCGAAACACGTTTGATGAAAATAGTGCATGTTTAGATCATAACAATACTAAGGAGTATAAGGTAAGTAGTAAGGTAAACCTAGAACATCAGTGTTTGCTAGATCACTATTTTCCTATACTTATCAATTTATGATGGCTTTTCAATAGTTCACTTAACGGATTACCACGATAGAGAACCGTAATCCATCTCTCCTAAATCGGTTAGTTGGGAATTTACCAACAAATACCACGAAATCTCTATATTTAACAAGAATCTTCCATTCGCTCTGAATTAAGATCTACGAAAACCTAACCGCAATCTACTCGTCCCAAAATATCCGCAAAATTTCAACATACAAGAAACTATATCCAATATCCACCTTCTACATACGTAATCCCAAACTTTCGCATTCAGGTCACCTTCTAATACAACTTCACGAACGAGCAGACGGAGTCTCTAATCCAAACGCTACATCCTTCAACGATTCCGCCGGCGAGAAAAATAATCGGCCAGTTGAGATCACCGCGTGTCAGCACGCAAGAATTCCGTAGATTCCACGAAGGTACGTGTCGGCTTGTACGACGCTCGAACAAATCCGGTTAAGAGGCTCAACCGGGTTTGATTCGGTGGTTACACTAATGCATTTAGCGAGCTGCGTACCGCAGTCGCCCTCCTTTATCGTTAAACAATCTTCAGGAATATCGTCGGTGCAAATATCACCAGCCAATCCTCCCGCTCTTCGTTTCAGTTGAAGATTCCGTTTCAGCGGCGTGAGTTTCCTTCTGCTTCGGATAGAAGGAAATACGAGGGCGACTGTTATTGGAGGATCTTCGTCCCTCTCACTCCGTTTCAACCCTGTGTGCACCGTGAATCCGTCTTTGTTCCTCCGTTTCCGTGTCTCCTCTTTCACGCGCCCTATCCATCCAAGTTACTCCCTTGCACACAACCCCCTTCTCACGCTATTCCGCTCTCTGTCTTTGTTCCACGATCTCGATTACCGATTTCTCGCTTTCATGTTTCCCTCTGTTTCTCTCGTTCCAATCTGTGCCCCATATCCTCCGTTTCTCGCGGCGTTATCGGTGCCGCTGGTCTTTACCTACGTCTATCAGCCGCCCCTCTCGCTCTGTCTTCCCTCGCAATTCAACGGAGGAATCGGTGGCTCAGTCACTGTTCCACTCGAAGGATTAAGTGTATATCAGATGATTCGAGATTCCGTGGAATTGAATGTGCCAATGGCGGTTGACGGATTATCATGGGGAATCGGGAATTTTCTTGGGGAATTCCGGTTAATACGAGGACTAGTTGCTGAAGGTTTGTGGTAATTCTCGTGGAATAATTTAACCCTTGAAATAGCGTGGGATTCTGGTTGTTTTGTTTATCAAATTCGATGGCGCTTGTTAATCTTGATTATTCGACCGTTTAAGAGGATTCAAGGAGCAGGAAAATCTTGATGGATATTATATTCATCGAAGGTAAAACGCTATATTTGACGTAACGATTATTATGTACAAAAACAATTGGTAATCCGAGTAAAGATCTAACGTAGTATTTTATCATCAATATCACGAATAGTTTAGTAATGAAGATTAACGACCGTCGTTAAATTTGATAAATGAAACTTATACATATACGTGATGGTTTATGTTACCTACTGCCATCGTCTTCTGTACTACTCGTAGGAAGCAAACTGTCGGACATGTGTCATTGGGTTTTGAGGATTACTATGCTCCCTGCGACGGTTACTACGCGTATACTACGCGTCACTTACATAGGTCGCTTTATATTCGCGTAGAGAAGTTTGTTAGATTTTAGAGATAATTTGCTTGCTTTATAAATCGTAACAATCAATACGAATTTCCAATTCATTTTTCTAATCAATACAAACGTGACTATCGGACGACGTGTCTCATTTTTTCTAAGAGTATAGGAAGCATTGTTTCGATGGTGGTCAAACGATGGATGCCAGAAATACAATTTTGAATTGTTCTACCGGGAGCAATGACTCGCTGAATACGAATCGCGTCTTTAACCATCACACACGTACGAGCAAAAATTTTTAAGTTCGACGATAGATATATCAAATTGAATAAAGTTAAAATATATAGAGGGAGAATTACGGGGCGTGAAACGTTTACGCAATACGCGAAGTGCGAAGGGCGAAGAGTATAATAATAGAGAAATATCAAGATCGGTGACGCGCTACAATATAATGAAGAGTATATTTTTCATGGTGTTTTTTACTTTCTCGACTTTTTTACATACTATTATCCCGTGCGTTTTCATGAATATTTTCGCCAGAATAAACACTGTTTCAATGCGGGCATATAAACGATCTAGTTTCGCTTTATCAAGGATCGCAAGCGTGAACGAGCGACGAAAATTATGTATAGAATAGTTGCATCTCTCTTACTTTTTTGGAAATCCAGCCACGAAGATTTTGTAATTACTGGAATTATCAAGATATTTGACTAAATAGAGAAATATGGAAAGTATTGTTAAATACTGAAAGAGAGGATATAAAATTGAATGAAAGTCATTCGCAAATAATAATCTCGTTTTTTTTAAACTTATTCATGAGTCGAGAGTATAAGATAAAATTAAATAAAATTCACTTGTAAATATTAAGACATAATTTCTTTTTATCGTGTATATGTTCTTCTTACCTGTTTGTGCAATATACGTATAGTAGACTGTACACGTAGATTTAACGAAGTTACTATGATTCCACTAGACTTGTTTGGAATAAGATAGTCATCAAATCATGACATATATTAGCCTCAATCACGAGGAACTTAGCTCTTCAAAATAATTTGTGTACGAAACATAACATGTAATATACGGTATAATGCGATCGTTCGGTGGAGAATGTATTAGATCAACGCAGAAATTGTGTTCTGTGGTAAACAGGAAGCAGGAATTCCCCCATAGAAAACTTTCCGAAGCTTACTACCTCCTATTCCTTATAGTTTGCATACATTTGTAAAGATAAATGTTTAACGTCGAGATTATGCATTTCTAACAAACAAGAGTCGTTATGATATATTACAATTTATCGATCGTTTTTGGTCGAAAATTCTTTTCACCTAATCATTTTAAAAGGAAATGTTTCTTTTTATTAAGTTTTACTGATAGGCAAAATATTAATATGGAATAGTACTTAAAACTTTAACAATATCTATTTTCGTTTATGGACACATCGTAATTATAAATTTATCGACTATGTGAGAAACCAAAACTACATATTTTTCCAAAATTACGTCAATCCTAAATGTAATAGATCTGATGTTTCTTTCAGAAATGAAACAAATCCTAATAACGCTTATTAACAATTTAATTTTAGTACACTCTACAGGAAAGGTTAAACATTTGTCTCTATCATATCGCCTGCTTCATCTAACGATCAAACCCAATTGATCTAACAATGAAACCCTGACATATATCAGCCTTACTGACCCTTAAATCACCGATCAAGGATTAACTTCAAGAAGTATAAGAACCTTAAATCAAATCACCATTGAGACACAAACCACATAATCCAATCCAAGTGACCGGTCGTTTTTATCGCTCCGTGGACGATGTTCCATGAATCGGCGAACTTTCTGGCTCATTAGACTCAGGGAGGAATCTGATTCGACTGCCTTAACCTGTCACCCCTGTTCGTTTCACCTCTTCCTTTAACCAAACCGATTTCACCGCGATTCGGTTCAGATGTAGACGAGCGATTGTCTTCTCGAAGCGAGTCTCCTTTAACAAGGCTGAGTCACCGTTCCACTCGAAGGATTAAGCGAGTATCAGATGATACGAGATTCCGTAGAATTGAATGTGCCAGCGGCTGTTGCCTAGGCACACCGATATACCAGAGGATTATTCTGTTATTTTATCGGAGACTCAGGATCGAAATTTGTTAGGGGTTGAGGACTGGAAAAAGAAGAGGAGAAGAGTAAGAAGGGTTGCAGTATTAGGCGTGTACATTTCGACTATGCGTGGATTCCACATGATGGGTTGTTACTTCTTTTAACTTCTTTTAATTGTATGTTTGTAATTTTTATGTTACCAGTGGCTATAAAGTGAGTTGAGTTTGTATGCAGGATGGAATATAAAATTTCGTGTCTTTAACTCATTGTTACGTCTCCAGATCTTAATAGCTTTATATTTCATATTTTAAATTTTACGGAATTTATACCGAATATCTAAATATAAAATAATATGGTATAAAAATAACGTGCAATTACGATAAATAATATCGTAAAATACAAACTGTGCATTATTCGAAAAAAAGTGTTTCGGACAGAACTTGTCCTATTTCTAGAGGAACAACTGGCGATGAGCGCAGATCTTATCTAGGTAGATGCACCTCCAAGACTCGAGGGAGGTCTTTACAAAACAAAAAAAGAGTCTCGCAAGAGTAACGATTATTCAGAATCGAGGTATCCCAGTTCCAACCAATGTGCTCCCATGTCTCTCGAGGATTCTCCCGGCTCCCGGTCCAACAGCAACCTCGCAGTCATTGCCTCTCCTGGGGAAGGGTCGATGTTCACAAGGCATCCTGACCGTCTCAACATAGTATGTTGGGCCGCACGGTGTTTCAGCACTTGGTTCGCTTGGTCGCGCACGTCTGGCAGGCGGATCTTCCTAGCCTATGGTGCCATTCTCGCCAACTTCCTTGGCAACAACCGAATCGAATCGCCCAGTCGTTTAAAAAAAAACGGTGTAACCCGTCGCGGTTTGTTGCAAAAGAATAGATCCGTCCCAAAAGCTAGCGCGGCGACGAGCATGCTTGGTCTCAAACTCTTCGCCTTCGGGCAGTACGTCATGGGCTGCGCCATCATCTCCCAATTCTGCGTTTCGGTTATTTTGGGCTATCCATCTATGCGGACCCAAATGATAGTAAGCGTCTCGACTCGCACCACTCTGACACGAATCCCTTCTTGGAACCGATCGTTAGTACGTCGCAAGATCCACACTTTCCACAAGTCTCGTCAAGAATTTCGAACGTCAATGTTTGGCTATGCTGATTTGCCTAGTCGCTTCACGACCTCTGGAGACGACACTCTGGATTTGCCGAAACTCGGACCGCCCTTATATAGAGGGTGAATGTCATCACATATTGCGAATAATAGTGGGACTATAGCAGCGTACTCTACTACTAATTCGCTCACCGTTTGAACTAAACGATCTTTTTCATTTGTCTCGCTTCACACTTTTCTTGTCCTCGCAACGTTTTATAACAGCGTTAACAATATACAGACAGAATATATAGTCTTTGTTTTTGATACGCCAGTGTCAGATATCAATTGTTACTTTTCGTTAAAATAAATATACCGTTATTAGATGCTCCTTTTAACATGCCGATCCGTATCCTTATAATTTTTTTACAATCTTCAACCTCAAGATGTCGCTTCAAAATAGAAAACGAAGACCAATTTGAAAAACACTATCGTGCTATGAGTGTGAAAATTGTGACGTGGGTCTATGTGTCGTACTGTGCTTTAAAATATATCACATTCAATTGCATTATTAATTGTTAAAGTAAATTATTAAAGTTAAGATATATGCATAATATCTTTACAAAAAATTACAATTTAATTATTAAAAACTTCATTCCAATGTGCGTGCGTAGGGAACAGCACTATCCGTCACATATTGCAGTGCCATATTGTTTACGCGTAATTCGCGTCAAACTCTGCTGTACAGAGAAACAGCTCCGCACTAAATTCAACCTCATCTAAGTGGTTAAAGCAACTGCTACGTATCATAGGTAAAATATCCAAAATTTCCAGTCAGCGTATCAACAATTTCTTTGTTGATTTGTTAAAGACACCAACTGAAACTATGGTATAAATCTAACATAACGAATAAAATCACTGCGTAGGCTCCAGCGATGCAAGAATCAAAAACGCGATAGAAAGCGGGCGTTCATCATCCAACATGTGGGGTCCACGCATTCGTATTCAATAATTCGGTCCCAATGGCAAAGTGATTAAAACTGTTCGCAGCCGACAATCTCGAACACGTCGTCCCATGTAATTACCGGTCTACCATAAATCATTCCACTCGCGTCAGCGGTGTTTCACTCGTTAAACACACAAACCGTGCCCCCGTGGAAGGGGTCCGGGTCGAGGGAACCCAATCGCCCTTACCAATAATCACGCGCAATCTTATGCCTCCGTGTTCCTTCACGAAAAAACCACCGGTTTTCTCTTCGCCAAGAAGGATCGGCACCGTTGCCCATCTTTTTGCTTCTCGAATGCCCGGAAGATGTACGGGGCGTGTAACACCTATCGTATCGACGTGAACCTCGTTCCCCGTAGTCTAGGTCTCGAACACGCAATTCTCGGTTACGTTAATCCGCCGCTGGACCCTTTGGAAACCGGTCTAACGACCACGCGTAAACATAATTGTCGGATGATTGGCGGGCAACGAGGTGTTTCGAGGGAGTTGCACGGTTGTTTAGAATTCAGGCTATCTTTCTTCCTGCGTATTATAGCATGTTAGATTCGCTCGTGTGTTATCTTTATGCAGTCGGTCGAGCGAAATTCGACTGTCGAAATATGCACGCCCACTTTTTCGCCTGCAATGAGCGCTTAGCAAACCCCTACGCTGTGTCGCAATAATGTATCTAAAATATTCTAAAATATTATATGTATATTAGCAATTAAGCAATTTCTATTGCCGATATATACATTGAAATAAGTGAGGTATACGAAATATGCGAAAGATGCCCAACGAATATACCGATATTCCTTTCGGATTAGTCTCCCATTAAGAAGTCGAGTAAATGAGGTTTGAATGAAAATACCTAGGTCATTAAAATTATCGTAACAATAATTGTTATTTATATAATACAAAGACTTCCCCAAAAAACCACATGGTTAAAAGCACGTAGGAACCGATATATTAACGGTATAAAGAGATCGAAGAAAATTCCTCTACGTCATAAAATAAAAAAAAGAAAGCAATATGAAATAAAAGCGGGAGGGAAGACCGAAGCAGATAAAAACCAGAATATTCGCATCGTTAACACATACGGTGGCCGTTATACTATATCTTCTCTATCGATATCTTCGCACAATAACAAAACGATCGTAACTATCCAAGTTTAGCCAAGAATATTCAACAGCCGCGAATATTCGTTCCCTACGCGAGAAAACGAGCAGAAAGGAAGAATTGTTTACGCGTTCCGAATTTTCACGTAGGGAAAAGGAACGAAGGCGGTGGTACGTGTATCCGCGATATGGATGTCGCATTCTCGAAAGATAGCGAGATCACGGAAGCGAGACCAGAAGAATGGGGTTCGAAAATAGTGTCGCGGATCTGTTTTCGTGTGAAACTAGCTGGCTCGGCAGATGCGTTCGCCCTCGTAGCGTCGGTGAATATGGGCCGCGTGATAAGAAACGTGCTTCGATTTAATACCGGAAAGATTGTGCGATTTCCACAGAAATCAGCCAACTGGCCGATTCCGATATCATGTTTTACCGCCATTGGTTTCTCCTACTATGTAAGTCAAAGTCTTGTCTGAAGAACTCACGGAAAACAAGCTTCGTTTTACTCGTAATTCCAAGACCGTGTTCCTTTATCGCGTATTTTGTGTCCTTTTCCTGTCGGAACTAGCGAAGATATTTGTTCCTCTTCGATCGTTAAATGAAAATTTTGAAAAAGATTCTAACTGCTTCGTAAACGTATAATTCACGTGAAAAATGTTTCATGCTTACTTTTATAATTTAATACTTTTATAATTTCTCGTTTTCAATTATTTAAATTTCTTCTCGATGATTCTAAAATTCCTCTAACGCAATATTGAATTATTTCAAGTTGCAACGCTTTCGAAATACATGTGCAACATTATGTAAAAGTATAACATAAAATACAACATATTACACGCAGTTACGAACCCCTATCGCAATAGCCCATTATGAACTATACATATACATATAACCTGTACATAAGAGCTACGGTATATCACTCACCAACGCCCAGGTGTCAATTAAAATATGTCACGGAAAGCGTTGAAACAGTGAATCTGCCAAACACGTGGACAGTGTAATTGTACCAGTGACCAAGGTATTGACCAACGCATGGGTAAACGATTTTTTTATTTCTCCCTCCCTCTCTGTTGTTCCCTCTGTCCCATTGTCTGTGTGTATATACGGATCGTTTCATTGTTTCGAACACGGAAAAGTGAAAACCGAACCGCGGTCCTACCAACTATATTTCCACGGCACGCTTTTGCGATTTGGGATCGCTGCATGGTCAGGTGACGAAATAAAATTGCCCGCGATATTCGCATTACCGTGACAATTGGCTTTTCACCGTTCTGCCTTTGTCCAACCCGTTCGACGTTCTCCTGTTCGTTTCGGCGTAACGCGATCGGGGAAAAAAAGCTAATTGTCGCGGCCGATAATTCAGGCCGCATCGGCCGACGAGTAAAAAGGAATTAATTTCTCCTAATTAACGGGACGATACTGGGGAAATACCCTACGACCGCCGCTGGCTCGTCCAACGGTTTATTAATCCGTTTTTGCTCGTTATCCCGCTGCCACCGTAGGATACTTAATGCCACGTAAATAAAGGAGTCGTCTCTTTATCGGACCTTCCTGTTACGATTCTTTTGGCATTCCAACGTTTGCAAGCCAGCTCGGAGAGTGAAATGAGATCCGTACGAATGTTAAGAGCGCATTAAAAGAAAGATTGGAATGAAATTTTTGCCTAAGTATAAGTAAGTAGAGTATAGTGTTTAATATAGAAGTATAAATTTCGAAGCATAATTGTGATTTAGATAAAGAAGCATATTTTTGGCTAAGTAGATATAATAACATTTTAATATTAACAGCATGACGTAGTCTTTACGAAATTGTACGTTTATGGTATTTTATGATTTTTGTATATCTTGTTATGAAAGCTGTATTTAATGGTTTTGAATTTTGTATAAATAGTGAATTTTACTAGATGTTACCACGAATCAAAGTATAAAATTCCTATCGAATCAAGAGAATCGAAATGAATGATACTTTGCTTTATACATATTTATTCCTGACTCCTCACACTCATTCTCTCCACTATGATTTTTCGTTCATATAGAACGAGTTCACGTTTAAATAAGCGGATTCGACAAGCACGGGTAGATTTAATCGGGTACTGACTAAAATTTGGGTCAAATAAATGGAGTTTATGTAAACTGAGTTTTACCGTAACTTATGGACGAACAAAGTCAGTCTGGAAAGTCGTATCTACGTTCTAACAATCATTTTGATCAAAATAGATGAGTATCCGATGATTTATGGTCGAGGGTGTACATACTTCGCCGAAAATCGAAACCTCAAAAATACACCATTTTAGATCTTTAAAAATTACTCGTTCTGACTACTTTAATAATTCTAGTATCAAATCTGTCAGTGTTTCGATCACTGTAATAATTCTAATATCTATCCATCGGGCACCGCTTTATTAAAATTTAGAAATTGAAGAATATCTTGCTCGAACCTTACTCGATATCTTACTTAATCGCTTAAAAAACAAAAAAGACCCTCGTTCCATTGGAGCACTCGTCGCACCGGAAACGACAAACCGATAATTCCACGTTTCTTTCTTCCAATTCTTCCAGATTTGCAGCATCACGTCGTACCACCATCAAGAGACGCCAGGGAAGAAATTTAACGAAACGCATGAAAAGGGCCGACCGCTCGTGGGACAGTCGCGAAAGGATTTAAAGGGGAATCGTCCCGGGACAGAAATCACCGGACAGCCGACTCATGAGAACAAAAAGAAAGAAAAAGAAAACGAGCAAAGGAAAGACCGATCCTTTCTACCGTGCGCTAGAGATCGAGCCTACCGATAAACGGGATCTTAGTAATGTAGCTGTCAGATCGTTTAATTAAGGAATCTTAAGAGTATCGCTAGCTGCTCGATCCAAGTGATAGGCTGACGTTAGGGGACCCGTTGAGCGACCTTGTACAGCGTACGAAGAACGAGCCAAAGGGGAATTATGTCCGATTCCCCTTTATTATTCCCCGTCCCACTCGATCGCCTTTCGATCGTCTTTCGATCGCCTTTCGTTCGCCGATGGTAATACATTCCACTTAACCTCGACGATTAAAGACGCGTGCATAGCGCATACGTGTGCCATTCCGTGCACTCTTCGAATCGCTGGCACGTTCGAGACTTGCTTTTGATTTCAGATTGTACGAGAAGATTGCATGGACGAGGAGATTGAAATGGAGATAACTGAGGTAACAGGCGAATATAAAGACGGAGTATACCGAATAGATTCTTCGGGGATACTTAATTCCGACTCATTCCATGGGGGAATTTCTTTTGGATCCTACGTATTATTCTGTCATTCTGGGGTGGAGGATTCTGCTTGAAGTTCGGAGGTAAGGAGGAAAGTTGCGTCGAAATATTTGATAATGGAGAAACTGTGATCACACGCACGTACACGCATAGATCGAGCTAATATTTTCGTAGCATTTGCAAAGGAATGGCAAAGAGAATCATCTACATATATTTCCAATTCTCGAAACACAATCGAACGTACATTTTCTGGCATTATTACCGGCAGGATACTATTAATTCTGATGAAACGTATCGTTGGCTAAGATCGGTTGGTAGAATATTTGTTGCACGCGCAACATGATTGATAGTCGAAGGAGAATCGAGGCGACGCGACGTTTCAAGACTAATGATCTCTTTCGACGTTCTTCGAAAGAGTTATTTTTGCGAGCTTACTTTCGCTTATCGCGACCACCGCCTTCCCGGGTTTCACAGAGCTTGTTTAATAATGAAACTGCTACTTTATGCGGAATACATCGTGGAAACTGCATGCTGCCAAGCTTAATCAAAATTCTATCGCTCCAGGCATTCGTAAACTTTCCCAAAGCAGAATAATCCGGTCTCCCTGCTCGTTTTTCTGAATTTGCCATCCCTTCGACGGGGGTATTATACCTACACACGTTAATTTATGTAATGGAAATATTTCCGGACTGTTTCACTTAAAACAATTCCCAAATGGATCTCTTTCTATTTTCTTATAAAATATATGTAATTACATATGTGAGGTGGATTTGATATAAGTATTAGATATTATAAAAAAGATACATTTCTCTGAAGATGTTAAACATTTTTTGAAATGCTTTTGTTGATATTTCATATTTCCCGTTTTCTAGGAAGAGACAAGGGAGTTCTAAGTCGTTGTACAATTATTTTCCTTAAATAAATTTAAATAAATAAAATAAATTTCATGCTAATATATCTTTCTTTTTCCCTCCGAAAAGAATACTCATCTAGTAAATATAATACGTTTTCTAAAAAAATGAAAAAACAGTTAAATTACACGCTTGATAAATATAACATAAACTATATATCATCCCCTATCCCCCACGTCTCTCATTATTCCTCCAAAAAATCACGTACCTACAAATTAAAAAATGTGTAAATATCATGCGAGAAATTATATTTCTTTATGAATGTTCGAAATAAACATTCGTTTAGTAAATATGATGCAAAAAGTTCTGTTTTGATAACTTTTGTTAAATCAATTAAAAACATTTCTGATAAATATAATGCAAAAACTTAAAACAAAAAAAAAATATATATATATATAGGTATTCAAATAATATAAAGCTCGCTACATTACACGCTACAAAAATATCTTTCTTTTCGTTTATATATCTCTTTCCGTTTCTCCAAAAAGAAGCACAGATTAATAGAATGTAAAAAATTTACATCTCCACATTTCCTTCGCTTTCAAATAAAAAACGCGAATTTTTCGACGATCGAAAGAAAAACATTTTAAAAGGTAAACACAATCGACGCATACCTTCGTCACTTATTATTTCACAGGGACAAAGTACATTTCGACGTTATCGGCGCGGTGTTATCGTGGTGCAGCCGCGATTCCTAGCGTAATAAATTTCGCGAGGTCCGCTGTAACGAGATAAACGGCAACTTATCTTCGTCGTGGAAGATAACTGGACGTAGTTCGAAACGGCAGGGACGTTAATATGTTCTCCCCGGAGCGAGACCTTAAGGTAAGACAGGTGGTAATATGCTAATCGACCCGCTCTCCCTAAACCTGTTCAAGGCTATCGCGTGAAACTGATAAACCGATACGGAACTCGAATGCTAACGATTCGATCGAGCGGAACAAGACAGCCACCGCAGAGAAAGTTAAAGCCTCGTTCAAATTAGTCAAGTTCTCTGAACTCAAGCTCATCCAGTTGATCTGTTTTTCAGTAGGTATCTACTCGAGGTCAGGTTACTCGAATTCGAAAGATTCCGAGTCAAACGACTCGACTTATATTAACACAAATTTGTACTAATTTGATTTGAGAAAATTACTTGAAATTAAAAGATTCCAAGTCGAATAACTCGGTTTGTATCAACACAACCTTCAAGTAATTTGTCTACACATTTGTATTCATAAAGAATCGAGTATTTTTACTTGAAATATCTCTGTAATTCAAGTGATTTGATTTTAACTGGACATCTGAAATTTATAGAAGCAATATGAGCAAACATGAAATTGAAAACATTATCGTTTATGATTTATCTTGCATTTAATTTATGTAATTATACTGTTTCATTCAGCTAGCAGGTGTTGCCTCTTTTTAATCGGATAAAATAAAAACTTCCATAATTTCACTTAAAATTTAAACATTCTTCAGATCAAGTAAAATAGCAAACGTTCACTTGTAAAAACAACTTAAAGTCATTTGAATACTAATACCTAGAAATCGAACGAATAAAATAAACTGATGATAGATAAACTCACGATAATAAAGATTCAAGATGAATTCAGATCGCTTAAATTCAGTTAACCCGTCTATTCTAAACCGAACTTTACAACACCAAAATTTCTCTACCAACTCAACCGGTTACGGGCGATCGTAAAAATGATAGAAGATGAATATTTTCTCCGCGTAAAAATACAGCGTGGAATAACGATAAGCCATCGCAGCGTGAACGTTTACGATTAAAAATCAAAGTAGAGCGGTCATTTTCCGACCATCTAGATAGCCCGATAATACGTAGTAATGATAGACCTCGCTGGCGCGAAGACGTTCGTCGGTGGTGAACCTGTAACTTCGATTTTCGATAAAAAATATTGGCTGGTCCAAGAATGGAAACAAAATACGTAGATCTCTATCGTTTAATTCGAAGCTTCCTTCGTGGGTAGATTATCTTTGTACATACATGTTCGAAAGTAAACTGTACATAGTGGTTTTGGTTTAACACCAGCGATAAGCGGGTTGGAATGTTAAATGGATCGGTGTAAATGTTTCACGCCGTTTCGGGGGCGTAAAGCCGTGGTATGTGTGGTTTCTGATATATTTAGTCGATTTGAAAAAGCAACGTTCGCCTATTAAATTCCGTAAATTTAACATTTCTCTACAGAAGTCGATTGAAGAGAAATTAAAGATTTTACCTTGTAAATGTTCAAAAACCGATACATGTTCTACAACCAACGTCGCATAACCCAATTCCTAAATTTCCTTTAAAGGCTCGTTTTAATTCCGTTCGAACACGGTCTAAAATCCAAACAGTGTTCTCGAAATCGATAACACTTTCTCTCCTAAAGATTTCACCTAGGACCTAAGCCCTAAAGGCACGCTCTTCCAAAGCTGACTTTGAAGACAATACAGAGCCCAGTTACCCGAACTGTAATCGCATCGATGATTCCATGGAATAATCCATAATTCACAGTTTGATCGCTTGGGGCTGACAGCTATTATCCTTTGTAATGAGTCGCGCGTAAAGCAGATTGTCAGTTTGCGTCCCATCGATTCCGTCACTGGTAACTCTAACCAGTAAGTGAAACGTTTCCACGACAGTGACATCTTCAAGATAATTATCAGCGTATCCATCGATTCTACGGTTGGTCGGTCTATTTAACACCGATATAGTCGTGAGATCGGTTAATTAAGGAATCTCAGGTGTATTGGTCGAAGTTTGACGAATAGAAGGGAAAAAAGATCTTCGATCTCCAATCGTTCAGATAAAAAAACTATTCGTGTTTTCTACTAACCGGTTCCTTTTGACGAATTGTTATTGGCCACTTTACCGTGTACGTAAAGTTCGTTATTGGCCTGACGATAGTTTTCCTGATTTATGACGAAGAAACGGCTAAGATCGAACCGACGGAGTCTGTGGAATCCGATGAAACTAATATTCATCGTTTCTTTCGACGAGATTGTTGTTTTGTGAGCAACCTGCTCATGACGGCTCATTAGCCCGAGAATTCTACAACAGGTAAGAGTTCGGTTACTGACGTGGTCAACGCCGCTTCTTGAGACCTTTTTTAGGTATAGGGTGGATATATAAAAAGATAATTGTGTGTTTTATCGTTAGAAATGAGATAGAAAATATGGTTATTTATGAAAGTAAATTAAAAGATAACGTTAAGTCGATAGGGAACATTACGATATTTATACAGTACATATATACATAATATACAATATCTATTTACTGATAATTGAAAATATCATTTTGAAAATATTTGAAAGTATTATAAGTATCTACATTACATATTGTAAACAGTTTAAAAAATCAGACGGATTATAATTTTCTTTTATTAGAAACAATAAATGTAGTAAAAATTAAAAAATCTACCCTAAATATTGTAAATAATTTAAGCGATCAGAATAACGAAATGTTGTAATCCTATTTAATAAGAAACGATAAATGTGCAAGAGCCATGCATGGCGTTTTATAAATTTACATTATATACTATGTCTAGTTTATCTACCTTACTGGGATAAAACGATTTACTCACATTTTTATTAGATTCACCAAACAATGGTTCCAACTATGCATTCTATCTTCTAACATCCTATATAAATGCTGGCGTGGCAAATGCAACCGAGACGAGGCAATATAAACCTTTGATACAATGCAACCCTCCTATTCTTTATACGGGTCAGCAGTAACAAGATAATTGGCTATGAAAGAATACAGACACGTTTAACGATCATCTTCGCTCTTTCGTAATTTCGTGAGCAGCGCGTTTTCATATTTGGGAACGACACGTTCCGCCGCCTGTATGAAACGTTCGTGTTTCCACGCTGAAGAAATTATTGCGGGAATTAATTGATTCGGCAATTAGAATTCAATGAAATCGACCCCGCCATTGAAATCGCGATGTAATTTATAGAACTAATTTGATCAGCCGGAATCCAGATTATTACGAAACGTCATAGTTTCAACATTAACGCGAAGATTAATATCGCGGCCTCAATAGGATCTCCATGAAAATTATTGCCAATTTACCTAAGAATTTCTTCCTGTCTATTGATATTTAATACAGAGGCACTTTTAATTAAAACACACGTATGGAAATGAAATAATAATCATTTTCATATTTCAATATTATGGAGGCCGCTGAAAATTTTTGACAGCTTGTACCCGATGGTAGGAATAACTAATGTTCAAGCGACATATGTAGAATCTAAAATTGACATTTTCGAAATGAAATGTAATTCTCCATCTGTCTCCGTGAGCGACGACATTTCGTTCTTGAATTGTTTCAAAATGAATTTTTATTTTTATGGAAAGATAGCTGCAAACATTTAATTTAACGGACAATTCTACGACCTACATCGACTAATCTCTTGCATTTCGACAATTTTTAAGGGACTATTAATCGCCAACTCTAATACCGAACGATATATTGTTATCAGTTAATGGCAAAAGTTTACTTTTGGAAAGAAAAGATTATAAATATCTGTGAATATAGATGTACAATCTCCGCTTTTCTTTTTCATTCTTGTATTGTTTAATAAAAGCAGTGGCAATTTGTAAAATACAAACAATTAAGCTCTTAGATTATTTTTTATACTATATTTATATATTCTTAATTGAATTCTTAATTTCTTCTTGAATTGCTAGGCTGTTGGCAGCGGCAAACAGAGAAGTTGAATGAAACGTTATTAATTATGTCCAATAATCATATTTTTCAAACTTTCAGATTCTTTTTCCGACATTTTGTATCTCCCTATAAATATGTAGATGATGCTGTTTTCAACGAAAAACGATCTGTGGATACACAACGTGACTTGTGTTCTATCGTGAATCGATTAACTTGCCGGATTGCGTATCGGAAAAGGCCGCCTTTAAAGTGTCACGGTAACGAGCGATACGACAATATTTATGAAAATCGATACGTTATAACGTCGAGGAGAGGCGGGAACCGGGAACCGGGAACCGATTCGAGCTATACGAACCGAACACGATTCTCCGCCTCTATTATATTATCGTTGGAACAATACCGGCAATTACACCCCATAATTATTCAACATTATTATCATTATTTAAATCACGCCGTCACTATCGCGTCACGGGCGCCGATATTGCGTATCCGGTACAAAAGCGTCGCGCAAAACGCCGCTCACGCTGCAGGTATTAATCACACGGATCGATCGTAAATCGTTCTTCGATGGTGTCACGCTCTATTCTGCCTCCTCGTTCCTTCTTTCTGCTATATTATAGATCGTATTTATTATGTCGCAATAACGAGGTTCTAGCAGTCGTCACGACAGCAATATAGAAGCTCCGAAGGAAACACGAGCCGATTCGTCGATCAACGAGTCAATAAACGTTGAACAACGGTATAGTGGCTCGTGAAAATATTCGAATACTTATCACAGAAAAATTCTATGCATACATTGTGCGTGATATAGAAAACGTTTTACAATTTTATTGGCACTTGTAACGACTATATTGGGAAAATTTGAAGCCGAGCTAAAGACGTATATGGAAATTACATGATCGTGTTGATATGAATCTGAAAATTTATATACGAGTCCCGGAATATCTGTCGCAAACATACATTTCGGGAAGATCATCGAAGTAACAATCGATTATTAACTACATTGGTAAGCCATGATATTTGATGAGATTATTCTTAGCGCTGATTATACGTTAAATATCCAACAGATATCTCATAACTCTTATATACATTTCCAGATCTGTTTTAAATTTGACCAATAGTATAATCATGGTAATAGATCTCATTACAATAGATATCATCATAGTGAAATGTTAAAATCTTCCGTACGATACATTAATATTTTGCGATTTATATAACATATTGAAATAAAAATGTCCACTTCTATATGATAATGATATCCACGATCTTGCTATTTGTAAATGAAACAGCATTACCGGTAAATCGTCACTTATTTCGACCATTGAGATCCTAAAGCAGAACGCAGACCTAATCCAAACCTACGAACCATACTCTCGAGACGTTGGTCAATATCGTCCCTCGATAGCTCAATTTACTACCCCTATCTCGTGCCGTGCAATAACCGAGAGAGTAGAACGGGAGAAAGGGACAAGGAGATCGCCTCGCACAGAATAGAGCGAGCGAGCAAGAGAAATAAGAATAGATGTGGCGTTTGTACGGGAAATCGCGTCACGCGTTATTCGTCGACGCTAGGTTGATCGCAGATTGGCCTGCATCGTAATTATGACTGACTCGGTGAAACTGGCAGTGAGTGCAATACGAACGAGCAGAGTCGAGCAAAAACCCCGCAGTTCGAGCATCCGAGACCACGGGACGAGAAAAAAAAACCACGGCAAAATTAATACACGTGAGTCGCGGGCCAGAGAAAGGGTTAAACGTCAACATGGACCTACATTGTGTCGTTGATGCCGGCTGCTGGCATTGATACCGTCGTCATTGACGTTACGTGGCGGTGCAGCAGCGCGAGGATAGGTCTACAAAATATCGCCGCTGTTTGATCAGCTCGCCCATTTACTCAAATGGCGTGAAATTCAACAAAGCTGCTGAGTGGCATTGGCTATCGCTCTGGCCCTCGAATATCCGTGTGGCCAAAGCGTCCAGCCACACAACAATGTTCGCCAGGCATAGACTGCACTTCGCGCCAGCGGACACGGCTCGCGAACCGACCAAGTTCGCCTCTTCTCTCCATCGCTCGAACCGGACATCCCCTAACCGGCACCTAGCCGCCCCGTCAACCCCTCGAGCGCCCTTTTAAAGCACCACTAAATCCCATTTCGCCCTGGGCACTAGCTGATTAAATGCCTCTGCCGGAGATGCAAAATTCTAGCTCGCAGGGAAAAATGAAACGCCGACGGGAGGCATTCCCGTCCTTGTTTCGTTACGCTTTCCACATTTTGCTCTCTGTCTTCTTTGTTTGGCTTTGTCGGTAGGCTAATACTCAGCGATGGGATCAAGTTCAATATGTATCTAGGTATTGACGAATTCCTGTCAGTTTCTTTATTATATGACTAGGTTTATAATATTCAATTAGATACTACTCGTAAGAGGTTATGTGACTATGTTAACATTTGGAAACGTCGAATCTTGAAGAACAAAATATATTATACACTTCGAATATTACGTACATGCGATACGTATTCAATTTCGTTCAAGCTTAATATTATTAATGGAAAGTTATCAAAAAGATGTCACGGACTAATCTTTCGATTAAAGCAATGATTAAAAATTAAAATATACCTGATTTTCACCTAAACTTCAGAAAGTTTATATCAATAAGTAAAAGAGCTAATTTATTGTTAGTATAAATGTAAAAATGAAACCAATAAATTATATTCCATTTTCAATGATTAGGACCAATCTAACGCTATTTACTTCTTATTAACCTTCCATCTCGTGATTATAGGATTCTCGCGTTGTTCACATCGAGATAAATAAAAATTCCAATAAAGTTCCAACGCCCAATCGTGAAGTATTCGAAACTTCACAATTAAATTCAACTTTACTTGTAATATACTTGAACCCATCACTATCGGTTCCCCCCTGTTCGCGAATCGAATACGTATTTACGTAGCTCTATCCCAGCCGGTTTCTTGCCGCGCGTGCACCGCTGATCCTGTTTCGAGGTGCAAAATTTTTCGACCAGCTGTTTTTGGGGAGGAACAATTGACGGCTCGTTAGCGTGCCACCGGTAATCCTCGAGCTGTCGAACGTGATAATACACGGAGTTTCCATGTACTCTCACACGTGATGTTTTCATTTTCACGGTGCCAGCTAAATTGGAACAATTTGCAAGTTGATGGTAGATGTAAATTGAGAGGCTGCTGAAGAGGGGAGGCGGAGAGAGAGAAAGAGAGAAAGAGAGAAGATAGATGGGAAAGGGTGCAATTGTAATCAGATCCTTGGCGCTCCACGAGCTTCGAATGCGCCTCGCTTTAAACTGTGCGTATGCAATTGAACATCCAGTTTGCCGACGTTCTAACTATTAACTGGCGGAAAAGCAAGGTGGAACTTGTGGTCCGTTTTTATACTTGATCTGCTTACGTGTCGTTAGTAAACCGCTTCACGAGCTAGGAAATTGTATAGGCGAGTTGATATAATTATGTAAGCGGAATAATTTCGCGGATGGAACACAGAAACGATGCGTACAATGCGCTGAGAATGCATAATGCAGATATGAACGAGATAATAAATCATCACCTGAAACGTGGTAAGCAGCTCTTTCTGGATAAGACGTTTACATAGATCGTGTGAATAATTTTTTGTTGGCTTTTGACACTTGGAGTAAATGGAGGAAGAGCAGTGGGATTTTAGACAATTTGATTACGTATTAAATGTACAATATCGTGTGTTCAACGTTGTTCGAGTCATGCAAATGAAAAATAAGTGATATTTATTTTATAAATATATAAATAATGCATATTATTAGTGCATAAAGTTGCAAGGTTTTATACAGAATATTACAATTGTGCTGCTGGTAATTATTACATACGAAGCTTATAATCTTCAATACAAATATGACACTTAAAATATTTCTGAAATTCAGTGGTGATATCTTTTTCATTCCATTATTATCCCCGGTCGTCATTGCTGCATTTATCATATCTATGTTTTTGAAACGTATCCTATCATCTTTCAAATTCAATACCACGTACTTCCTTATCTAGTAAATTCCTATTCGCTAAAATGTTTACCACACTTCATAGCATTACTCAGCTTTTAGAAATCCGAATATTCACACGATCTTCGACGCAAAGAAACATAAGAATTACGAGCTTTATCGTCCAGCTTTGCGAAACTCTCGGGTCTTCGACGATCTAGGCACCACTGTATTTGAATCTTTCTAGAAATTCGTCGAATTCGGCAAATAGATTTCAATGTAACGGTTCGCGAACAATCGGCGCACGTACAGTGGAGAAAACAATGGCGTCACGAAGTCGATTGTCAAAAGCAGACGACGATGAAACGCGAGTGGACGTGCGGATCGAGCGAAATTACACGCTCGACGCCGTGGGAGATACGACGTTGGATCGATGACGGTAATCAACAAACCATCGGTTACCATTCTACGAAGGGAGAATATCGGGTCCACGTCTGACAACCGTTCATTCACAGGGGCCATTCCTTGAAATCCAGAATAGGTCTCGTCCTATGAACGTTTCGGCGAGCCGGTATTTAGCCTATCAAACGGAACACATCTGACCGCGTAACACGTAAACGATCCTGCAATTAGCAGCGTTCCACTCAATATCAGCAGCCAACGGGCGTGATCCTTGACGATAATCTCCCTTTCGGAAATTCCATTAGACGCGGCCAACGAGCCAACCGATATTATCGTAAATTGCGCGTTCGACGGATTTCACCGTCGAAATTTCTTACCTAGCGCTCATTAGTAGCGGCTGCTGCTGCTGTTGCTGCTCAGGCTCAGCTTCTGGTGCTAAATAATTACCAGCTACTACGGTATTAGGGTTAAAGTCCGGTCGAAATTAATTCGTTGCACCAGGTCATTGACAAGAAAGCTAGTACATAATTCGTACATGATGTTGTCCCTTTTTGTGAGTTTTAATTAAATATATATGTATATAGAATGTTCAGAGTAGATGATACGAATTTTTGTTTTAGTAAATGTAACGTAACGGTAAAACGAAACAAGTGGATAAGTAGATTAGTGGAAAATAGCGCAACTATATTTTAGCTTTAATTTTGTAAGATTAATATGATATATAAATTTTATATTTCTTTAGAAAAAAATCGTACGAATGTTTGTTTACGACAGTAAGTTGTAGTGTAAGGACAGTAGTAAGATTTAATATTTATATATTTAGAAACCTACAGATTTTTCAATTTTGAGATCCTGTTACTTATAGCCTATTTCTTCTTACTTAAGCTTCCTGCATAAAAAATGTAAAATAAGAGAAAAGTTTTCTTACTTCAAGAAATATAGCCTCAAAGCGTAAGAATGACTATGAAGTAGCAGAAATGTCTTCCTACGCTAAAACACATCGACAATAAGTGTGAGATAGGAAACCTTGTAAAAAAAGAGCTATCAAAAAATCCTGTACAGAAAGGTGTATATAATAACCGCAAGGAAGAAAAGAAAGTAAAACGGAGAAGAATATACGTATATTAATTTCAACAATGTAGACAGAACATAAAAATGCTATAGAATTCAAAGACAATAATTTCAAACTAACGAAGATATTACCGATTCTGCATAATATACAAAAGTATGTAAAATATCCAAAGTAAACCAATTATTATAATATTTAATAGAGGAAGGATTAACATCAGCTTCCATTTTTTTTTTTTTTTTTTTTTTTTTTTTTTTTTTTTTTTTTTTTTTTTTTTTTGTTATATTTTTAGGCTGATTGCAAAGATCAACATAACCATATCAGTCGTATCTCATTACAGCGCTGATAAAATTCTAAAATATTAGGATAGATAGGTGTTCAGATATTTTCCTTAGTGCCAGTGTATATCACCAAAAACCCAATCCTTTTTTCCAACCTTTTTCATCCCTCGCAAATTTTCTTTTCTGTTTACCGCTACTACGATCCTCGCGAGACTAAAGTCGAGGTGCACCCTTGAGCTTTAACGAAAGATCACAGCAGAAAAGTGAAATAGGATGAAGATCGAAACAGAAGAGAAAGTGGAAGAGGGGAGAAAGAGAAGAGACGAGGAGAACAACTTCATAGCGGAGGGAGAAACGGGTGTATTTATTGCAGGGACGTATGCCACATAACTGGTGGGTTGTCTCAACTTCCATTCGGTGTTCAGATTGGGCCTGCAGAGCAGGTCTCCTTTCGCGGCGCCGCGCCTTTCGGATAGATGGTAGGTGATGATTACAGGTTAGGAAAGGGAGGTGCACGGTCGCCGCGTAACGACGTACCAGCGTCGACACGCGCAGGGTTAAAATATACCGAACGAGCTGTTATCCGTGACAGCTATGCCTGCTCAACGATGCCCTGAAGAATGCGGATCAGCGAGGATTTTGAAACGGCATGCCGGATCCCGAAGCTACGACATAGCTCCGCCGTGTTAAGGACGCTCCTATTCACCTATTATCGAGCTGTCAGATTAATTAAGCGTAATATTCTTCGGACGATTTTAGTTAAGTTAATTTGCCCTGCGTCCTCGACGTCGGCGGGGACACTGGAAATTAAGAACCTTTTATTTAGAATCTTTAACGTTCTACAACTTTTTCGTATTTTAGGATATTTTAATATCCTAATGAAATTGGCATTATTACTTTTAGGAATTTGTTAAATATTCGGTTTCAAATATTTCAGTGAAATTCGGAACAATTGAAGATTTGCGGTAATAGATTACGCTCTTTAAGTTGCATTGATATACGGTTGCTCCAAACGTATTTGTACATCACACTGTACTTGTTATAGCATATTGAAATGTATTTCGTATCATTTGATATGGTACTTTATACGAAAGTACCTGTAGACGTTGTAAATTCTTTCTGAACGCCATTGTAAATTCTTGTACAAAAAAATATTCTTACTCTTCAATTGTATACCGTTTAGCCAACCCTGTGAATATACAAAATTTATATCCCGTACATCGACCATACGCAAGGTATCCACGAGATAAAAACATTGTTTTCCTTGCTTCAAATCCTGTAATGGCTTTCAGAATAAAACAGCAATCCCTTTTAGTCGACCGTCTAAAGATCGTTCGTATTCGAAAGAATGATAATTTCATAACCGTCGCAGGATAGGATTACGTAAAGATAAACTGCTTGAAAGCCCAGAGAGTATCCTTGCCGGCCTTTTTATATAAGTTCGTATAAAACTCGAATCAATGAAACCAACTAAAGAGATTCATCTCCCTCGTAGTAATTATGTAATTACATTTTATATTCTCGTCAAAGTGCTTTCACCGTTATACGCGCCTTTCACTGTGCAACAGATACATCCGACCGATAAGCAGAAAGAAGAAAATACCGCTCGAGAAAAGATATATACCGGTTGCTTCAAAAGCGTAGGCCAACCATAGAAGCTTTTGTCTGATAGATATATCCAGAATCTTACTTCATCTTTCAGAAAAGAAAGTTGCAAAATGCAAGGTTCAACGTATTAATCTATCATTTCCTATTTAAATCCTTAACTTATAATACCGAATCATATTCGTCACAAGCTATAGTCGTCGATCCACTACGAGCAAGAACCGTATTCGACTTGAATCTTTATTTTAATTTCAGACTTCGTTTCAATCCCTAAAACTAAAAATCATTAAATCCAAAACGTACTTATAGTATTTTTTACATAAATCACAGTTCTAAAATCAAGCAATTAAATTTAATAAAATTAGATCTAGCTACTCGAAATAAATTATAAAGCGAGAGGTTAACAGACCGACAGTTTTGAGGCATGCTGTGCAGCATCGAAGAAAGTAAGACGTAAAGTCGAAAAAAGATATTTCTCGCGAACTCGTAAACTAGATACATACGATGAATCTCCCCCCTCCCCTGTCTTTTATCGACCTCCGTTCCCCCTATCTCTGTTCCACTTTCTTTCGCTGCTTTATTATTCCGTGATCGCTGGCGTATTTATCGGCGACGGAAGTTCGACGTAGGAGCATCGAGGCGCGAAGCTGAAACTGATTGCGACGCGAAACAAAACCGAGTAAGCGAAGAATGGCGCGACGAGTCCAGGGTATGGGGACGAAACGAAATTTTCGTCGGAAAATTATCGGGCTTCGGATCTAACGCGTTTTATGATAATCAGTTGAAATTCAGCGAACAATGCGATACCATCGAGCTGTCAAACCAGCGAAGATACGCAGCTCGCGCCACGTCGAACGAATTTTCCCTCAGTTTGTCCGTCTAATTATCGCGCCGAAATTTCTACAAATTGTACCATGCTACTTTTCTGTTTGTTATACTCCAGTAGCGCAACATTCCTATTGAATGTTCTAGCAAACTTTATATACCGGAATGCAAACGATGTCCCGGTTTCCTTGTCGTCAGTAACAATTTCTATTTGATTTGGATAAACGTTTTGAATAATATCCGTGATGTTTTTATTTAGTTTTATGGTTGGTGATTTGTGGAGTTACATCTCGAACTGTCACGATCTGCAATTTGCGTTTATACTAATTATGAAATTGATAGGAACGAGCATGGCGTATTAGTATGGTGATGTAAAAAACATGACATGCATGAAAATGTTTTCTTATGAATGATTGTTCGTTGGTATGACAAACTGCGATAAATTGCAAAGCATACGACAATATCGATGTGATAATTAGTCAATTAGTAATCGAGGAAAGTGCATCAATCGGGAAAGAAAACAGATATCCACAACTGGAATTTGTAGAAATGTCTAATTTTTTGGTCAACGATATTTGTGGATATAAGAAATAAAAAATATTTTTCAAATGCTTTCAGACGTTTTTACAGGACTAAAAGGCGATAATTTAAATTTTCATCTGTCACACCTTTGTTGTTGTTTCACAAATAAAAAAAAAAAAAAACGTTTATGGTACTAAATATGGTGATACTGATAACGACTGATATAGTAGTAATTTCTGACATTAACAATGATCGATACAGCGTCGATTAATAAAATAATTAGAACATTTCTTGCACATCTTAACGAGAATAAAATTTCTGAAAATAATCTACGTATAGATGTTTGAGTTAATAACGAAGTTTAAACATAAACATAAGCTAAAGCGACGAAGTTGTAGCTTGGACTTTTATTGTCTTCTCTTTTCAAGGTTCATTATTAAATTACGCTGAAATTTAAGCTTTACTGTAGTCGCGTTCAAGTTAACTATGTAGCTATGTAAAACTATGTAAATTCCATAATCTCAACTTCAAAGACACCTCGCTTCTTTTTTCTAAGGTAATTTTTGCCGAGCTTTTGTTCTTATAGGATGATCCCCTGATATAGCTAATTGAATTAAAATCCTTTTTCAAAAGTTTCAAACCAAAGCAAAGATACTCTCGTAACAAATTGTTTTTATACAGATTTTAAGATTGAACAACATTTCTCAAGTTATACAAATCAGTTAACTGATCTATGCGACATAAAATAATCCTACAAAAACATTGTCTGTGTAACAGAAAAATCTGTAAATTACGCTTGACGCTCATCAATTCTCTAAAATTTTCCATTTTCCTTCTCCATCTCGCCCAGTCAATTTTCAATTTTCGCTCGCTTTCGCTGTACGAATAATTCGTAAACCATTCGTCAAAACTCGTCGATCCTAATTCAATGCAGCGTACAATTCCCAAACGGCGCACGGAGCAAATTAAATACTCAAGGGATGGTGGTTATTGCGAAACTTCGGTATAATTGGCGTCAGGAGTCATCGACGCCTCGAAATCAATCACAATATAGGAAGGCTCGAGCCCCTCGCCTAATTCGTAAAAGTTTCGCCAGACGGATCCGGTAATGGAACTAGTTGCAGCTGATACCTTAGAAGCCCCGAGGAACATTCACCGAGCAAAACTCGCGACGTAGTTCTGTACGGTTGCCATCCGAATGCAAAGTCCTATCTGTAATGCGAGTGTCAAGCAACTTTATGCTCGTGCTACTCTCTACGTCCACGTGTGTTTGAATAAGCGCGTTCACTAGTATGTCGGTGAACGCTGGTTCGAGGGGTCGTAGGGCGAGAGAGCACGCGAGCAAAGTGACCCTCGCTTTGTACGGGCGAAAGTGCGGCTATACGGTGATAAGACAGTTTCCATGGTTCCCAAATGGCGATCGTTGATAACATGGAGCAGCGAAGAGGATGGAAATGCGATGAAACGTAAAATCGGTTACTAATGTCACTTCGAACGGAGTTAGGCGACTCGGGCCATTATACGTCGTCCACTGAGAGCCGCTGTGCACAGTAGGGCAAAAACTGATCCTCGAATTCGTAATTGAATCGAAAAAACGGCGGGACAGCCAGGGGCGGAATTCGAACTGGTCGGATAACGCATGTGTAAATGACTGTTTCTACGGCTAAATCGGCCATTCCGTTCGACGAAGAGCGATTAAGGGGTGGTTTACGCTTGATGGAAGCAAGAAATTGTTGGTCAGCCTGTGACTGCTGATGGGCATTTTGTGCCTCGTTCATCTACTTCGTTTACGTATGCGCGTTTCGCGTCGTTAGGGAAACGTAAGCTTTGTTTTAAGGGAAGTTAAAAAAGTGGTTTTCTGAAATTAATTGGTAGCTTGAATTACGTTGCCGAGGGTGGGCTTGGCCTTGTGTAATTGATACTACGTTTGCTTATTAATTCCTCGATGATATATCAAGTTAGAGAGTAATTTAAAGTATACGATTTACAGTAACAGTTAAAGTAGCTTTACATTGGCAAACCACGAAGGAAAGGTATGACAAGTTCATTTTTGTTCATTTTCTCACTTCGATACCGCTTGTAAAATAGACGATTCGGTTAAACAGAAATATCTTCTTTTTTTTTTTTAAGAAGTACTGCATTGCTCTAAAAGCCTTTATAAATATTCTAGAATATCATTTCAGAGCTTAAGAATTAGAAACCCGAGAATTTAGAAGAAAAACATCATAGAATACGCTACTTAACGTAAGTTAGAACGAAGCAAAAGATGTAATAAAGTTACTCCTTCGGGAAGCACGCGGGCGTGGCTATGAAATTGCTGGAAATTACTCGGAGAACAGAATTATTAACGCGATTGCCCTTTCCAAAAATACAAAGTTTCATCGCGCCTGGCTAAGTTACTTCGAAGAATATCGAGAGTTTTCGTTCGGAAGTTCGAGGGGTTTTGAAAGCAGGGGCCAACGATGGAAATGGTTTCTGATACGACGAGCACGCATCTGTGTGCTGCGGCAGCGCGCGCCGTCGTACTTGCCTTTTATTACAATTCGTAAAAGGATGAAAACCAAGAAGACATGACAAAAAGGCTGATACTTTAGGAAACGTCGCTATCGTGTTTTGTGTTTATAGTGATTGGAAAGATTACGTTTATCGAGCTCGGTGCGTATCTACAGTTTACGGAATGGGAAAGAGAAAGAAGATCGCCTGCAATGCATCCTCCCAGACGCTACAATCTCTTTTCAGCGAAAGGTTCCAATCCATCGTCGCGTATTTTTTTTTTTTTTTTTTATTCTAGAAGCATCAGAACGATCGCGATGAATAATTCTAGATTGCGTGGAAAGATCGAAAGAGAATTTTAATGAGACACGACTTACTTAGAGACGTAGAGTCGAAGAGAATCGTGTTGCGCGAGAATCGTTATTTCTGGATTATTTCTTTGTTAACTCTTTCGACGTAGATTTTCTTTTCGTCAATAAACACAGTGATATAATAATTTTTATGTCGTATATTCAGCGGTTAATGAAATAAGGTTGAGCATGAAATCGGGATATGTAGTCGCAAATTTTTTACAGCACACGCTGTTTATACAGTTTTTCCAGGTTACGTTATAAACCTGGCAGTATCGACGGGAGGTACGCTCCGAGTAGCGGTCATAACGATAAACAACTGAATTCAGGAACATATATCCCAGTAGACATACTGAAGTTTACGTTACGACGTATTGTCCCAATAGTCTCGAAAGGGTTAAATATAATTTGTCTAGTTTCGTCAGTTATTAGAGAACACTCTACGGATTTATACGCAGTTATAGGTCTCAAGAGATCGGATTCTTTCGGTTGTTGGAAGGATTTTATGTCCTATTTGTATCGTTGTCTGGGTCTGACGAAGGGTCTATTGTTAATTGAGGATACTGATTATTCATTTCATAAATGAATTTGATATTGCATTCACATTATTTCCTGTATTCTTCAAAATGAACGCGCCATGTTGTACTTTGGCAGTTTACCGTGCTTGTCATACAAATTTCTCGGGAACTTCTGACAAACATTCATTGTACAGAAATGTATATAGAATTAAAAAATAGGTAAAGAAACTTGGTCGCGATACGTCAAAGCGTATTTCGTCTCGAAATCTGGAAACTTCGCAAAGCTTCCAATCTCATCCGGAAATGTATCGATAGATCTAAGAAGAAGCCTTTGACATTCCAGTTACAAGAGAACACGCATTACTTCGTCGTGTTCGTTCAAATTCGCCGTTTGTACGCTTTGACGTCTATTTATCCAGTATCGGGTACTTTCATTACTCGAATTCAGAATCCTTCTATCCAATCTTCCAGCTACGTCTGGCTTTATGTTAATCTTCTCTCAGACGATCCTGTCCAAAAATTACGCGATCTTCGTTCGTTTCGTCGTCTGTAATAGTGAAATTGTCCGCATCTCGAGTAGTACAATTGTATCTCATAGGATGCTTCTATTGAGATATGTGTAATTTTGTGCGCTACACCGAATCAGTCGCGCAGTGGTGATGCATATAAATGAGTGTGAGTATGTGCGTGCGTAGCGTCTCGTATAACAAAAGAACGTCACTGTTCCGTACGCATGATAAAAGTGAGACTAGAAGAGCGCTGAAACACGTGTAACGGGTATCTGTGAACGTCTTGTAAATCACATATTAAATAAATACAAAACTATTCTATTATCATCTCTACATGTAATGAAAATGTTCCTACATATTTATTTCGGTGATTACGATCCACAATTCTCAACAGCTTCGAAGTTCGCAATTAACCTACTGACATAGTAATTATTTTTCTCAGTAAACGTTCTTGTGTATAAATTTTGTCGTGATCTTCAAAACCTATACTTGTACCAAGTATCTTGTATACTTTCAGCTGGTACAATCATTATAACAGGTTCTCATCACGATGCTAGTGAAATTTCACAATGTTTTGTATAGCATAGATAATAATATATTTCTAACTGGTTTCTATAAACATGATGCAAATATTTATATTAATAATTATATTACAGTGGATTTACTGTATATAGATATTTAGACTTCACTGAAATTTTTATTCGGATGGTTCGCGTTTGGAGCACTTGTTTTATGCCTGCAACTTTCGTTTTATCAGTCGTGAAGTGAGCTTTATAAAAAATAAAAAAGAACAAAACATATAGATTAACAAGGAAAAGCCACGGAAAAGCTCATGAGTTAACAAGAGAACGTCTCAAACGAATATGTATGTCTATGGATTGATCGTATCATAAACATCATGCTGG
The DNA here is from genome assembly GCA_014737505.1 of Bombus sibiricus. Lineage (NCBI taxonomy): Eukaryota > Metazoa > Arthropoda > Insecta > Hymenoptera > Apidae > Bombus > Bombus sibiricus. Next base: position 590,547 of record JACXIM010000188.1, read on the forward strand.
AAAGTCTAGCTGAAATGTGGCTGTCTAAATAGCTACGTAGACAGGATATTTTAGTTAAGGTTGTTAGACAACGGATAACATAATTTGTTAAGTTATCGCAGTTACTCCACTTTCTCTGAATATCTCAAATATTTCACTATCGAACCAAAATCGCTGTCTAAAAATCTATATCACTATCAAACTCGTCAGTTAACTACCTAAACAAAAAGTACAGCGTTGAATTTTGCGAATTCAGCCCCGTTACGCTTCCGATTCATTTATTTTTCCTCTGTATCTTTTTTCCCCCGTGGCTTCGGTGATACGCTCAGTGAACTCAGTTTCGACGAAAAATAGATTAAAAAACGAGTCGTTGTTTGGGCGAGGGAAGAAACAAAAAAAAAAGAAATCATCTCTCTGTCGCGTCCCTTGATTCTCCATTCGGGAAAAATCCAACGTGTCGCGTCGAGTCGTTAATGTTGGTTTGCCTTTTTCCGACTTTAATGAACTTCCGGAAATTCAAGACGGGCCACCTTCCGTGACCCTGTAATGAAATTCGACTGGGACGTTATTATGTTCCGGGTGAGGCAGTGGCGACCGCAGAAGGTAAAACAGCACCGCAGCAAGTACGAGTGATTAGGGGAGGAAATATGATAGAATTGTAAACGTTATATGTTACGGGAAGCTCCACAGGTAAGTACGTTCCAATTACGCTGTAGAATACGGCACACGGGTGTATGCTCTCAGCCAGTAAGTTTAATTTACAGAGAGGTAACTTGACGAACTTGAAATGAACCATGGAAGAAAACTAACATCTTCTCCCGCCATTGCATGCTGCGAGGGTTTAATGAATTTGCTACTGCGATCTGCAGGAAACGCGTTATTCAACGATTGCACTTTCTTATTTCGGATTAGTGACTCAAGATATGGAAATTTTTAGTCGTTTATATTGGAGGAAGATATTAAAGAAATAGGCGTTTTTGTACATTTTTGCGAACGATAAATTCTTGCACGACATTTAACAGCATCTCTCAAGGAAAAAAAACTGTTATTAGCATACATCTGAAATATGATGGGAAAGTTGCAAAATATGGAAAAAATAAAAGCACGGCAACGATCAAACTCGGCCACGCATTACAATTAATCTTCATTTTCTTCAAATTTTGATCCAACTACAGAATAATAATTATTCATCTATATCGATATAATAATTTCTCAGAATTTCTGCTGACAAATCAGCGAATTTGAAGTACCGCCAATAATATTATATACTTTTCTTTCCTCAATTTTTTTCTCAACAAAAGTTCTCAAAAAGACCCATGTTTGTTGGGGTATGAGCCATAAATTAATACTAAAATCAAGTTATATTAACGAATTTACGAAAGGTAATAATATTATATTTTCCCTTCACTTTTTTTGGTGAAAGAGATTTGGTGAAAAATGGAGTTATTTCATTTATTAAGCTATAAATTCTAGATTGAGATGACACCAAAGTTACATTAATTTATTTACACGGAAATTAACGATATTATCATACATATTTTCTACACTTCGGACAAGAAGAATTCATGAAAAAATGTAGTTTCGTTTGTTGAACTATGGACGGTAGGTTAATACTACAACCAAGTTACATAGAAAAAAAGTTTTGCTTGTCGGTTGGTCCGATATGGCCGGTTCGTTTCGCTGAACCTTTTTCGAAAATTTATATGGCAACTGCAGCCAACATGCTTCCCTTGATGTCAGCTAACAGAATATAGAGTTTCGATGATTGGAACGACTTTGAGTTGCGGGACGACATGACGAGAAAAATTTTCGTTCCCAAACCGATACGACTACCTGGTTTTCGCAACTTTTCGATGTAACCTAAACCACCTATATCTTCGTATTTAATCAAACGAGAATTCCTTTTATAGATTATATGTTTTAAATCCACATGATTTAAAAGTAATGAAAAGCGGAGAAACAACTTTATATATTATATCGAATAAAATCATATAAAGTAATACTTGATCATTTTACATAAAATTCTCTTATCATTCATAACCGTACTATTATCCTGTGAAATTTTGAACATCGTAATCATCCTTACAATATCCACATTTTCATCGCTTGTGTTACATGCGTTATATCTGCGAAAATGAAAGATCTAAAGGCTGATAAAAAAAACTGCTTCATTGGGAGACAAGTAATATTATAATAAATATAAAAGTAACATTTAACAGAGTATTAAACATTTATATCGCCAGTATCTGGCGATAGATGTATTATCGTTCATGCGCAATCTATTAATACAAACTGGAAGAAAATGTATAGTTTTTAAATTGGTAGGAAATTGCCATCCATCTATCCGGTATAATTCCATAGACAGAAAGCAATAGCGGTGTTACCCGCGGAAACTGGGTGATAATTCGGAAAATCGTAGAAACGGTTGCGCAACTTTTTTCGAACAACCCATTTTTAACGAGTCCGCGTGCACACATTTCCAGTATAACGGCGCATCGAACTCCCGCTACGTTCGCGCTCGATTTCAACGTTGGAAAACGCTTGAACGGCTCGAAAGTGGCATGGAACGGTCCAGCGACAAAAAAATTGGCTCTCGCCGAGCGTCGTCGCGAAATAGAAGAAGTTATCGATTCGAGTATTAATGAGAGTCGTGGACGAGCATGAAAACAGGACGCGACGCGAAAGTCGAGCAACCATCTTCGACGTTAACGCGTCGTAAACGCGCGTGCTGCGTCGTAATCGTAAACACTTTTCTACGCGACGTTAAATACCATTGTCCCATCGTTTCATACTGTCGGCAATAAAAAAAAAAAAAAAAAAATGTAGAAAGGAGAAAAAGAAGCAAACTTTCGATGGAAGTCAGAAACGTGCGGCAGATGCGCGTCGAGTACACGTACCGCAGAAAACATTTGCAAAAACGGACGATCCACGATGTGAATCGCAACGATCCAGGCTACGAGTGGTTATATTCATATTGGCGAAGGAGAAAATGATATTGGCATGGTCGAGAAAGTTATCATAGCCGTACAGATAAAAGTAAAATTTTCTATCGCGCGTTTTCCACTACATACGCCTCTTTCATGGTATTTATGCCGCAGAAGCTCTTCTACGTACATACGGTTCACGAAGACGATCATATTGCAGTACTTTTTATATGACTAGATTGAGATTACGCCTGACAGCGTAGACTTATTAAGAAGATGGCAAAACAAATTGAAGACACGAGTTCTTGAAGTATGTAGAAATATGTAATTATAACAAGAAGTTCGCACTGGAAGGTAAATTTCTAACAGCAGTAAATTTCTTCAATTTCGAACAACACGATTGACATACAACATTTACAAGACGTTTACACATTTGTACGATGGTTATCGTTACATCCTTGACTCAGTTTCAGAACGTGTCAAACCTATCGAAGTTTACCCCAAGTTCAGAAGAGGCAGAATTAATTAAGACAACGTTGCAGTATTTCTATTGTTATCGAACGGAAGAAATTATAGAATTACAGAGGAGAGATATGATAAGCTGCACCTGCTGTTCTTTATGAAAAAAATTAGTTTTTAAATTCAATACGTCGTCAACTAATTCCATATTAATTTAGCTGTTTTCAATTGATCGAGGAATTAATAATAATAATAATAATAAAAAATATATATATGAACTGTCACCCACTCACAAGCTATCTACTACGCCGAGCGATATAAAAATCAACAAGTATAGACTTATCGTGGTTTTTTCGTTCAAAAGAAGGCAAGCTTTTACGTCTTGACAATGCAATAGCATTTACTTATTGCGATATTTTGTCTTTCCTTTGTATCGTTCGCGGGCTGTTTGCCGTGCAACTGAATCACGGTATTCCGAAGCAATACTACCGCCACTTTTGAACTACATTCCACTGGGTATCGTTTGAAGTTCTTGCGACAGCGGAATTATCGAGCAACTTGTATACTTTCGAAATGAAGTTTTGTGCCTTGCTTCGCGTTGTTAGCGAACATGTTGGAAGCTTTTGAACTTCGGGACGTTACGAAGAAAAAGGAAGTGTCTACGAAGCGGACTCGACATTTCTGGTAAATTTCCCGTTAAATTTGAAAGAAATCCTCGTTTCAAGTTATCTTTCACAATCAGATACGTCACAGCACTTTGTAATTGGCTTATTAGCGTTACTTAATGCTTCAGTATGGTCGTTTGTAGTAAAAAATGTAAAAAGGAACAAGATCGTTAAAGACACAAACCATCCGTTTAATTTTCTCGGGTAATTGGAAGGGGAGATCGACGACGTTCGATCGGATCTCGAATCGTCAATTCCATTGCTACACGTCGTAAAGATAACAACTACGTAAGAATTCAATGTCTCGGTCGGAGAATTTCCCGAATTTATTCATTGGATAATTAATAACTTCTTCTAGGTGTATAGATCAATCTAATTGTATAATAATTTTCGAAGCTCATTAAGAGAAACAATGGATAATTTGTATACGTTTTATGATGATTAATAGAACGAATTATAAAACAGTGGAGGCACTTAAGAAATATCAGATCGAACGAGATTGAAACATTGTCAGATATATGAGATTCGGTTTAAATAAATGAAGATGTTACGCGTCTCTTATTAATTCTTTAGAAGAGGTAATATATGCGTTGATTTATGATTAAATTACGAGCCAGGATTATCAGATATTTTATCTTCGATCAGCTTAAATTTGAAGGTAATTAGAAGAGCCAAAGGAATTTCGTATGCAACAAACGACTTTAGAACTCTCTCTCTCTCTCTCTCTCTCTCTCTGCTAGAACGAAGATATTTTTATCGTATGATCAAAGGATCGTACGAGAGACGATATATGTAATTTCTTCGGGCATCTTCATCGTTATGCAAAGGAATACTTTGCATGATGCATAATCGAAGCATAATGGAAGAAAAATATTTGCAACATTGTAACGCATTTTCGAAAGAATGTATAAATAAATTTTAATTACAGATCTAATTTCCACATTTTCGCTATGAAATTAAAAATGATGTTATACAAAATTGAAATATAAAATCTACTTCGCGTTATCGACTGCCACTTTATTATTTCGAGTGCTACGAAGAAAAGTCAAAGACTCGAAAGGCTCGTGATAGTCGTGAAGAGAAATAAAAAATGCTTAATTAGGAAAAGTTCTAGATATTTCTCGATACAAGGATATTTGAGCATAAAACGTAATTTCGTATGCAGCGTATGAAATATTTAGCATTACAATGTAATTTACATCCGGTAAGACTACTCGGTGAGCTTAATTTTCTAGGACATAATAAATAACAGAGAAAAGAGTGTGTTTCGAACAATATCAAAATTAATATCAAAATTTATACGTACATGTGAATATTGCGTTCGAAAATTTCAAATAAAAATTTCAAATACGTTATTACATTTCACTGCAAAAAGGTTAACCTTACACACCATATTAATTCTTCTCAGCGAGTGTCATAAACCCTTAAATTTTTATTGCGTAACACTTTGTATATTCTTATATTTGCAAGATCGCAAAAAAGACATCATTGAAAATAAACGGAAGAAAATCACGTACGGCGACGCATTATCTCGAGTGGAACTGTTAAGATCAAAGGCAGACACTCGTATCCCGGTGCAAAAGCACGTTCGCGCGCCCGTTCGAATTATCCGTTCGAATCAATGCCGCGAACTCTATAATGCGTTTCTGATGCTTTGTAGAGCGATCGGAAATTCGCGCGCAACTCATTTACTCACGCGAAAATCAACTTCTCGATGTACCGCGTGTCACAGTTATTTCCATTTAGGATTACTTAATACTCTCGTCATGTAGCATCGTAAAACACTGACTACGCAGGCAAAATACAGTCGAGAAGCAGACTGTACGATCGATGCGATTCAACATGGGATCGCCTGAATAAATATGGTAATTATTTAGAAGATTGTCTCCTCGCCGACTTCAATTACCTTGAAATATGTTGTCAATGACATCGTTCTGAACAACTTTTTCTTATGTATGTTACCGCCGCTGGGTTTTAATTTCCGAGATATTCGCAAAAAATTTTTGTTAAACTTACCTTATGAATATATTCATTCGTGGCGTGAATTGCGGTACAGGCGGTGGCCTGACCACGACCACACTCCTATAATGTAGTCTAAGCTACGCGATAAAGGAGAAAAGTTAAAGTTGTTCAGAATGATGACCTCGAGATAATGATGACAAGATATTTCAAGGTCATTGACATCGGCGAAGCACCCACACTTATAAATAATTACCATAAACATTGTTATACCGCGTTCTCGGTGATTCGAGTCGAGGTCGAGCGACAATCCTCAACCTACTCGATTCCTCTGCCTTCTTCTCTTAGGATTTTCACTTGAACGTAGATTTTGTTTGAATTAGAACTTGTGTATTAACTTTCGATAAGCAATATGACATTGTTTAATTCGATATGCGTTATATCAGACGATAGGTAAAAAGATCCTCTTTAAGAAAAAATAATGCTACTGTAAATCCGATGCAACCAAATAGACCGCATATTTCCTCTAAACTCGTACAATAATGATGATATTAGGCAGGAACTAAAAACAATTTTCTTTGCAGAAAAACGATGGATAATGTAAATGATGTGATACAACCAAATAGAGCAGATTATATGCGTCTACGTGTGAATAAAATGGCTGGCTAATTGTGAATAAAACCTAATCTATTTTAAGGATCCGCCTAAACTTAACCTCTGTTAAATCGTCTAATTACACGCGAGAAAGAATATGCGTTGAAAGGAACCAGAGCAGAATTCGAGGAACAAATGATAGGAAGATGTCCTGTTCTATGGTGGACAATCGAAAGACCGAAGGAAACTAAAATTACCATCGAAGGTAATCCGAAATAATTACTAAAGGCAATAGAATTTCTCGCGTGTCGGACAGCGCTGTACCTTTATCAAAATACCGAAGATGGTGGCCTCTAGGAACGGTTACCGTCGAAAGGAAACATTTTCATCGGGACAACAACGTCCGAAGTTGAGAGTGGACTTCCAAAGAGAAGAATGTTGACTTTAAAAGATCCTCAAAAGCCGGCGAGTACGTGTAGATAACGAGATAGCAGTAGGTTTAATATACTTACACGCGTGCAACCAGTTTCTGTAGGTGAATCCACCGACTGGCACTGTGCCCTTTCTTCTTCTTTTCGTCTCCCTTTTTCCACCGCTCGTTCTAACTCCTTTTCCTTTTATGTCTATATGTACACCTCCGTTCATAAGTATCAAAACATTTGCAAAAACTTTAGAAAATTTAAGTAACCTCAAAAAATCATTAGAAAGTTATCATTAAGAAAAGTCCAAGAATTATTATTTCATTTGAAATGTTAGATTATATAAGATCCATATATTCAATATTATAATAACAATCTCGTTCATTTCATATAACAAAATTAATTTTCTTCTTCTTTACGAATACCTGTCGTTTCTCTCGATTATTGTTTTGTTCAATTTTGACACGCAAATTGTTATTCCATTTCTTCTTATTTGATTCTATGCAAGCTACGCGTTATTTAAAAATACGAATTCAGATCTTACGCGGTCTTCCGAAGGAGCTTTCTATCTAATTCGTCTGCAATTCTCTCAACAGCATCTTGTAAACTGTGTATGTCAACGCGTTATTGTTATAATTTGCTATATCACTGTAATTCTTCCAAATAGCCTCAGCGCTTTTTACGTTTTACGTATTGGATCGGAACTTTGCATGAATATAAAGTTGTAATCGATCAATTCCTTGATACATTAGATTAAATGTCACGTTTCGTATGAGATCAGCGGCAAACTTATGAACGGAAGTATATGTGCATCTCGTGATGTATAAATCGGGTAAGTGTCGGTATATAAGCGTACGAAGTGATAGTATGGTCGAATGTCTTTCCACTGGAAATTCCCACCAAAACCGTCCCGATTTCGACGTTTTTCTCTTTTCACGGAAAAGGACGGGTTCTCCAACGATGGCTCCGTGTACACGCTCTATGTAGCCGGATTCTTCAAGACGTCTTATCGGATTCCGCGCACGCTGAAAGAAACGACGCGCATCTCGTCCCAACGTTCTCTATGACTCGCCTTTCTAAAAGGCTGCCGTTGCCTGTGGACCGCTCGCAACCGGCAAGAATTCGAGCCGTTTGAAACGGTTGATAGTGCCAGTATCGATTCCGATGGACTTCTTTGCTCGCCTCCCTTGTTTTTTTCAACCTTGCCCCGCTTCCAAAAGGTATGCCTTTTCCTTGCCACGAATTCGCTGCAATTTCGAGCAACGTCTCCTCTGTGTCTGGCTGGTTCTCTCTGACTTGCCGGTTGTTTGGCGCAATCTCGCCTTTCCTTCTTCTAGATCGTTACTTTAGTCCCCTTTTCGTGTAGCAATTGTTAATTCGTATCAGTGGTACTTAAGATAGAAGCACGGGCTAGTGATGTATCTATTCGAAGTGATGACTGTTCGCAGAGAGGATTATATACGTATATTATGAGGACATTGCGAATTTTTATGCATTTATGGAGAACTGAAAATTGCAGAAATACACAAAATGCAGGGATTATGAGAAATATATAAAATATCCAAAGTATAGTGCTTTCTATAATGTCTGGTAAGTAAAACAATTTTCTACCGACGATTTACTTTTTAAATTATATCCTCAAAAGTTTGAATTTGCATAAAAAATCCGAAATTATCAACAAGGTTTAAAGGAAATTGAATCTTCTACGTGTGTCGCGAGTTATGGTAAAAATGTGCTAAATAGCAATATGGCGAAACATTTGGAATATTCAAAATAAGTGTAGCGCGTTAAAAATAAATAGATATACAAACAAGAGTGTGGAATTACGATAAGAAAAGAACAAAAAGATGCTGTTCTAAGAAAACGAAGAGAGGAACGTGGAGGAGCAATGTTTGCGGTAATAATTGATGCATTTATTCTTATCGGAACAGTCGGTGACGATGCCGCGATTAATTACAATATTTATATTAAATGAACAAATATATTTGTACCATTTTCCGTACTTTTGATGTAAACAACAAGGTGCCTAAACAATTTTATTCGTATATCGTGTATCGAAAGATACGCCCATTTGATAAAGGATATATCACATCCATTTTCATTGTTATTTGTGTTTTAGCGCAAAAAACTTACACAGTTTCTCATCGGTGCATTACGCTATACGCACGCCGTGCTGAAATAAATAACACCACTCCGGCTATTATGGGAAAGGTATATGCCATTCGTTCAGCACTCAACCAACTAACCCGCCGTTGCAAGCACGAAAAGAGATCCGCGGATTTGAATACTAATTCCCACGACGAAACGTTTGCGTAAAACAACCATAAACCGTATAATCCATTAATTGGGGGCGATGAACCAAAAAATAACAAAATTTAGAAAAACTAACTCCGAAAAAAAAAGAGTACAGCTACCTTGGAATTTATGCTTTCGGGGAAAAAGCATCCCTATTTCAAGCGTGTCCAGCGACCTTTATTCCGCTTAATCGGTGCGCGACGCGGAACCAACAAGATGCAAGAGGACAAGCACGCGTATAATATCCAGGAACATGTGGAACGATTCTTTAATCGAGGCTGCACCGAACTTTATCCCCGTTTAGTCTGACAGTTTCCATTTAAATCACGTTCGAACACGGACGTTGCTCTAATTACCTGACACCAGTAGTAAAATTAGGAACGCAGGTCGGGGTTATATGGTGCGTGTTACGCGCGGAGCCGATAACACATAGGAGAACGAGGACGTATGAGCGACATCGTTCGCGTCGTTGACAAAGACTCCCCCGCAGAGCTGCGGGCTGGGACAAAAGAAACGCGACCGAAAACCGTGGAACGACCGTGAGGGAGAAGAATAAAAGGGCCGGCGAGGAAATAGGGTCGTCGGACGAGAACAGCGCGCGGGTCGTGCATAAATGTGGAGCGTATATTTTGTTAAACGTAAGAGGGGAGACGGTGCGTTACCGTACTTTACTGCCCTCGAAAGCGAACGTCGATCCACCGTGGAACTTTTAACCTCGCTCCCAATCTAGTTTCAAGGTCTTTTTTTCCTTTTTTTTCGCCGATAATCCTTCTCGGTGTTCGATAATTCGAACGATTCGACCGAAGAGAAGGTAAGAGACGAGCCTTTAATTTTTCAAACTGTTACGTTTCAGCTTCAAAGGGCTGAATCTGGGGGAGGGGCTTCGCATCGTGTCAACGGGCTTTGATATTTATAATATCCGTGACGATCCGATATCGATTGTGGCGCTACGTGCAGATCGGATTACAATGACAAACGCCCATTCGATGATACCTCAGGTTACGTCGAAAGGGAATGAAAAATACGAGTTTGTACGACGAGGTTCGCGCGTCACACTGTACGGGAGAGTGACTACGAGTGGCGTTGTTAATAAATTTAATCGAGGATGGCTCGAATTTAATTGGTCGACTCGGTTGAGAAACGTGGAAACAGCACAAAGAAAGATATTTTTAAAATTTGCATGTATCGAGTCGTTTATTAAAATAATACGGAATTCAAATTCCAAATATCATAGCTGTGAAGTATAAAGAGATATGTGTAAATAATTTTATTATTTAATAATTATTATAAAGCTTTGTATTTCCTTTTGGTTTTTAGTTTATTTTTATCGGCTTTGGCGGTCGTCGAATAACGTAAAAAGAGCACAAAATGAGATATCTTTTGGAATTTTCATAAATTCAATCGTTTTAAATTGCAAATGTCGTATCAAAATGTAGATGATGAAAGTTTATAAATAATTTCACTTGCTCAGATTTTTTATGTCTTTTTGCTTTTCGGTTAATCTTCGTGAAATAAAATATATATGTGGTTAAAAGAAAATAAAAACATCTCTCCTTTGATCAGCTATGTAAGGACGTTTTTCGCGTCCTATGTTCACATTAATTTCACAGCGGTGTGAAAATGGAACGAAATCAAGTATCACGGTGACGCATATCACAACATTTAATCCCGATACACCTACCATTTAGGCGATTTAATTCCATTTGCAAGCATAAGACCGGCTCGTTCGATTTCAATTAATCTAGCACTATAAGGATCGTATCTACCTTCCTAGTCTTAATCGAACCGGAAGCACTCCACGTTCTCCCGATATAGAGACACAACAACCATTTCCCGTTCCCCATGCTAAAGAAAAAGAGAGAACTCATTGAATCCTTGTACACGTTTTAATCCGTGTAAAATATTTACCGACTCTATTTTATTTCTTAAGTAAGATCCGCTTCCCACGAATTGAAAGAGAAAGTGCAAAATAAAATAAGAATGTTTGCGCAAAAGTGGAAAGTTAGTTTAAACATAGTTTCGCGTGAAACTAGTAAAGCGATAACTTAAACCTTCCTCGATCTCACGGAAATCACGTCATATTTCATTTTGAAGAAAGATCTCTGACATTGACATGGCAAAGAGTAATCAATTTGAGGCGGAATTACACGATGTAATTAAGAAACGACGCAGTATTGAGCGAATCGTCGAAGAGTTGAGATGCAATTGGATTTCAGAAAATGGAGTCATAACGAATAAAGGTCATATTTGGATCAAAATTGCTTACTTATAAATATAGTTTTCGTTGTTTTATACTTTTCGATAGAAACCTACTTGCAAACCTAACAGTTTTACGATATAAAATACTATATAATGTACACTTTATAATTAAAAGCACGAAACCATCGTACGTTTACGGCGTACATGAACGTTACAATTTATCGCGAAAGGATCAGTCATCGCGTTATTTATGAAAAGGATTACACGAACATAGTGGAATTCTTGTTCTGAGGCCGTGCGGCCTTTATCGAGAAAACGAGTTCCTGTCGAATAAGCTGTACCCAGATAGAGATAAGGATAGTTCATATGCATACGAGCTTCCGTTCAACCAGCAACGAAAGTTGCCGCTCAAGGCGACTGCGAGGACCCCCGTAAAAATTGAACAAACGAACCCAACCAAAATCGTTCCGCTCTTCGTCCGTAGATAAAGATTGAAACGACCTGAACGTTTAATGATATCGCTTTGTAACCGTGACGTTGAAAGCGATACGATACGAGCCCTCGTAATACCGAATAAATTAATCACATTCTTTTATCAGATAGATTCTTGTTTTTATTAAGCTTCGACGTTTCGTGTTTGCTTTTATCTCTTGCCTAATTCGACACCGGATAATTTAAATGTTTGACATTTTCTGAATAGATTTAAGGTTATTTCAGGTCACGTTCTTTACATGACTATATATTTAAGGTTGTATATATTTCAATAAAGCAATATTCTTCTTATTCGATTATGTATATGTATATATATATATGTATCTTTTCATAAATGTTACTGCAACTGTTATAAATAACAAAACATCAGATGATAAATGATACAACGTTGTATGGATGATGTATGCAAATGATAAATGCATGATACGCAAACAAATAGAAATAAATGAAACAAATATCATATATTAAGTTTCTGCTCTCATCGCACGTGAGCGTCGAAGTATACGAAATAACGATTAGTGTTATCGAAACTTGTACGCACTTTCATTCCTCTTCGCGTTATTTCCAAAGATCGTAATATATGACTAATCTTGTTAATCACCTGTACAAAAAGGATTTCTAATTACAAGGAACATCTTCCTGCGGATTCTAGATTTAAATTGCAAATTAGGCATCTCCGATTTCATAGCTGCCATTCCCAGCTAGTCTCTCGTAACCCATCCATGAAAGCACGAGAATCGAGCACGATCAAAAGGAAGGAGAATTTAATAGAATTCTAAGTCAAATTTGAAAGGAACGACAGCAAATTGCCCTCGGGTGCAGCTCACCTAATGCTCCACTTATTCTCAATCTCGTACGACGTACCTGTACCTCTACAACCGCTCTACTTGACAGGTAACCGGGTTGCATAAAAGGCAGTAAATTAGGAAATCGCGATTATTATATAATCCCGTGGACAATGACGGACACAGTAGGAAGTAGAATGGCAATGGCCGGAAGTCTAATCCCAGCGCTGGACGAGTGGCGAGTGTGTTGGTAAACGTGACGCGATAATGCGTCGCGCGGAGAGACGCTTGGAACCATGAAATCGTTGGTCATTTAACGGAGTATCGTTATTGGTCAGCCACAGGATTATAATGAGGCGGCATATCGGGATTAAACGTATTACTCTGCTGTGTACATGCAATGCCTGATATACATCGAGTGTAGATATACATCGAGCGATGCATTTGAGGGTGATGGACGAAGCGAAGAACGGGCTGGACCAAAACACAAGCCGATAAACAGCATCAACAAGCTAAACAACATGGTTAAACAATCCACTGGTGATAGAGCTATACGAGTGCAGCGTTGAACTTGCACTGATTAATATAACGAACAGTCTAGCGCGCGTTCAAGGTATATGTTGATACACACGTGCGGAAGCTTAAAGGCGCGACGATAACACATATACCGCTACGAGGTTCGTTATCGCAACTTCAACAACGACTTCGTCAAATAAAGAGTTAGTAACATCCCCTCGTCATTCCTACTGGTCTTTTGTTTACCTCGATCTGGTCTAGTATCGGACGGCTACGGTTTTACCCGTGATCCGTTTGTTTTGCGTTCGTTCCTTCCTTTCTACCAACAGTTCGCGGCTACTGGTCTTGAAAACGAAACATCGATCGATCGATTTACGCTCAACACGTTGATCGTGCTGATTATATCAACGTGGAGTAATCCGCGCTCAACTTTGTGCGGTTCGATATCTGTGCGTAGAAACTAGACGAAACATGGACCTAAGATACTGATTGCGACAATAGCCTAATGGATGAATGTGTTCTCGTCACCGTTAATGATCGCGTGCTAAGTTACGATGTAAACTTCCTAATACTTATAGTAACCTCGATTATCATGGAGGTAATTAAGGAACAATACGCCGGTAGGTGACTGACAGATGACGGATTTGGAGAAACTGTGAGGGGATTGTATACAGAATGTTTCGGTTCGGATTAAACGTATTCTGTAGTGAAATTTTAGTAAACTTAACTTTCGTAAAAGTACATTTCCCACGTTGTTACGGCATGTGATTAAACGTAATGCACGTAATGAACGATGTGTACGTAAGCTTATCAGAAGTGATACATTCAGCCACTGTAACGTCTCGTGTATAAGAGTAACGTAAGTAAAAAGAAAGAAAGAAAAGAGAGAAAAAAAGAATCGGGAACGGAAGGGCAAGTGAATTCATGTTATGGTTTCATAAGTAAGGCTTTCCTAACAGACTTGTGCTTTAGACGCCGAGATGGCAAAGGCTAGGTCAGGGGATGTATTTATGTAAAAGGGATGATTAGGTGGGGATTTTCGGGAATTGTGTTTGGTGTACATCTTCAGTGGCGAATGGAAATGGGCAGAGGCACGACTAATAAGCTATAACAATAGTACTTTTGAATATCAAGTTGTAGGTATTACGAGGAATATACCAAGGTGATGCGTAGATATTAGAGAAGTAGAAGGAATATACTGTGTAGGTTTGTAAATTAATGTCTAGAATGGCGACATCATCGTTTAAACTACTACTTTAAACAAGAAATTGCATTACAGTTGAGAAATATATGACTCCGGTTAAATATATATAATTCACAAATCTGTAGAATAAATTCTTTGATATTCACACTATAAATCCTTCAATTGGTCGCTATTAATTTCACACCCTATTTCATATATCTTTCCCAACGATTAACACCCAAATATTTATTAAAAACTAAAAATTAAAATTGTAATTTGTAAAAATCGACGAATCGACGTTATATGCGATTTTCACAGGTGATAATTGGCTGTTCGATGAGCCGTTATGAATCAACGCAGCGAACCCCTCAGACCTGTTTGTTAGAGGTCCTAAACAGTGGCAACAGCTGCGATTAGCTGAACGGCGAATCCTTCGGGGCGTATCGATAATTTATCCGTTTATAAAATGAAATCTCGCCGGTGCGGCCGATCAAGGCAACGCCATCAATATTCACCGACGTGTAAATAACGCGACAAAGGGACACGTTAATTTCAGTCCCAGCTCGATATCCCAGTAACAAGAGAGAGAAAAAAAGTTGGCCAAGGTAAATCAAACGTTGAACGTTCTAACTTCCGAATATATTATGAAATATTCATTGCCATCGTAGAATCTGAGGAAGCGCCTCGACTTTTCATCTTGCGACCCGTGTCTCGAGGGCCGTAATTTTCGTTCGTCCGTGAGTTATATTCAGGCTCCTAATGAGCCACGCATAATGGAATAAACAATCCGCCCTCCTTTTTTTCGATCTTCCGCTCTTCGTTTCTTTCGATTATTTTTACATAGTTTTCATGTTTTATTTTCGTACATCACGAATCCCCTCTGCAGGAACAAATTGCTCCACAGAACTAATGATCGAGTTTCTGTTGGTTTCCTTTTTTCTGGCCCGGCGGTAGGCATTACGTCAAAAACGCATTACAGTGAAGACTTTTTTAAATTATACGTTCACAGACTGAATGAAATCGTGACATCGTTGGCAACAGGGTAATTTCTTCGGGATGGACACGTTGAGTCGAATAACAAGCTCCGTGTGGAATTTGAGAGATAAAAGGAATACGAATACCGCGATGTTAAGGTTAAAATCCTAAGAATTAAAGGATCGATTCTTTCTTTCGTCGACATTCGCTGAGTTGATAAAAAAATAAGTAACATCGAGTTATTAATAAAACTCGAGGTCCTTCATTTACCTAATTTACCGTACAATCTCCGGAATTTCGAAGATGATAAAAAGCTGTAATGCAACATTTCTCAAAATCGTATAATAAAAAATCATTAACTCTTTCCTTTATCAACACACCTAATAAAGCCTAAATTCTTTCAGTCATCTAATTTACTCAATCTCCATAAATCAACGTCAGGTACAAACCGATCAAAATAAATCAAACGTTGGAATATTTCGTAACCCGGCAAACTAACCAGTAGATTAGCGATAATTCGTTCCCCTTTCTATACGCACAGAAACATTCATCGGAACGGGAGTAATTAATCAACAGTTCGAATAATAAGAACTCAGCAGCAGGTTCGTCGTAAATCAAGCGAATCAAGCATTCGGCAAAACTGCGTACGAATAAACGGATTTGCGCGGCGTATTACATATACATAATTAAATAGCTGAGAGCCGAGATCAGCGATTTATGTCGCTTTCAACCGAATTCGACGACGGAGGGTAAACGTCTTGGTTTCCTCTGCTGGCTACCTTACGTAAAGGCGATGCACGGTTGTTTAAAAAGGTTCGAATGGATTTTTCAACGAGGAGAAACATTAAAACTCGGGTAATCTTTATGAATGCAAATGCCGGTACATCAAGCACGATACAAACGAACCCCCGCGCGTCTAACCCCCGGAACTTGGCCAGCTGGTGTATTCATAACGGCCATAAGTTTCTTTTCCTTTCTGCTGTGCTCCCGGCAGAAAATCCGGCGGGATTTTGAAAGAGGAAGGTGGCCTCCTATATCAAACTCATTATCTATTGTAATAAAAGGTGAGCGTGCTTCATTGTCGTGATAATATAGCCGTTGAGCTTTCGCCATTCGTGTGTATTGTGCGGAATCCGACGAGGTCACGTCGCGCCGCATAAAAACTGGCGATGAATGCGATTAATTATGGGACCATGCAAATGGCGAACGACGCGCGGCCGCGGATTATTGAATTGAAAATTGCAAACGCGTTAGACTGAGAATAATGGCGAAAGGTACGTTGACTTCTCCGGTGGGTATAGGTAGATGAACGAGAATGTGAAGAGTTTTGGCCGTCACGTTGTAAATTAGGAATTTTCTTGTCAATGCATGTAAATATTCGAACATTTGCGGAAATCATTTACGAATATATTAACTTGTGTTACACGATTTTGACATATCGTTGTCATTGTTACGAGCATGTCTTAATCTTTTGTAATAGGAGAAAAAATTCGTAATGTTTCAAGAAAATCTTTAATACGCGATTGAATGGAGAAATCACGTATTTTAAATATTTTCTTCAAGTTTAAGTAATTCTCTGACGGTAGGAGAATACCGATAAGGAACAGTTTTACAGTAACTATAGATTTCACCATTGTGATGTTTCTGCGTTCCAAAATCTTGTGATACGGTTTTTATTAAACTTCTCTTGCGTTTACAGAAATAGCTTTTTTGTTAAAACTGTAGTCTCTTTCGGAAGAAGAAAAAAAATGAGAAACGACGATTCACTCCGGAGCTTCGCGACGCTAATTAAACACACCGATAAGTAGCGCGATAATCCTACGTACAAGCGCGGCAAGCTGTTAATCGTTTGTCTCGCTATATAAATCTGGATGATATCCAGCAAATTGAAACGATGTCGGATTTCTTCGGAGAAGAAGAGACAGAGACCATGAACAAGAAAGAGGAAAAACGGGAAACGAGTCTCGATAACGAAGCCGGTTTGCGTAATGCGTCGCGAGCAACAGATTCACATTTCCTAAGGAGAAATGAAAGAAAATGCTAATGAAAGGATTTACACCGCGAGAAAGTTAACTAATTTTTGACAGAGTGGAACGCGAGGCTTCGCTTCCACGGGAAACGTATCTCGAGCTGGCGCGTGAGCAAATAAGAAACTGACCCGGACAGGAGAGGGGAAAGTACACAAAAAAATTAGAAAGAAGAAAGCGATGGGAGGAAGGTGAAGTAAAGGCAGGTGAGAGAGGAGAACGACCACTGGAGATTCTCGAATGAGACCGAACAGTCGACTGACTTGCATTCAGCGTTTCGATTCGCCTCAGGCTTCTCCTCTTGCTCTCTTTCTTTTTCGCTCTGTTTCTCTTTATTCGATCCCCCTTCCATCTCCATCTCGATCGCTATCGACGTCCGTTTGAAATCAAGACCAGCTACCAGTTTTTCCTTTTCTCTCATTCTTCCCTCTTCCATTCTTTCTTCCCTTTCTTCCTCTTTTCTTTTTTATTTCGGTTTCATTTCTTTTTATTTCACCATCATTATAACACTGTGCGACGAATACCGGTTCCGGCCAAGTTAAGTCCAATTATTTACAACTTCCCTCCGAATCGAGATTTCATAGCGTACAGAGGAGTCTCTCGACTATTACGCGATGAGACGGAACGTGTTCGATTATCGACGGTCACTCTGCAACGTCGAAAGATAACGAAAAAGTAAACAATTGTTTTCGAGTAGCCGCGGTATCCTCATTCGTCCAGTTCGTCGTCGTTCATCGTCATCCCTTCGCTTCGTTCGATTTGTTGCTCTGTTTCAAACGTCTCCCTCCCTTTACCTTTCCTCCCCTCGTCATCGTCGAATTTCTTCTCTTTCCCCCGATTATTACGGTCCGCCCCCTTCCTACCCACCCTTCTTTCTACCCCTGGACGAAATCCAATTATTTTCCGCTCCATTCACTCGCGCTTTTCTTTTTTGCGCGGACTTCGAGTACCCTTAACTATTATGTGACTTGAAACTGGTTCGACGTATCGATAGTCGTTCACGAAATTCAGCAGCGAGATATAATGAAAGGGACTACGATCTGGGTCCTTCAGAAACGTCGTTTCTGCGCCGATCGAAATCACCAGCGACTCTTAATCTTATGCACCGTCACGTATCAACCATGATTATCTTCGCCAGATTTGTTATATCCATACCATATACGTTCGTCGATATTTTTTATTCCTTTTCGTTTTCCGACCAAAGAAAGTTTGAACGTATTGTAGTCTACGAGAATTTTCGTTTTAACAGTAGGGGGACTGAGAGTCATTTTTATTCATTAGAGAGGGAGAGAGAGAGAGAGAGAGAGAGAGTCAAGATTAAGCCGTTATTTCTATTTATAATTATTTGCAACTTCTGACTTGTCAAGCAAGTGATAGCAAGTGATAATTAGTAATAATTTTGGAAGTATATCGAGAATTATACTTGAGGCAAATATTGAAGAAATTCTAGTATTTCTGTAATATAGCGTTGTAAAGAGCGGCGATATTTTGTGTTTGAAGGTTTTCCAAAGACCGCAGCTTCTTACGCTGAACTCTCGTAAAGTTATAAGCATTATGAAATCAGGATCACCGACCACTTCGTTGCCCCACTGTTAGGATCGTCCCCTCGATGCTGCCTTAATCCAATCATTTCACGCCTCTTCCTTTCCAACAACCTCCTCGACATTCACGATGTCTACATGGAGCCTGAATCAATCCAGTCGTTTCAAGCTGATGATACAGTCGAAATCCATGAAGACAACAATCTTTAAAGTTACAACTGAATTTCTCCATCAATCAAAAGTCTACCTTCCAACAGTGAATATTCCTTTCTTAACGTGTTAACGTCTTAATAATCGATTTCCATTGTAATTATTACAGGTAATCGTGCATAGTTGCAAAAATATAATTCCGATGAAAATCGTTTCTTCTCTGTGCAATTTCGTTCTTCTTCACTATTCATCGATTTTACCAGAAAGCATAAATCAATCCAATGAATTTATAGAATCAAAATTTGCGAAATTGGCAATTTTTAAAGTTGCACGAATTTCTTTAAAAATAAAAAGTTTTTCCGACACGTTCAATTTCCGTCGTAATAATTACAATGGTACATCGTGGAAAAAAAGAGAAAATCATAATGAAACGAATTCCCTGAACTGGAACATTAACGTAAGGTCTCTTTCTCCCTTTTCCGTTTCGTTTGACCCTCTTCTCTCGCTCTTCAATCAATTCGGGGATTGAGGAGTTTGACATCAAGAACAGGAGAGTAACTTCGTTCTCCGGTGTTTTACGGTGAATTAAAAGGGCCTTTAAATCCTTTCAAATCGTCAAGCCGGGAAAGCTTCTTCCTCCGGTAATCCTGTCTTTTTTTCTCCTCTGCAACCTTGCCCCTATTGCTGCCAGCGAAGAAGAGGCACGATCCCAAAGAAACAAAAATCAGAAGCTGAGCTTCGATTTGCAGTGAGGATTTCCACGTACAAAGTTTATCTCTTTCCGTTTGTCTTTTCGTTATTTGTTTATACGCGTAATTTTAATTATGAATTGTCAATTATATCCTAGGAAATCGATTGGCCTTATTGCGAAGAATAGAGCTCCTTATGAAAAAATCTCTCAATTATTACAAATAAGTTTTTGTCAGAAACACAGGTTTACGTCGATGCTCGCCAGTCAATCGTAAAACTAGAATTGTGCCCTTGCATGCAAAAACTCTCTCTTCGCTCTTCCGTGACGATCGCAGGGAAACTAGGAGAGATGCAGCGATTGCAACGATAATCCAATTATTCCCTGACCATTCTCTCTCTCTATAAGTACATATATATTCCCTTTCGTTCGACTTGAGGATTCACTCCAGACTCGTTTTTACGGGCGTTCTTGTTTCCTCGAACGGAGAGTCAGGTGGCTGCAGTTACTAGCGATGGCTGATTTGCCGAAAAACCTGTGGGGTTTAGAAATAAAGAAGAACGAGAAGATGGTCCGGACCCGATCTCACGGCTAATCAAAGAGCTGTTTCGCGTGTACCCTTATTTTGATCGTAATCGAAAGCAGACATCGTCGACGGTGGTTCCATCGTCGTTCGAAACGCTTCGAGGCGACTTCATTCGATGTCTCTTCTTTTTTCCTTTGTTTCTCTTTTTCGTTCCATCCTCTATCTTGGTCGTTCTTCTCCGTTGTCAACAGGCTAGTTGTTGGAAGATGATTTTTGGGCTTATAATAGATACACGATCGTTCGCTAAAGATAACAACGCCGATAAACGACGAAACAAAAATGGAAAGTCCGGTCGGCTTATAAGACACTGTTACTGATCCTACGCGGCTTAAACTGTCGTCACGATAAAATCCGCTTATTCCGGCTTCCTTAAAAATCCCCCTCGGTATTCCCGACATTGGGTCCGAGACTCAAGGTTCTTGAATTTACGCGTGAGACGAAGTGATAGTCGATCCCGTTTAGGTGTAAAAATTGTGAATTCGCGTGTTAACTATTGTATCATATATTCGGTTGAGATTCATATAACGTAACAAATCATCAGCAGATAAAATCATAGATAATTATTTGTTGAATAACTACTTCAGTAAGTCTTCGTTATTTATTGAAACTGTAACATTGTGTTAAATGAAAAATGATAAAATATTATACGTATAATTTATATATTCTCGCATACTATCTGAATTGTTACACCTTTCAATTTCCCACAACTACATAAAAATTCCCCATCCAATTATCACATTATACTTATCGAGTTCCTCCATTAGAATCCAATTAATACACTTCCATCGCAACTACCATCGATACCACCATTTTCATCTTTTCCTTTCTTTTTCTTTTTTTTTTTTTTAGATTAACCTCGATCCACGTAACGATCGAAAGTCTTCTCTAACGACGACAAATGATTTCGTGTTCAGAACAAACTCGATTACTCTTCGGTCTTTCAGTTACCTTTTTAAACTCTCTGTCTTACACGATCAAGGAGACTCGTTATCGGTGATTTTAAGGGAGATACCGCTTCATTTTGAACGTTAAGGTGGTGCATTTTGACGAGGCGAATCGAACAGTTCTGTAGAAAATGGCGACGATTCGCGAACGACCGAGTTCACCGCTGCGTGATTTCATCAATCGGTTGAACGACTGATATAAAACGAGGATGCATCTCAGATTAAAGCTAGGGTGGTCCCGATCGTATTGGAAATTAAAAGAACAACCTTTTCAGCCGGCGACCCGATCGAATTCTGTCCTTGTTCCACGAGAGAATTAGTGTATTACTTATTATCGGAGTAATCGGGGAACTGTTGTCCATTGAATCGAATCGAGAAGTGTTTAGGCGATTTCAAGTTAGAAGGCGGATTATGTGAACGTGTCCGTTGGATAGGTAGGTTATAAGGAGATGTGTGAAGCATAACTTAGATGCTTCCGATGGACAAGCACAATGGTCGTAATCCGGTTGCCTGTCCAGGCCTCTCTTCTCAGAGTTGTCAAGATGAAGGATGCTTCTTTTGATGAAGCTGCATAGTTCTTTTATCTCTTTCCTTGTCTCGTAACGTGGTTAACGATGGAGCACGAAAATTGACGTCTTAACTAGAACTTGTTAACTATGCGGAACGCAGCTTGATATTTGATAGGAAATGATCAAACTGCAATATACAGATTGCAATGTTTTAATAAAGCCGTTATAGAACCGATAATAAAGTGTTAAGATGTGAATTCAATCTAATCCCGACTTCAAACGAGTATATAATGCCACGAGACGATCTTCAAACAAGAGTCTACCAAGCTCCTAACAATCTCAGACCGTCTAATAAATATTTTCATAACAAATCTTTAAATACGCTCTGTTATTTATTATGATTAAATTCATAATAACATTTTATTATAAAGCACATGCAATAGAACGATTTAGTACGAACGATAGTTAGTAAGGAACAAAGGATTTAAACCAACACCGACTACTCTTTATATTCACTTCAAAAGCAAAACATTTCCGTTCTATAGTCTCAGCCATTCGCACAGAACCGTTAAACTATCTGTGAAAAGACGAAAGAAGAAGAACTGGAGTTGCTTCAGTTTCACGATCTTCGCTTCCATTCAACTAAATTCAATCATGTTACGAGCACAACTACCTCGTCCCGGGGACGAAAAGAAGGAACTTCCAGCAATTTCGAGGCCGTTCGACCAGCGTAATAAATATATCTCTCCCTAACTTCAAGAGTCTGCCTAAGAGAAGCGGAAAGACGGTTCGACGAGGAGGAAGTAACAATGGGAGCGGAAACGTTGGCCAGCGGGGATGGTTCGTGCTCTCGCGCTCTCGCATCGTGGCAAGCACCGATGAACACTTCATTTTCCACGTTTGCCTTTCGAACAAAGCAGGCCGACCATTCGGTCGACCAGATGCATGGCCATTCTGCGCGGCTACCTCCGATAAATTCGTCGTCTGACCGCGAGAGAGCGGCAAGAGAAAGCCCGTGGCCGATAACGCGAAGATAAGAGACAACGAACGAACGAGAGGGATCGGGTGCGAAAGGGACAGAGGAAGGAGGGCGAATAACTGAGTGAATGGACGAGTGACGGTGGTGGTGGAGCAGGTCGGCGGCCATTAATTGGAGCATCTCCCGGTCGGGCCAGCGATGTGATTATTTTCATGACGTTTCGATTCAAATCAAACGCATTGTTAAACGGTGCCTCATTGTGCGCCCGCTCCAATTTGCAGCGGTATTTTACCAGCCGCGCTGCCCGCTCAACGCCACTGCCAATATGCAGCACGCGTGACTCCAAACAATTCCGGTGACATCTAGGAAACGGCCCCGGGACAGTCTATGCCGCAGCCGCGCAAGGCCTCTTTTTTCCAACCTCGGTCTCATTCGCAGGTTCCGTTCTCCCATTTTCTTCTTTTCTTTCCATCCAAATTTCTGCTTTGCCTGGCACGCTCTAGATATCTCGATTTCAAACGACGTTCGAAGGATGCTGAAGATTTTTGAATGTAAAGCGTCCTTTTATTGGAACCGTCATTCTTTCACCGCGCGAAGAATTATATCAGTAGGTGTGTTATGGAGAGTCTGAAAAGGCTAGATCTCGAGAAGCTGAATCAGGATTCGGCCGAGGAACTATGGAGAAAGGCGTTATTTGTTACGTACATAATCACTTTGTCGACTACAGTCAAATCGAGTTCACAGGTTGTTTTCCTCAAACTTAAAAGAAAATTTCTAGCAACGAAAAGATACAATTGGTGGAAGAACCTAGAGAGAGGTCTACATTACGAGGTCTCGTTCGCTTTAAATGGCGTATAATTCCATTATTCACCTAACTTCTACCTTAGTCAACCCGATCTCCAGACCCAAATAATCAAATATTCCACCACAATATCATTCAGATTCTACCCGAATTTCGGCTCGGCACGAACATTCGTGCGCGTCTTCCCGATTAACCGTCGTTTCACACGAACGACCCGGGGAACCATCCCTCGAACCTCCGAATTAAGTCCAAGCACGATCCGGAAACGGCCGAGCAGAAGCCAGTTGTTACGCGACGGAAGAAATCTCGACGGAAGTTCGGCATCGTTGATCGATGCGAAAGTTTCGTGTTCGCGGATAGACCAGCCGTGGAATCTTCGTGATTCTTTTTTCACCGATACGAACGAATAGCTGAACGTTGAAAAGCTGGCGCGAATCGAGCGGATCAGATCGTCGATAAACAGAGCCGGTCGATAGACAGAGAGAGAGAGAGAGAGAGAAAATCGAGAAACTGGAAGAGGAGAAGGTGACCGAGGGATAGTAAGGTAACCGGCAGGGACTGGTTTTCGGAGAGGAAGATTTAATTAACGTTTTCCCCGTGAAAACGCGACTGCTCGGGAGGACAGAGACAACGACCTCGCCGACACTCGTTCGTTTTTGCTTGTTAACAGCGCAAAACATTGCGTCGCGTTCAGCTTTTGCTCTTCTTTGCTAACGTGGATTGCCGCGACTTAGAAACTGCTAGCCTCGTTAACCGGTTATGGTCATAAATCTCGTTTGGTCTGTTTGCTTAGAACGGAAGGATTGTTGAAAGAAAGGGGTAGGAATGGTGAATAATATCCAGGTGTCTTCGCGCTGGTGCGTTACTATAAGTAAGTGCTGGGTGTTACAAGTATCCAACCATTTTGAATGTCTCGAGGATCGCACGTGCTTGATACAATTTAACGATCCTTTAAAATAAACGATAATCTCAAACTTCACGCTACGACATTCGCTTGTGCCAAAACCGTTTAACCGCAAGATTTAAGTTCAATCTATTTGCCATTTACCCCCTTTTTAGATTTAGTCTCTTGCATTAGAATGGCCGAAAGGTGAAGATTAAAGAATCTCTTTTCTTTTGGAATTGATACATTTTACGCTTTCATTCGACACAGGAAGTTAGTTGAGTATGGTACTCCGTTAAGAAAACCATTAACAAAATTCTCTTTTTACAGTCGGAGAATTATTCTATTACAAAAATCATAGAAATGATCGTCGAAAATCAAAAGGTGACTTATATACAATTATATACAAAAGATAGGCTTATATACAAAACTGACTTATATACGATATAGTCTCATAAACGTAGGTATAGAATTTAAAAAAATAATTAAAGAAAGTATTTTATAAAAACTACAAGAAGTTTCATAAAGAGGAAAAAGTCTTTTCGCTGTCTAGCTGTAGACAGTTAATAAGATACTAAAAGATCGTCGAAAGAGAAATTAATATCTCGACGAACTCTACAAAAATCATATACCTTTTATATTTGTTAACGCGAACGAGCGAGAGAACGAAATTTCATGGAAATGGGGACAAGACCCACCGTTCACATGCATAATTAAGGAATATAATGAACGTTTTATTCGCGAAAATTTCAGATGTCATTTGTAATTTAATACCCTCGACAGCCGTGACTCGTTCTGATGAAGAAACACCGCGTTTCATTTCGGATGCCAGCCGATGTTTAATATGACTGAAATTGCATTCAATTCAAGAATGGTCGCTGAACTCGTCTCGAAATATCGCCTGACACCAAGCCTTTAATCCTTCTAATCCCTACAGTCCTAATCTTCTTAACACCGTCAAACTACACGAGTCACGTTAATTTATGCATCCACCCTGATTATTTGAATCTACCCCAACCCCGTCACTGGTCTTCGCCGTTTTGTAAATATTTATTTACAAGATGAACGCTTCTCACGGTCTGAACCAAACTAAAGGGAAATTTGCGCTTTTGCATTCGAAGACTGCGTGGCGAACATATAATAAATCCATTTTTGATGATGTTTTATCTTACTACTTCTTTCTAGATCGATGGAATTCAATATATATGCATAAGTTCGAATGCTTCAATAGTCAGATAAGTTCAATATCTATATAGAATTCTAATACGTTACGTTTAGGTCTTATAAAAAATTACTTAGCAATTTTAATTCTGCACAAAAAAGAAGTACAGGCGTTCCCCGCGTAACACGGTATTCTTACAACGTGAATTCGCTCTAATTATTTAAAATATTAATTATAAACATAATGAAAATTTGTTCTGATTTTTTCGGACGTTCCTTAGTCGAGCAAACGTGATATGTTGTCTCGAATTTGTGTATGAAATTTTTTTACACTGAAATTTTTAATCTATTCTTAGTTTATCGAATATCAACCGTTTATACTCGAGAACTTTTTCGTTAATATGTAATACTTGAAGTTAATTATTGTTTGTCTTAATAAACATGTTTCTCTTAGTGATGAGGAAATAGCATATGTAGGCACTTTTGTTAACTATTGAATGCTAACCACGATTTTTGCATTAATTTTTTGTATAACTCGGCATCTTTTCGGAACCTAACTACCGCACTATATGGGAGATACCTGTACAATAAATTAGATGTTACGCCATACAAGATTCTTCATTACACAAATTATAATCCAGCCAGTGGACACTCGACATTTCGCTCAACGACATTATGAAAATTCGTAAAACGAATTCAACCAACGAGCCAATACAAATACACAATCACGTTCACTGTGAACCAATTGTTCACAATGCATATCCAATGTCTAAATTCGCTTTAACCGAAACTTTCCTCGTTTTTCTCCTTGCTGTTTTCGTAGCGTCGTTACACGCGTCCTCCGCGAGCACTCCTTCCCTCGTTGGATTTTATTTCGCGTCTGTACGAGGCTCGAACCTTTATCGGGTGCTAACGACATTTAATTAGCGTTGCGAAATTAATTCGCGCCAGCGCCAATGATACAACCGCTCGTTACCCGGCTATAAAAAAAACACGAGGAAAAATGGGTGAGAATAGAGAAGAAAGGCGAGGGTAAAGGAAAAATAAAATACATCACAGGGGGCATATTTTTGCAGGAAAGTGCACATTACAAATGCAAAGTGCCATTTGGACGCAACAGCGTCGATCGTGTGGCACCGCATTGCCGAAAGCCAAATTGGCTTACTTAGGAATTCGCGGGAAATATATACACGGCTGGCTCTTTGCGCGTTACGCCGCAACTTGTTCTCGTAACTTTTACACCGCTATGATCCCTGACCTCTCACCCCCTCCCGACCCCTCGTTTGCCTGCCATACTACCTTTATGGCTGCCTGATGCAGCAAAATTCGACTTCGAGGCTGCCCAGAGGAACCCGAACATGCCAATTTTTCATTAATATTCCCCTATAATTTCACGTAATCGCATTACTTTCCAACTTCCGCCTCCCCGTTCGGTCATCTTGCCACGCGGAAGAAGACTCGCGAACTTCGTTAAGTACAACACTCTTTCGGCCCCGATTTCACATCCAATTACGTATTCTTGGAAATATTCCTGTGGACCCGGGATTCAAGGCACCTGTGAGAGTTGTCGCGTTTCTTTGCAATTATGGTAATAAAAGGTGTCGATTTAAATAAATTATAAGTGGTTTGTAATGGAAACAACAATACGAACAAACAAGCGGTAAGATATGATTTCTTATATTCGATGTATGATTCTACAATATACACGTTACATATCCTTCTAACATGTTCGTAAAATTTGCTTTTTTTTCAGATTTCTATTTCTATGCCACAATATTGCTCGCTTGAGGCACGAGCAAAGGTGAACAATTAGTGCGCCATATTTCTTCTGAATGCGAATTTATGTCATTAATTTATTCGAGTAAGTTGTATTAATACAGAAAAATGGAGAAATTCATTTGCTTCAAGTCAGACTCAGAGAATATAACGAAATTAGACGCTACATTGAATATTTTGTGTTCACAGGGAATTACTGAATTTGACGAGTCTTGGCGTTACTACATTTTTACTCTCAACAGCTCATTTTTGATCAATTCTTTTTATCAGTAGTTTAACGTATCATTTGATTAACAATCGATAATTAAACGCATTCGTTATTCACTACAAATGGAAACTACGTACATCATAAAATTACGAATATTTATATTCTAGTGTTAAAATTCGGCTATCCATAAGAAGAGGTGTCCATTATAAAAAAAAACACACCAAATTTGTGGATACTTTCAAGCACGTGTCAGGACTTAAAGAATTTGTGGCTAAGGATGCATTGCATAAACATCGAAGTAATAAAAGATCAAAAGACAACGATGACGAATGAGGAATGGTCGAAAAACGTACGAGACGAAATCATAGGAACCAGCAATATCAAGGTACAAAGAGTGGAAAAAGAGTTAAAGAGGAAAAAGAAGCTGATTTATTTGACTAACGCCGGTCTCGTCACGCAAAGAGGCGAATAATAATAATCAAAGCGAAAGAGAATGTCGGCGAAGAAATCGTATCCGGTTAAAGGAAAAGACAAAGAGGTTGGAAGATATTCGAGAAAAATAAGCAAGTGCTGTCGACGATCAAAAGATGAAATAGAGCCGAGACGAATTTTTAAATAGAACAAGCGGGTCACGAATTCAACAATGATATTTCAATAGCCTTACTACGAACATTAAAATCAATGTTAATAGTAACGATCGTTTCCTAAATGTTTCTGAAATATCTCCATACCTTCGTACCGTTTACCCGACCTATAAATTATCAGATCATTCTACATATCCGAACCGACTGGCTGCGGAAACGATCAACACATTAAGCATAGAAAGAAGACTGAAAAGAAAACACCCAGCAGATCTCACAAAGGATATAACCTAACAAACACGAAGATGGTACCCCGCTGGGGGTAGCCACCCACATGATAATCTAATAACTAAAAAATTCTACCTAATGTCCAAATTGGACAAATTGTGAATTTGAAATATTAAATAAAAAAAAAATTCTACATATGTACATTTAGTCGAAACAGTAAGTATATTTTAATCGCAAAGGACGTAGAGCGATCGGAACGGACACTATGATATTGATCTCAAAAATGCAATAACTCTACAAAAATTTAACTATCGAGCACGGTAAGAGTATTCTTTTATCAATAATTAGACGTCACAACACGTCTTAAAAAATTATACTCATAATACACGCAAAGATCGATGCTTTTAACAAATTATCCCTTTTTGCGTAGTGCGGGCAAGTCGCAGGGTTGAATCAAGTAAAAAAGTCGATGGCACATAGGAACGAACTGCATCCATAAAAATATTTTGCACTCTGACCATGGCACACGTGTTTTCAACTCCCGTGTGTACACAAACATCTCTTGCATCGAGGACCAGGCAACCTAGGAACGGATGAGTGCAAACCACTTGTATAGGAGAGAAAAAAAATGTAGGGATAACAAGACACGAAGCGGTGGGGGGAAATGGGGAAGAAAAAAAAAACAACGAGCGAAACTTTTTCAGTGGCCAGTCCTATTTCACCGTGGTCCCTCTGCCTCGCTCTCGTGGATTCGGACCATTTTTATTGGCACCAGTCCATGAATTTAAAATTACGCCAATGGGGCACATTTAGCTCTTTGCCAGACTTTGGCTAATTTATTTCGCGACAAGTTCCTACCACCGCCAGATATTCTTACGCGTTGTAGTTGAGTGCTCTCGCGCCATATACATCGGCTGTCATAGTCCATGTACTTTTAGGCAATTTCTAATGTTCGATTTATCATTTTTAGGGCATGTTAAATGATATCAGATAGTAGGAAAATCCTTCGAAGTTTAAAATTCTTTATTAAAACAAGCGAAGATTCGAAATATAGCAATATAAGAAAAGTGTCTGATAGCGACGATGCCATCGGTTTTAACATCCATTTTTAAGTTACGGTAAGTTGTCAATATTACAGATTAAAAAATTATGAACGTCTATGGAGACACAACAACAAAAATTGGAAACTTGCTAAATATACTAAATATTATAACTGGTACTTTGAATATTTGCACGTTGTGTGTATTATACATTCTTTTGCACTTTTAAATTTTCTATAAATTTTTTATGAAATTTTGTTGCTATCATATAAATTTTCTGATATTAAGAACAGAATAAATACAAAAAAAAAAAATAAAATAAAATAAAATAAAAGTGTTGAGAATTTGGTACATTTGCTACTTTAAGTTTTCCCTTTACAATTTTAAGATTGTAATAAGATTTTTACCTTTTCTTATGCGTTGAACATGTTAATCGATTCGAATTTTAGGGTAATAATGTTTAACGAGTCTGTGCGATCTGTTAATGGGATTACTCGATCGAGAAATTGAATGATGATAATACATGGGTCGTCGGGAGCAAATATCGATAGCTCTGAGTAGTTGGATTCAATAGCGATATGTCTGCGAAGGCCGAGTCTCAAGGGTTATGAGACACCAATTCATACAGTGTTAAACATCATCAGCAATGAATTCAACGAATAGGAGTTACGATTATCGATTCGTATTCAACTATGAGCTTATCCCAATTCTGATTCACGATCTGATACACGTACCATTGTTATTAGTCCTGTAACCTCGCAGTAAAAATTTATAATATTTATTGTAATAAAAATGGTCATTTTGTAAGCTGTATGAAGACGTCTACGGCTGTTCGTATACATCTCGTGATAGACACAATTCCTAGAGATGAACTCAAGTTCGTGTAACATATTCTAACGCTTGAAAGACACGACGTTTTCGGTAACAAAAAATTTCTTCGCAAAATCGCTGACATACGATTGTCTTATCGAGTTAATCCTAAGCTAATCCGTGTATAACATCTCTATTGAAATCTTCTTTATGACTCTGAGAGTGTCTGTTTCGAAACTGCCAATGATAGATTACCGTTTTTAACCAAACCGTGTTATAAAACTTGTCTATCAGCTAACTTATTTAAAAAAAAAAAAATGCCTAAAAAGGTGTAAGCGCCTTAGGCTTCGACACGATTAATAAACGCATCTTTCGCCTTACATCGATAATAGAGGAACACCGTTAACGTCTCATAGCGTTTACTCATTCTCGTAAGCCTAATAAGGCAGCCTACCGAAATTACGTCTCGAACAAATTCCCGTAAATTTTCTCCGGTTCTGAAAATTAATTTCATATTAATTGCAAGACCATGAAACATCGTGCTGTTTCAACGAACGAACACAGAGCGAGAGTATCAAGGTGGGAAAGACAGAGAGCGAGGGAGAGGACGAAGGAATTTCGACGTTTCATTCAATAAACAGGGAAACGATGGGATGGATTCACAGACGGCGAACTCGCAAGCGTACCTCATACGCCGATTGCAATCAGAGCTATGAGAAGCGTATTTCACGAAACTTCGTTCCTCGCCGCAGCGAGCAATTGGACCAAAAAATCCGTCGAATTGCGGTGTGCCTTAAATTTCATCGGAAGAAGGTTGAGATTGGTGTGGCACGGATCAGAGCCGTCTGAAATGCTAGAGAGTGCCTCTGCTGAAAATTCGTCGATGCGGAGAAAAGGGCGGCGAAGAAGAAGAAGGTGGTGGGGAAAAGTAAAGTAGGAAAGAGTAAAAGAGGGGGTAGAAAAAAGAGAGAGTGGGAGAGAGAGAGAGAGAGAGAGAGAGAAAGAGAAGAAGGAGAGGGAGTGCACGACGTACGAAAATAAAAGAAGAGGATACCGGGTTTGGTCCAGTGTTTTCCAGCACTCTTCGAAAATTGCATGGCAGAGCCAGCATAAGTATTTTATATCAAATAGTTCAATGTTTGCCGAGCAACCGGAGCCAATTCGCCCGATGACTGTACGACGCCAAGTTCAAAAATTTACGATAAAATTATTCGCGAATATTTGAATAGCGAAAGAAGTATCAGCGAGGGTGGGGGTGAAATCGCTCGTTCTCTAATAACGCTCTCATCGAGCCACACGGTTCAGACAGAATACGGCAGTGATTGATTGATAGAATTCTTTAGAATTTGCCCCCGTTGCATCCGCTCTCTTCAATTTTCTATCCATTTGTTCCTCTTTCGATGATGCCGCGCTGTTACATCATACCGTTCCAGGAACAGAATATACCATTTTCCTCCATGTTCAGCGGCCACATTAACGACAGATTTTCGTAATGTCGGTCGGCTGGAGCATTGTTAACGTCACCGTGATTTACGTCTCGTTCCGATGATTACTTTCGTTTACGATTACAGGTTAGAATAACATTTGGAACAAATAACATTTTGAAATTGACGGGCTCATAACAGAATCGAATCTTCTCAGATTTGTCGACTTTTTACAACATTGAATATTTCGAAAATATTCAAGAGACTGCCAAAAGTATATAAGAATCCGAAATAAAGGCACAATTTTCGGATTGCGTTACAGTTATCAAATTTTTAAATTCCTTTGTTGTGAAAAGCGTATATGATCTATCGTGATTTCAATTGTATAGTACGACAAATATTTTGTTTAAAGAAATTGAAATGTATCGAACATATTAATATACATTAATAAGAACATATATATGCATAAGGGTAATCGTTTTTATTACGAACTCTTTAATTAGAGCCAATTAATATTTTAGAAAAATTACTCGAATGTTGTCAGTTAATCCCGTAAAGTAGCATTTTCAACATTTTCATCGCGTTCATTCGGCGAGTTCATTTCAACGAGATCCAACGTCAGCGCGCAGCGACGTTTATGAAATTTTGATGAAGCAGCGCGGGACATCCACGCTCCTGTCTCGTCTTATAACAACGTCGCGTTTAAAGTCTCGTAAGTAACATAAAAACAGAGAGTGGGAAAGAGACTAGTAGCGAGGTAAATCTCCAGCCATCCCTCTGTCGTCGGTGGGACAGGTCCGGTAGTTTCATTTCCTTCGCGCGCGTTCTACTCTCTGTTATTAGCCTAAGCGTCTGAAGTGGCTCGACGAGAAATGTACGACCATTTCATGCGGTTGACCCTTCCTGATGAAAGTATCAAAGGAACGCACGTTTTCCGAAATTACGTACGCTACGGATAAACACGAGTAACGACGTTGCACGAACAATCTCGCAGTAACTCTAACGCCGTGTTTTATACCCGCTCGAACTGTGTGACTCGCTGATGAAAATAGCTAAGATTGCTTCTTGCAAATTGAAGACGAGTGCCATTTTGGATTGCTCGTTAAATTTTTCGAGGTCGATTAATGATTTTGCGCAGTGGATTTGAGATAAAGATATAGGAATTTCATTGATATCGATATTACTGGAAACTGTATTTATTACCTTTTTACGAAGTTCTATAACAGACTATAAGTTTAAATTATCTCTTAAAAAAAAGTAAATCGGGTCAAAAATGGTCGAGCGTAGGAGTAATTTTTTACAGTAATATAACTACTAACTAATCTGTGAATATTTTTTAACAATGGTATAATTGCTATCTTGTGTTCGATAATACTGTGAACTCAC
Organism: Bombus sibiricus; assembly: GCA_014737505.1. NCBI lineage: Eukaryota > Metazoa > Arthropoda > Insecta > Hymenoptera > Apidae > Bombus > Bombus sibiricus. The sequence goes on from JACXIM010000188.1 coordinate 623,714, forward strand.
TTGTGAACTCACTACAGCTTGCGACAGCAGTAAGTTCGTAATTAAAGTTCTTTTCAATAGTAAATCATAAGCTACCGATTGTCCGAACTTCGTGAAATTACTCTCCTATGCCTCTCGTCTCCTGCTTCACTGTAACGATCGTTATCAACATGGATCGCGTGTTGGCCGTTTGCAGAGTCCGAAAATATCCGTATTTATCAGGAAACGAGCGAAACTTTCTATCCGCGCAATTTCCCCGAGATTCTTTTGTCGCGCGAGGCGTATATTTCTCTGGAATCCGCGTTTCAGGAAAGAAAACTTTTTTACAGCGCGCGCAATATTTCCCTACCCGCCCGCTTACAGCTGTATTTAATAACGCAGACTAATACCACATGCCGGTACGTTCCTTATTTATTCTGTTCTGTGGCGCGGTTCTCTCGCATTATCCCTCGCCAGTGCTTTATTGTGACGCACCGTATAAAAACATCATTACGTGATTTCTCAGAATGATAAATTGTTTGTCCTGTTGAAATATTCTTCACCTCCTCTTCACCCTCCTCTCTCATCCACCGTACCCAGACGCCATCGTCATCGCCCCTCCTTTCGCTCCCGTCTTTTCCTTCATTCTCCCTCCGCCCCTTTTTCTACGAGAAAGTGAATAATATCGAAGAAATAAAAATTCATTACCTACTTTCAGGAATATACAGAGCATTGTGCTGAAACAATAGGCGCGGCGGAAAACAAAAGAGTAAAAAGACGGGAAGAAAAGACGGGAAGAAAAGGAGGAGCAAGGCATAGGCGGAATATAATAATTCTCGCGAACGGATAATGCAACGTTGTAGCAATTTACTTCTCTTCGAAGGTATGAAATTATTTGGACGGTACCGAGGACTAAAGAGAATTAGTCACAATGGCCCAGACCTGGCTATCGTAGCCACCTGCGAGACCGTATCGTAGATAGAAATCCCCGAAGGAACTAGCTATGACAATGGACGAGAGCGTGAATTATACCGTTTCAAAGATTATATCGACGAACAGAACTTGACCAAAACTCTTGACTCTGCGATTCGATTCGTTACTTTATCGCAGTTGAATCGGTAAAGTTTGCCAGGGTTTCTCGATTACAGCTTTCGGGTACATCCCTGACAGATAACGTCGGGGAAAAATTCGCGTGAAAACTCCAGGCAAGGGAAATGAAACCCGCCGATCCGACCTGTTTAACTACCGTGTAGGTTTCACTGAATTGGACAGAACCGTTGAGTCGTAATCTCATCTCTCTGAACGCGAAAGGCATAAAAAGGTTCCACAGGTGAAAAATCCACGAGATTCTCTCGAGTTTAACTAGGATAATTGCACGAAGACCCTATTTACGTGTTGTAATCTCGTTCGTCTATCTCGTCGATGCACCTACGTTCCACTGTTAAAAATTGTTTTTTCTCTTTGACTTTTTACATTTTGCTTCGTTGATGTATGTTCTCTTATTTCACGGCTTGTTCTTATCTAGTACAATTAGTTTCTATAGCCAGGAATTCGCTTCATTTTCTTTATATTTCTGAACCTTTCTTAAAGTCTTCCTAAGGGTAGAACTTAATCTTTAATAGGTATTCTACGAATATATTGTATTTATATTTATACAACGTTGAATCTTTCAATATTTTAATAATCTATATTGAAATGCAACGTCCATTGTGAATGATATAGATGCTAGGAAAACGGCATCTATATCAGGTTTGACAGATCTGCCATTAATCCTCTAATACTGAAAAGACAAAGAAACCGAAAAAAGATTTTATTGACCTTTTGATTCATTGTCTATTACGATTCCATTCTCGATAAATTGATTTTTCAAGAACTATCATTGAATCTCCAATTTCCCTAGCCCGCAATTAAATACGTCTAAACAAAGGACCATCATTTACTTTCGGCTGTTGGAGTGGCTCGGAATCCCGCGCCGTTTCAAAGCAAACACGGCTCGTCGGAAACCAAGAATTATCCCAACACCCAGATACATCCCAATCCCGGGAACGCACGTTCGTGCGAGGAACCTTTGGATCGTAGTCGATGGCTTTTGTGCCGACACTGAATAACATTCCGCCGTTTTTCACGCTGGTGGCGCGCGTGCAGCCGATATATATTCCCGTTCGTAAATATCGAAACATCTACTGGTTTCATACGAAATGTGATAATTGATCTAAATGATCCAGGAAACATTTAATCGACCAGAATTTCGTATTGGAATTACCTCCAGAAACTATTTGCAGTAACGTAGTAAATTATGAGAACTGTATGTTGGCCTCCATAGTTTCCTAACCTAAATATGACTATAGAAAAAATTTCAGACGAAGTAGATAACAAATTTTGAGAGGTCTGCACACAATCTAAATCTGTGCTGTAAAATCGTTTGTAGCGTACGAATACAATGCGATAACAACGTGACTAACAAAACTGTTTCGATCGAAGCAATCGAATTTGTAATCAAAGGACATGACAGATATAGATAAGAGAAAGTATTCTAATTTTACCACATTCAACTGATATGATTGCTATTGTAATATCGAATACGGACTCTTCTTTATAGCTTGATGTTCCAAGTGACATAACAGTTCCTAAAAGCTTCAATAATCTCGTAACGATTTTCCAAATTCACGTAAGCCGCCGTGAGTATTCTCGCTGATACTTATGATCAGGGATATACGTTTTTTCCCATCGAACCACGTGCCTCCATACGTGTCAATGGTAGAAAACGTACATCTCATCCTGTATTAACCTAGTTTCGGACGTTTTTTTTCCTTTTTTTCATTTTTTCTCCTTCCCTTTCTCCAACCAGTCAGTTGAAGCCAATTTCCATGGAAGTGGCGGGATTTCAGCGTGACGGTGTATGTAAGGATGATATATCGATGGTGCGCGTTAAGGCCGTGTTTGTGTTTTCTATTAGGCTAATCAGGACCGTGACTGGGAATACGTGGCGGAGTAGATGTGTGCCAGCTTGCCTAAGGAAGACATGTGTATCCGCCCTCGTGTACATGTATAGAGTGCCTTTATGCGAGTATGTAGGGTACATGAAGGGTGGAATCGAGGGTGAAGTGTATGTACCATGATAATACAAACGGAAACGAGCTGCTACGAAACTAACGACTCGGCCAACTAGACTGTAAACTATAGAAATTGAAACTTCAAGGAACACAGAGGGTGGTGGTGAACCATTGTCGCGATGGAAAAATTCGGATGGAACCCTGATGCCTGAATGGTTGATCCACGAAAAAGATTTTACCACCGGATGAAACTTGATACATGGGTACGCGTCGGCGGAAAGATTGTTCCTGTCGAGTGTGCGATAAAATGAAGACGAAGCAAAGTATTATTTGTCGTCCACTCTTCTTGTACATCATACGGTGGACGGTCTTTTATGAAAGTTGTTTTTTTGCTTCGTAGACGAACGTACATGCGTTTCTTATTTGAACGAGTTAATTGGACACCGATTAGCTTGATTTTATTCAAAGATTAGATTTTCGATTGCAACATAAATTCATTCTGGTAGTATATATTATTGTGTATATATATATAAAAAAAAAAAACAGAACTACGTAAACGTTTGAGGTAAATTTGACGTAAATGGCTTTCGGAGGTAACATGCAACTTATAATTATGGCTTATAGTTTAGGTCGATTTACAATGTTCGACTAACTTGTAACTCTTAAGACTCGAAAGGTGGACCTAGGTCAGAGATAGGACGAACTTAACCCAGAACACACATACGTATATAAGTATGTCCTATTAAACGATATCCTATACGAAACGATTGTTTAATATGAATCATATCCAAAATATGTAACAATCGAGCGTTAAACATCTTCCTAAATGAGAAGACGACAATTCTTAGATCTCCTTTATAAAGCTCAAACAGAAAAATAATGAAATGACACAACTCCTCCCTTCCACGTAAATATCAATTTTCCTAACGCCCTAACACCCATCTTAACGAAATACAATGTACACATCTCAACGGGAATGAACAATTTTCTTAGGAGGCGCATAAAAACGATTCACCAGTTGTAAGAAGCTTTATTCGTTGTCAAATACGAATGGCAGCAGTTCAGGCCGTAAAAGCCAGTCGCGGCTCGCGTCAAGAAAAATGAATCGAGGGTTGGGTGCGACTAAAGTACGATTGTCCATATTTTACGGGCGATGAGATCAGGGGTGGAAGATTCGAAAAAAACATATCCGAGAATTGGTCGAGTCAGGGATAGTCGACAGGACCTCCTCGGCTTCCTCGTCGAACCAATTGAAAAGGCACGCTTTCGGTATTGATAACGATCGAAGGAATTCTCTTCGAAATGCTCAGTTCGAATGAATTCGTAACTTTGTATAATCGGGCAACTCGGTGCGCTCGACGAGCGCCGCGTGAAGGTATTAAAGTACGGTGATATACGTATATAGGTATAAAGTATATTTACTTTCCCGGCCGGTGACTGTCGGGATTTTCAAATCGGCGATCGAATCAACGCAGAGTTTCAAAAGGAAGCTTGCCGTTCTACTTACCCTCAGGCTCGAATCTCTACGGCACGACATACCGATGAAACTCAATATAGTTCGCGAAAGTAGGGCCCCTGCAGTTTGTAAACTCGATTATTCAACTACTTGGACATAATCACGCGTGGAAACGTACGATCCCTGACCTTTAACCCCGCTATGAGTCTACTCGCTTCGACGAAGATAACGTGAAACTTTAGGATGTCGGTTTTGTTGCCGATATTGGAATAGAAAGGTGCAAGCAATCGATGCAAACGAGCTGTGAGAGATTACTGTGATCTTCTTGGCATAGGGTTTTGTTTAACGTCTGTATTTTTATGAAAAGGAAAAATGTGGATACGATGTTAGCGAAAGGTATGAATTTTATTAAATTTCAGGGGCAAGAGAATATTTTTTTGTATCTTCTGTATCCATTCTTTTTTCTTTCGACGTTTTTTCTGGTAATTCATTTTTTCTTACCTAAACTGTATGAAAAACACGCTCGTAATCGATTTCCTAGAAATTCTTCGTTATATTGAGTACAAGGATCGGAAAAAATAGCGAATGTTTTGAAACGTATTTTTTATTGAACGCGAATTGAACACGACGGCGTGAAAAATTGCGATAGGTTACAGAGGACAGTTGTCAAATGTAACTATAAAAAATATTTGGCACTTGAAAATCATAACTTAAAAATATTTGAATAATACCATTGGAAAATTGCGGAGAGCAAAAGTTTGCAGGACTTTGTCAAGTAGAATAATGATTTTAAATATAATTTGTCTAAATCCTAAACTGACATTGATAATGTGAAAACTGTTCCTCGTATCAACTTTCAACGGTGAACGTGAAAATAAACAAAAATCACCATATCGATATATAAATAAAACAACGATTTTTTTCAAAAAGAAACCCGTAGTTCAAAAAAATTTGATTTTAAAACTTTGCTAGAATTGCAGATCGATCGTATCATACGAATTTTCGAAGCGTAAAGTACTAATAAAAACCGAGTCGATATAACTGACACCAATATACCTATAGGAGTGAATCAATGTTGCAGTGGCGTTTATCCCGCGTCATCCTCCCCTCGGCAAGCCCACTTTCGCGGGAAGCCAGATTCGCACGAATTCGCAGGCGTAATTAACGTAATGACTGGAGAAACGTAATTACAGGGGGCGGAAATGTAGAAACGCAAGATCGTCGGCGGTCTGTCGCTTTGCGTTGCGTCGCGTTACACTTCACCGCGTTACCTCCATTCGACCGAGTTTATCTCGAATGACGACGAGTATACATTGAACTGGAAATATGTAATGTCCCGGGACGGCGCGACGTTCTTCAAGCAGGCCGCGAAACTCTGGATTAAACTGCCGCCAAGGAACCGTCCGTGACGAATCTCGTGTGCCACGAGAGAGTTACAGCGAACGAGACAAAGTTTTTGCTCCGGGCGAAGAACGGAGAGGCAGAGAAGGGTGATAGAACGAAGAGAAAGGAAATGTAAAAGTACAGGGCGGTGAGCGGAGAAAGGGAGAACACGCGGACCGGGACAAATGCAAATTATATTGCCAACGAGCATTTGCAAGGAGTGAGGAACGTCACGGTGGCGATACAGTCCGGACTGGCGTGTTTTAAAAGCAGACCAGAACGGTACGAAGCGTAACCAGTTAAGGCAGTTACCACTCATTTTTTCATGTACGCGCACTGAGGTATTGTGCAAACTGACGTACGGAAAAATGACGAGGTTCTGCGTTGTGAATTCCCAACGCGTCTAGAAATATGTTTACCAGTTGGATATAAATTAAATTAAATGAAGAGATAGAATCAAGCTGGGAAACTTTGTTTAACCGAGCTTGTCGACTGATTCTGCCCGTTGTGAGCAATTTATTTTAACTTTCTCGCTGGTTTTGTCATATGTAAGGAGCACGGAAAGTAAATAGCTTGCACATCTTGTTTCGAATTAACGCTGAAAATACCGAGTAAAGTATAAACATTGTACGGTAAAAAATTCAAAATGAAAGGTACACTGCATTAAATATTAGGACACCTGCTATGTCTCAACTAATGTGCTACTTGATATAAATAAATTGGGTGTTCGCTACTTTTACTTTGCAGTTATTTTATCATAAACCTGTTATTTCATTCTGGCTGACCCTGTATATGAAAAAATAATACGAGATGCAAGCCTATAGCCATATGCTTTAACGAAAATCAAATTTGAAATTTCCAAAAATACACCGTTGAAAATAAATAAATAAATTGATCGTTCCAGCTACTTTCCGTAATTCTAGTACCTCGTAGAGCAATACAATTTAATATACCCTCGTAGAGTAATAGAATTTAAAAGAGCTACGGCGATCTTCATTATATTACCTGCATCTGCATAGTACTACTACTCTCGATAACTCGACGACCTGTCGTCGAATCGTTTCCTAAATAATTTAGCTTCATTGAAATCTACAAGCGACATTCGAAGGAACGACACGAACCAGTTGCCGCTTTGTGTATCCCGCGACACAAACGAATGTACCATTCCTGCCACGTCGTCGAATGTTAAACTCGTTAATTAACAGCCGCAAAATCGCGTTATCGGGAATCGCGTGACGAAGGGACCCCTACGACGGGCTGGAATGTTTGTTTATGGTCGACATGCGTACCGAGGAACGATAAACGGGAACGTTAATCACTGTACTCCGCGTAGTTCGTAAAAATGATTGTGCATTATCCAATTATGCATACGACCGGTCGCCATATCGCGTGGAGAGTTGTAGCCTAGCTTCGAACAAACCGGTTGCATAATCGCCTATAGCAAGGCGGGTATCGTGCATCGCCAGATGAGATCGTTTTCGTAAATTGTAAATTATATTAAATCGATAACACCGTTGGCTAAATCGCGTTATCGTTTGCTCGTGACTAACGTATGCGTTGACAAGGAAAATAAAGAAAATGGTTGCATTCTTAGGGCAATAAAAGTCGCGAGGCGGAACATTGAACGCCGCCAGGGTGATAATCGCTGTCTTACGTTTTTCTTTCCTTTTCTCTCCGTATGGAAAGAGAAGAAGACGGCCATTAAACGAAGTTTACTATTCCATACGATGCGACGAGGAAACAACGCGCGCCATTTGCGACGCAACGCTTCAGAAGTGGAACTCGCTTAGTCGGTCAGCCCGAGCTGCGAGTTATAAAATCGCAATTTGCCGGATTTTCCTACTACAATGGCGACTAACGAGTGTAATATTGCTTGGCCCAGACGGAAAAGTAGGTGTTTGCGATCTGTAAGGCGGCTCCCACTTCGAATACGAAACGACTGCGCGATTTCAAAACTTTGGGAAGAAGCGTCTTTTCCAGGAAAATATCGTCCTCGCATTTACTTCGTAGCTATCTTGTAGTCTACTTAGTTTAAAATATGGAATATTATACGTTTATAAACACTTTGCGTATACGTATAATATCTTTGGAATGATCGAACAGTAATTATTCAGGACCTACAACGAATCTAACCGTAGCTCTTGAATAGTTAAGCTGCGTTAAGCAGAAGAACCATTTCATCTAACTACCACGAAACACATTTTCAAGTAATAAATCAATTAAGAGTACTATACTACTCCTAGGGAAACACAGATCAGTCAATAGGAACGTATTATTGTTATTGGTAAAGAAAAGTGGTAAAAATTGGTACATTAGTATTGGTAAAAAATACAGCATACAGAGAAACAGATAAAATTTAGACGGACGTCGTTAAGAAGACATTAGAACTCAATGAAACTTTAATTAGAACTCAGTCGATTATTGTATAGTCTTATAAATATACATTGCAGTATACCACAATCAAAGTGTATACCATGTAATCACCTCATTAATCATTGCTTTCGTTACATTCCAAAATTCATCATAGTGTCACGGAGAAGCTACGTCATTGTAATATGCAGGGACCATAAATAGACCAATATTGCAAAGTATAGTTCATTTTTTGCATAACATGCGCTAAAATCGTGCAGTTTTTTTTGGCAATTTCGCCGTTCATAGACATCGTACAGTCTTCCTTACAATTTCTTTGTTCATAGGCTCTATAAAGGTAGTACGACCATGTCGAACTAATGCAACGCGGAAAAAGCATTTAATCGATGAATCCATTCAAGTCGAGATTCCATTATCGAACCAACGAATCATCTATTCGATACCTTTACCTACCTCGAGCACGAATTTACTCAAAGCCCCGTGACGCATCAGAGAAATTTTTATCGACAAATCGTCACTTTTTTTTTGTCTCAACACGGTATAAAATAAAAGAAACGTGTCAGGATTAGAATTCTTCGTCTCTGTCTCCTCCTTTCCACCTCGGCTTTACGGTGATTACCATTTACACAACAAGATAGAACCATGAGAATGACCATAACAAATACACATACGCACTAAATCAGAATGACAGGCATAAACTTACTCCTGTACAAAAATATAATAAATAAATCATAAGAATAATCATAGATTAACATAAACTCTGTTAGCTATACGTGCAATTACATATATCTGTCCTTATAATCGAAATCGATATCTACCTATGTAAATCTATCTCTTAAATTACTCATATTGTCCCCTATCTTCATAAAAAGAATATATCTTTTCTACTATTTGTTCATCGTGCATGAGCGAATGAACAAAAAGAATCGCGACGAGGAATTCGCAACAATTAGACGCGGACGGTGCTTTAACTTTCTAATAAAGAGACGGACGTTCTCTTTCCTGTTTAATTATTCGTGGAACGGTTGAACTGAATTATTAGCTTGAACAAACGCGCACGGTTATATTTAAACAAAATAACACGCCACATGTAACGAAGGTTCGTTACCATGGCACGGCTGGAATTTTGAATAAGTATTCAACATTTCAGCCTGTTTCACCTTGCTCTCTGTCTCTCTCACGAATCCACGGAACGCGGTCGGTCGAAACCGACTTAATATCTTAATTCAGCGAAACTCGCCGATTCAGCACGCAAGACGTTCCCGTAATAAGGAAACCAGTGACAGTAATTAACGTGATGGGAAATTTGTAATAAGTAAGAGATACTAACGAGATGCTCTCATCCCATTGCTCTTCACGATTGCGAATCATTGTGAACATAAAAACAGACGGAGGTCTCATTAAAGTTCTTCGAAGTTGTTCGAAGTGCATCATTCCCACCGAAGTATTGATGATCATTCGAGAGAATGTTTGACAAGATATTTATACGGTATGGAGACCTTTCAATCCGTAACGTGAATACGAGTGCATTGCCCTCGTCCATCTGATTTTGTCTTCAATGGTGAAGAATCCTCGAAATGCTCTATGTTACAAAGGGATTCTTTGTATATATTCATCTTATAAATAATGGATACTTCAAATATGAAAGTCGAATGAAAAAAAATTGTTCGCGAAATTCGATAAATTAACTAGATACACTATTCTATCGGAAATAACTGTTAGTCGTCATAGTGGAAATTCTAATGACTCTGCTTGGCACAAATATTATTTCAGACATGTTTGATATCCATTATTCTAAAATTCTGTGGTCCTCTATCTCCTAATTTATCACAGACGTTACATTTGTCTCCTGCAAGGAATTTCTTAATCAAGAAAGAATATTTCTGATATTTCTGATCGATCGTGAAGATCAGAAGAAACGAAACGACAGATATATAGTACTAACAATCTCATTCTCTCTAGAAATTTTTTTCTCCTGAATTTAGGTACGTACGTAAGCTAAACGATACGAGATAATTCCTAACCAACAACACCAGAGGCTAAATCACACGTAAAGTTTGACAAGGGCAATATTTTAATGGCATAATGAATAGAATCGGATCGCGAAGATCAAGAGGGGGAGGAGCGATATGATAGGAGAACTTGACTAAAGCGGTGCCGTAGAGCATTATAATTCAATTCCAACGGTTAGTCGAGCCACGACAATAAATATTCTCGCTTGGCGAAAACTTGCGCGTTAACGCGCGTAAGTAAATCAACGTTGTTATGCGATGAACCGTTGCGCACCGGACCCACCGCGGAACTGTCGGCGCGATTCGCATTACTGTCGATCGTCCCGATCAACCCGATGACCGACTGTTTCGTTACACCGAGCCTCGACGATCGATCTTGAGGTGCACAGAGATGTTTACCGCGTCTTCTGTAACTTCCTATTACCATTGGACATGGTATTGCCATTGGATATGTTCGTCGTCGATGGTGAATTATGGCGTGAAATGTAAGTTAAAAAGTGAATTCGCTTAAAACCTTTGCAAACCATTGGACTAGCTTTCCAAAAGAAGCTAAAATATCAGAACGAACGCTTATATTCCTGTAGCTTGAAATTGATTGCGAAATATAATTCTTAATTTGGAATTTTTACGTATACGTGAAATTGAAATAAATTAATCAGAAGATTTGTAAAGAATTTATTTGGATACGTTGCATCGAGATGTAATTTCGTAATATATATTAAAATTAATAGGCTAACGAGAACGTTTAAGTCGGCATAAGTTGGAAGAATCTCTCTTTATCGTTTGACAGGGTATAGTTTATGTCACGTGTAAATAAATATCTCTATACGTTCGAGTTAAACAAATTCCAGTAAACAAAACCATATTTTACTCATAGTCTCGTTTGATTTACCAGGGATTAAACGGAAATTTCCCAAAAAATGTTGCGCCTTTCTATCACCGCGCGCACTATACGGAATTTACTAGTATGCAAGCATAGCAACTAATAAAAAAAAAAATTCTAAAACAAAATCGCGTAACGCGAACTGAAATTTTTGAAACGCGCAGTGATCCAAATCTGTATGGATCGCGTAATCCTACAAGTTTTAGCTGCATGTACTTTGGTTAGAGAGAAACGCGATTCAAATCCCCTCCTGTAGGCTTACCTTTCAAACCACTCAGCATACTTAGCGCTCATTATGATCAATGTATCCAACATGTGCATGTGTACACCAAAATATTCGCCAAATGGAGCGAAACTAAATAACCATTCGGGAATTCATTGAAGCTCGACGAATAAACACCGTGGACCTATTACGAGGGCTTTAACTTCGGTGAAAACCTCGAACGGGTCGTTCCACCAAGGAGACGCGACTCTGACGAAATAAGCGTGCTATAGGGGCGCCAAAGTCGACAACCAGGAAGCTTTTCATTATCAAACAGAAGCTTTAGCGGGTCCATTACACTTCGCTCCGGATCCAGACGCATTAATTGCTGGCCCCTTTTCAGCTCGCCTCTCTTTTCGTCAATGAATCCAAAACGAATCTAACGATCGTTCATTACCCGTGGAATAACGTTGAAGACAGCACGGTTAAAGTGCGTGTAAAAGAAAAATAGAAAAGAAACGAACGAGACGAGATAAGTTTAGTTAAAGAGGACACGTCTAATTAAAAAAAAAAAGAAAAAAAACCAGCCACAAATTGGTAGAAGAAAAAGAAGTTCTATAATTTGAAAGAAGATAGTTCGTTATAGTGCTATAAAATATTCCAATTTCTTCAAATTTTACAGAGTCGTTAGTGCTTAAATGTAAGAAAAGACAGTGACGCAACAAATATTTAACAAATTGTTGGAATTCCTTTCTATAATCGCCACACGAATTCAATAGAACTCGCTAATGTGAGTTAATTAACGATAAGAAAAGATTACAAATGAAATTTTGCGTTCACGCAGGATCAACCCTTAATGAATGAAATACGTTATGAAGAGAAAAATAAGGGAAACAAAGAAAATGAAAGCTTCATTCTTAGATACACGACATTATTCTGTTTGGAATCTTTAACATTTTCTCGTTGTTAGTGGCGCAGCTGCATCGAAATGTGTGCGGCTGACACGCGAGATTCACGGATCGACGAGAAATTTATTCGTTCAATAAATAACCGTGATTAATTCTGATCGCGTAAGCCGGCCTGCAACTCTCTTTTTTGCATCTTGTTTCCACTCCTTCCCAGTGTCTTTTAGTTTGCATCCAGCCCCTGTCGTTGTCCTTACATCGCTACCTAATTACCTGCTCTCTACCTGTGTTTGTTATTTAGTACAGCATAATTTCTCTCCTTTTTTTTTTTCTTTCATCGATTTCCGATTCGTCTTTTAACCCTTCCTTGATTACGTGCATTACTAGCGACGCAGTTGCGAGGTTCAGTTCAAATTTGAAAGATGTCTCGTTATTGCGAACGTTGTTTACGTTAAAAATGTTTCTTCTTACGATTAAGAAATGAATTTCGAAGTTATAGTTAAGAAATGAATTCCGAATAAATTAATTACCGATAGGACGAATTGGATCTGAATATGTGATCACCGTTGTACGTTTATTCTACATTAATCACTTCATCCCTTATAGTGGAAGTATTATAATTTAAGGACTTGATGTATCTGTATACGTTTCTTCCAGAATATTCATAAAACGAATGTCAGCGTCAGTATTATTATCTTGGATAGTATATTATTAGTATAAAGTAATTATAAGTAGAACTTGCTACTACATATAAAATTATATACATATGTATATATATTTAATAATCAATAATTGTGTATCTATATATATAATAAGTATAATATATAGCAAGTAATTGATTTAAAAACAAGTAAAGACATTAAGAAAGTAGTAAGTGGTTTGAAATATCTTGAAATTATTCGTGAAGAAAATGCTTCCGTAAAATGGAAATAGCAATAAAAAGATAGTAGTAAGTATGAAAATGAAGTATGAAAATTCCTGTTCGATAAAATCAGGATACATGTATGCAGCAGCTAGTGTTTTTAACGACACTTGCACGTTCCACTTATCCCCTTTCGTTTGCCTTGTCAAATACGGTCTGACATAAATTCTACTTATATCACTGGATTCACCGGATCCCGCCTTGAGAAGATTTAAAATTCGCGTGCCTCGAAAGCTTCACGGTCCTACGAGCGCACTTCCTTTAGAAAGGCTCCATCTCGACTCGCTGCCCCTGACTTTATCGAGGATCACGCTGATTTTATCGTTCGTGTCGTCCAACAAACCCGTCTGAAAAGTGCGGTCTGTTACTACTTCCGTAATCGCGAGCTTACTGCCTCTATACCTCAACGGTATTCTCCCTCCTCTTCTCCGCGCATGATATACGATACGTTAATAAAAGACGAAGGCATGTCTCAAGATCGACTTTTAGTATTCGCGATCGCGCGTTCTCACCAACCCGAAGAAATTTATTCGATGTTCGTAAACTTCCTCGTCCGTGCTTTACTTGCATCATCAAGCTCTGTCACGTGGCCGACTTAGATCGCAAGACGCTGTTTCGCAAACACAAATTTATTGGAATTGTTGGCAACTAGTTCACCGTTAGAATTTAAGACTGCACAAGACAACTACAACGTATGCTCCTCGCATATTTTTTCCTCGCACGATGTTGGTACACGGTTATTGCAAAATATTTGGAATGATAATGATTTCATAGATTGTGACTATGATTTTATATATGTATATAGATAATGTCAGAATTAGGATACCAAAAAATATTAAAAATTTGAAAGATTAAAAAAATTAAACGATAGAATTTAGTATTAAAATTTAATAAAAATTTTACCAGAATTTTAGATGCGTTATATTTACACTCACTCTCGGCCACACATTTCTATTTTAATAATTTAGGAATGATAAAGACTTCAATCGTAATTGACGCAAAAATAACACAAAGTTGATTGCTGCAAAATGAAACTTGGAAATTCAGCAACTTATAAAATTGAATAGGTAGGATAATCCATTATGCTTATTTATTATTTGTGCCGTGGTCTGATTTTAGGGGATAAAATTTCCCCTTTAAAAAAATAAGTAGAATCTTCCTATTGATCGAATATTTCCAGAAAAATAGAAAGTATTAACAAAGAACGAATGTTATCTAAAGTAACTACGATATAAATACTCGAGCGAATAAACGATGATAGACAGATATTAATTCTTAAATCAAAATCGAGCAGCTCGAGAGTAACGACGTAATAATGTGACGGCCATTCTCTAAAGGCGATAAACATCGCCATTTGCTGCAGGTAAAATATGAGAAGGCGATATTTCTCGTTGATCGAAAGGTTCCTCTTCTTGCAAGGACGTATTAAACTGGTCCGGCTATCTCGCATCCACGTGACAAGACCCATACGAAAAACGCGTATTATTCCCATCGATGCAAATGATATAAGAATGATATATCCTCCGGCGTGTCACGATGAAATATTTTTCCAGAGGAGTTTGAAACCGCACCTACGAAGATTGCGATACGTTACGATTCTCGCGACGTATCGTTCTCTATTGGCTTCGTCAAACAGTAGACACGCACGGATATCCATAAAACTGAATTGAATCGAAAGGTATCGCTTACTTTGGATCGACAAAATAAATAATCCCCCGTCAGTGATCGGCCCCCTCCTGTTAACGTTCATCGCGTCGCTCCAGATTCATCCGCCCGATCAGATTATTCCATTTGAGAATTACAATTGTCGGGCATCGTAGTTGCTCGCGTTAGCGCTTACGATATATGTATAGTTGTGTCTCGATGTATGATGCGAAAATGAAAAGAAGAAATATCAAGATAAACAATAACAAGTAGTGGGATTTCTTCGAAATGTAACGAGCTTTGTATTTTTTGTCTCTTCCAGAATTCTACGAAGAGTATGCTTGGTAAGGACGAAGGGTAGGAAAGATTTACTTAACCCCGAGAGAAGAACCTCGGAACAGTAACTGAATATCTTGTCCGAAGGTCTCAACTATTTTTCAAAAGAGACATTTAAAAATGATGGACGATTAATTAAAGATGGTTCCAGAAATAATATATCCTAAATAATTTATAAAAATGCTAACATTTTTACTTATGAAATGACTTAATGCTTTATCGTTTTGGCATTGAATTAAGGCGCGAAATGCTGTCATAACTGTTCAAGAATACGAAGAAATTCGTTTTTACACCCCCTCATAGTTGTTATTATTATTTTTTTTACAGTTGAACAGTACGTTTGTATTATATATCGTAGACGTGTGTTTTATAAACGGTTACATATTTCTTTTAGACTAGTCGTTAGGTATGTCACTCTTTTTTATATTTACTACACTGATTTAAAAGTCGGAGAAATTTTTGCTCGAATCGAAAATATTGAGGCTCCAAACAAATGCAAAATGAACAGCTGTAAAATAGCGAGAACATATCACGCACAGCATTATCGGTGGATAAAAATTCCGTCGAAATTCCACTCGGAGGAACGGATAAACGACAAGCGGTGAATTAAAAAGCAGCGCGAACACGTCCGAAAAACACTAAAAGGCATTAAAGAACGGTCGAGGAAACGCGGGAATGGCCTGGAAATGCTCGATGACAAAGACGAACAGAGGAAAAGAGGGACAGGATCTTTCTTTATTGACTGTCCATTCGATCCATCGAACAATGCCTGGCGGCGGGAAATATCGACCGGCTCCGCGCCGCATTCCGTGGAAAATAATTTATTTGAACGCACACAGTGCGTCACAGGAACGCGATTAAAAACTCGGCAGATTTCTCTTTAGCTACGGAATAAATTCCAGTGAACGAAAATGACGAAAAAAGCACGAAACGAGCAAAAATCTATTAGAAATATAATAGCTCGCGGAAGTATATGAACACTTATCATAGAAACCTTTTATGAATATATCGCGTGTGTTATACGAAACATTTTGAAATTTCATTAGCGCTGCGACGAGACTCGACTGTTATGATTACATTATAAAGTTTGAAACAAATCGGAAAATATACACGAAAATTAAAAATATTTCGTACTAATAACATTCGGCTATCCATTGTATTAGTAAGTCTCGTTATTTAGAGCGATCATTTTTAACATTTACTATACCATTGATACTATTCATATTGACTATTTATATTATATACTAATTTCTTATTGAATATATGTTTGTGATAATTATTTTGTAACCTCTTTATACACATTCAGATCGATTTTAAATTTTACCATCATAATCATATCGACGGTATCTCGTTAGGATGTCACTGAAATTTCAAAATCTTTCACATAACACATCCAATACATACATAACAGTTTTCTATGATAAACATCCAAATGCTTTCGTGAGCGACTGTAAACGCAAATGAGTAGAGGGCCGGCGAAGGCTGGATCTCGCAACGCGAATCAATTTATCCTCTCGCACTAGTGGCTGAACGAGCCCTCGCGTGTATGACGAGCTGCACTTTTCCCCAGTTCTCTCCATCGTTACTATCACGCTCTCCATTAGCATGCATCAGCATTATTACCTTAGCTAGCATTATTCGAGCTGCCGTTAACCAGAACTCGCATAACTCGGCTGTGGCAGACCGAAATACGCGAAGCAACAGACGAAGGAACATCCGGATCATATCCAGTGAAACAGAGGCATACATGAACTTCCGATGATTAACGTCATAGCAGAACATTCGCTGGCCCAATCCCTCGAACTTCGTTGAACCGTCATCAAACGTTTTTTCTTCGCGATTAGCCTTTTCGATACGGCGCTAGTTTGCCGCATAGTCACTTGTCAGCTGAACCGTGATGCTAATTTGAACGGAGTGAAATCTAATAATTATTTTAATCGAGGAATTAAACGCGAGTTGGCAGATTACTGATAATAGACCGCTTGGAACGACTAAACAAGAAAACATAAATTGTCGGTTAAGAATGACAGTAGCCCGTATGTACCTATGGTTTCGGCAATACATCGTCTCAGTTCTTAACTGTTCTATCTTCGCTGGTTTGTAAACTGAGAAAATTCAGTTTAAAGTTTATTAAGTTTAATGTTATTTCGTGCAATTAAGACTTAAACAGTTGTTGCTTTCTACGTGGAATTTCCATTGTATTATCGCGAATTTGTATTCTTTATACCAATAAGACACACGTGGATTGGTTAATTGTATATTTTTTTTAAATGGTGCTAGAATAGTTAAGAGGCGGAACGACTAATTGTCATCTGTAGCTGACGTTCTACCCGTGGAAATATATTTGACGGTTGTTAAATATAATCGACGCTCGTAACGAATAGGTTAAGCGAATTGTATAGAAACCAACCGATCGATTGCAACCTCACAAACCGTCGTTATTAAATTTTACCCCGTTTACCCTTCGATCTTTCCGATGGAAAATCACCGCCTGGACGACCTTCGCTCTGTCATGTTGGACAGCACGATGAAACCGCTTTTGGCCAGCTCTCCGATGTTTAGAATCCCCAGGGAGTTCGTTGGATCAGTCGCTGCCACAGGATTAACGGAGGTTATGAAATTTAGCGATCGATAGATAGTTTCCGTGCGAGTGTACCACGATATGTACCAAGAAGCAGAGAAGGTAGTGGGTACATACTTGGCAACTTTGGTCGAAGGCCGTTAGCGGTTCGATGTCGAAGAGTGAGAAGATATATTAGGTCTTTGGTAGACGACAAGAGATTGAAGAGTATGGTGGATGGGCTTTTTTATGTTCTATCATCCTTTTTTTTGTAAAATGCTGGATATACTCTTTTGTGTGTGTGTGTGTGTGTGTGTGTTTTTTTTGTCTCTTTCGTTCACTGGTGTAAAGCGAAATAACGTATGCGTGGAATGATTTTTAGACGTTCTCTTAGATATTTCGATCTTTAAATTATATAGCGATTGTGAATATAAAACGAACGAAGCGATTTCGCTTACTAGGTTATTGCAGCTGCTATCGAAAGAAGGAAAAGCCGGTAAGAAAAATAGGTGAAGTATTAACAAAAAATCCTTAGTCAAATGCACGAATAATCATACAGGAATCATCGTTTGTCAAAAACACAGGAAGAGGAAAGAGCCTCTCTAGTTCTACCCACAGGGCTGTTCCTTTTTCGCCCCGACGCATTGATTACTTTGACAGATAAATAGCTCTCGTGGCGCCATACACCCTATCGACCTATAATTATCGTCGAAGGCCGGCCACGGGATAGAACTCGTGGAATGTTGCACAACACCGTCGCGAGAAGTCCAACTAGTCGAGCAAATAAGCCGCTACGAATCGTGTCTCATCGGCGAACGACTTCTATTTCCTTTCATCTTGCGTTACGGTTGACAGTAACTGTAATAGCGTATCTCGGACGCTATGGAGTGGTTTACGGTGGATAGAATTTCTGATGCAATTTCGCTTATCACCAAGTATTCGCATAGGAAGAAACAAAATGGAGAAACATAATGTAAAGCGCCATTATGGATTTTCATGATACAGAAGGAATACTGGAAATCGTACTATAGAGATTGCCACTACGGCTACAAGACTTCCTTTGATCGTATCTATGTAAAAATGATGAAAATTCTTGGTTGCCTGTAGCTGTAAATTTCAGGATAACACGATTTTTTATAACGACACAGTGACGTTAAAGGTTCGTTTATTCCTTGGTGTTACATTTTGAGAATTATTGAGAAACGTTACATAGCTTTTGTAAACCATCGTGTGATAAGTAGTATGGCAAATAGAAAATCATAATGGTATAGGTCAAGATTTTGAATTTAGTCACGTACGATATTTCAACTTTTGAAAGTATCGATATATTAATTGTCGTAATATTCGTAAACAAAATTTAAAGAACGTAAATGTATACATATCGGAATTTGTTGATAAAACAACGAAAGATTTAAGAGTAAATGAATATTTAAAAAAAGAAACACTTAAATAATCAAAAAAATGATAGAGTGACATATATGTTCATGAACTAGATCTCATGCAAACAAACTTATTACACGAGCTAACGGTTCCTTGGAAGGAATGGTTGTTTTTGATAAGAGTCAGATGTGGATAAAGACTGCGATGAAGGGAAATTTTATTCGAATCTCGAAAAGACAGATCATGATGTATGAAGAACGCGTTTGGAAACGAACACGAAAACATAGGAGGATTTTCCATTCATGACTATTTTTGAACGACAGGGAATTTTCAGGTTTGCATTCACGAGGTTCGAATAAGAAAGTCACGCGTGCGGAAAAATCAATGGCGTCGACCGGTTGGAACAGAGAAAGATTCCATCTTTCGGATAGAAGAACCGCAGGGAACCGGTAGAAAATTTTAGAGTACTCGTGTCTCGTTAACGTATTCATTGATCCTCGATGAAACGCGTGAATGTCATCCTCGAGGAGGCAAAGTTTCAAACGCGTGGTATATTCATGGCACGGCTGTGGCGGAAATGTTGCGTTGAACGTGTCAAAAGTATTCAGCCACGATAACTTTCCGAGCTGCGCCGGGAACAGCGTCCACCAGGCCAGCCGCTGTCACCTGTCACACTTCCCTCCGTTCGTTTTCGATTATTAATGACGCCCGCTAATGATAATTGATCGTCAAGGATCCAACTCTGGAATACACGTGGGACCGAAAAATACAGCGTTCACGTCGCGCCATCGGCAAATTAATATACGATGCGACCGCATTAGCTAATACTTCCAACATCCTATGCTATATTCGTGTTGATTATTTGCGATGTTTCTCGTTTTCTTTCTCTTTTCCTTCTTTCCTCTCTCTGCTAATACTTTTCTTGCAAATTTTCATTCCATCTTTATTTTATTGCCTCATATATTTGTATATGGCGAGGGAGGACTTATTTGCGTTATCTAAGTTTCGATATCTTAAAATTCACGGGATAATTAAGTTTGTGCATATGAAAAGCGTAAGAGATAAATATGGCAAGCACATATTTGTTGATTTTCGCTATATGATTTACGTATTACAATACGATTTACATATTATAAACTGCCATGCATCTAATATACATATAATAACGAAAAAATGAGAAAACACATCCTATACAAGAGCATAGGAAAAAAAGATATCAGCAAGGAGAAAATGACTTAAATAAACTACCATATGATTATTTTAATTAGCGAGGGAGTATAAGAATCAATAAAATAAACAGAATAAATAACTTCCAGAAATAACGTAATACACGCATGCTATTAAATGATGTGATAATGATTACAACTGAGGATATTAACATTAATCGAACAAACTTTTTTACTTTAACGAATAAAAGTTATTTCCTCGCAAAAAGCTACGGCCATCGAGCTGTCAATGTGTATGATGTATTTCGCTATTTGTCACGCAACTAACGACGAATGAAATATATTCAAACGTGGATCGCTTAAAAACTGTTCACAACCAAATTTGGCGAATCTCAAGGCTCAGCTTGGTTCAGATATCCTACTAATTCACATAACTTTAGGTGAATAGGCGGGTGTAATTTAGAAAAATACGAGGCACTGACGGCCCGTGACGTTTCATTAAACTGGATCGATCGAGGTGGCACTAAATTCCCTTATTAAATGTAAATACCAGATACAAGATAAATTCTGTATCGCAACGGCCACGCGATTTTCAAGCGTACGCTAAGCCGCCAGAATTTGATTTATACACGATCGGGCCAATAAATTCCGCTGTGGAACGTATACCACCGTATCGAAGGATGGGTCAAATAACTAATCAAGATGTCGGTTTCATTAACAAAGGCCTTCATCACTCTTCGGCCGAATTACGGGCGCCTCGTTTGAAACGAGAACGAACAATATAAAATACAGCCGGGCCGATCGTAAAACAATTTACACGTATATAAAACGCGGGTGCCCTGCAGCCGAAATTTTATTTCGACGAACGAATAAATTTTCGTGCAAACGGGCTATGCTAGGAGTCGAAGAGTGTAGAGGGGTAACAGCTGGACGTATCGACGCGTTTTCGCCAGAAAATTCCTACATATTAAATTGTTAAAACCTCAATAAATTCTCCCCGATACTAATTCTCTCCTCTCGTTACAACGCGCCACTGCGATAACTTTCAAATTGTATCATTTGACAAATTTACGAATTATAGCGTCCGCCGTGAGGCTCATATGCGTTTTTCGAAATCGTCGATGAATCGTCGGTAATACAGTAAATATCTCGTTGCTCGAAGATTCGACGTTTACGCCCGATTAACAGTTTGAAACCTACATCCCGTTTTAATTCGAAAGTTCGTAATTGCACGCAAAGAACGATTAAAAATGGCAGAAATTTCGAAACTAAATTCTAGATTCATTTTACATACCTCTAAATGTATGTATATAGTTATTATTATAAATGTCTATGAATAATATTACAGTCATATACATTTGAGTATATTTAATAATAATATAGGAAATATCCCTTTTTTTTATTTTTATATTCCAACTACACGAATATCTTTGTACTCTCACGGTACTGTTATGTTATAATATTCCATGGAAACGTAAAATTTAGAAATATGTAATTCTTTACTCACAAGGAATGCTACAAACTGATGGAATCCTCGAAAGTTATTACGTACTAGATACATTTCCTTTCTGCAAAGAATTCGAATAGGTTATATAATAAAATGCGTAACATTTATAATGTTTCATCGAAACGTAAATTTTTTTCTGAAAGAAAAAAAAAAAGCATCTCATACCATAAATGCCATACACGAGATTCCAGCGTATTTGCGGAACGAATTCAAGGATTTCGATGAAACGTTTCGCGGACTGGCCGCCTCGATTGTGAGCCCGTGATCCACGAGCCCTTTTTCTTCTTTCAGCTTTACCGAGATAGATCAGACGACCACGCCACTCGAATCCGCACAACGTATTCGTGGTCACGATTAATCATCGATATTTATAACGGAAATAAATTTCAACGCGATTTTCGGTTCGTCGTCGTTCGGCGAGGGAACAACCATTGCCGAGGAAACGCCAGAAAGGAAGGCACACGAGGGTTAAAAAAAAGAAGAGAGTGAATAAACCACGTTCGTGGTTTCGTTGAACACGATCCATTCAACCCTCGTTTGTACCTGAAGTTCGTAATGCTAGATATATTTTTAGTCACCTTGAAGGCTGCGTAACAATGTACTTAATTACATAGCCGTTGTACGATGTCAAATCAAAATGGATGTAATTTGTATTTAACAGACAAACTAATCTCTAAGACCATCCTTTTTCAAACTTCTGTTTTATGTACACATGATCGCGAATGTATTTAAACACTTGTACAAAATTATTTTCAATATACCGTATGTAACAATACATTTTGTACGAGATACGATATGATACAATTACCGTGAACGTATCGGAAATATTAAAAAAGAAAAAACCCTTACATATATGTAGAAGTTACAAGATATTTAGTGCAAACATACACTTTACAAAAATCACAAAATCAATTTAGTATCCATTGTACCAATAATCCTCGGTGAATTTAATGGAAGCGTATAGACAGGCTTTATTCAGAACGAACGTTGGACGTGAGAAAATACGAACTTCGATTTCTAAGAATTTAATTCGAAAATAAATGAAACTGTAATCACGGTTTACTCGGCACGAAGGTTTAAATTTCAGCTTAATCCTGATAGTAACACACGTTCGATCCACAATGCAGAGAATTAAAAACCAGAATCCGAAATCTATAGACCTCGCCTGCCATTAACGAACTTCCCAACTACGAGACGCGGGAGCACGTACACGAGATTAGGAATAGAGACTTTACGAGGGTGAAGAAGTGTTCGAGGATGAGGCGTTCCGAGAGACAAGTAAGCATGGATGCAGGGTTTCCACATTCACAATAAGTACAAGTGTAGCAGAGTCGCGGAGGATCGTATTCTAGAAAGCGGCCAGTTACCCGGGAAGAAACGAAAAAATAATAAAACCAACTCTGGGATAAAACAAAAGAGGCGAGATCTTCCTATGCAAAAGAAAAAAAAGAAAAAAGCGAAAGGTAAAAGTAAAATAACAAGAGAAGATAAAAGTGACGAAAAAACGGCAAAGAAAGAGAAAAAAAAATCAGGAGCGTACTACGCGAATGCAGAGGATGTGCAGATGTGTAACGCGATGCCGATAAACGCGCGTCGCGGCGCGGCCGACGACGAGAGCATTAATTTCGTTTCAACCCGTTGAACGCTCAGAATCCCTAACGAATGGCGTGCTTTTTTCGACAACCGCGGACGGCTGGTCTTTCACATACCAGTTGCCGTGAAAAGCCTCTGCCTGCGTTTCTCCGCGTAATACGACGTGTCCGCGTCTTCGCCGCGATTCGGGCAAAAAGCAACGTCGAGAAAGAGCGAACTGCGAGAGAAGGAGTGTGCATAATGCCTATAGATAGGACGCCGAAGCACTAACAGGAGCGGTGGTCGCGGACGAAACGGTGAAGACGTGCTGTGGGACAAGTGCGAATAAAAAGATCGCAATTAACGGACACCAGTCTGTGGCATTCCGGAACGACAGTGTGGCAACCGTTTCTCATCAGCCTAAAATCTATATCCTCCTGTGTATACAGAGCGTTTCAAGATAGCGGGTAAATGTAATAACGCGAGAGATGTTGACAGAAATACCTTGATCCGATACATCCCATCTCGCTTGACTTTTTATTCAAGTTTAGGAAAGTTAAATGAAACTTTAAAGGTGAAAGTTTTCGGCGCTTGTCGACGGGCAATCCGCCATACATCAGCTATTTCTCGGGAGTTTAATACGGTGCTTGAAGTAGGAAATTGCATGTTTGATACGGGCAATGTGCTAGTTCGTTTCCGAGTTTATATTTTAATAGAATTTGATAATATTGTACAACATATGCACATACGAGTATAATATACGTACATGATCGACTATATTCTTGTAAAAGAAAGTAATTGTGCCGTAATATACATATACAATGTCTTCCTATCTCAGTTTTTTCGAATTTCCTAAAAACGTAATATCTACACGAAGAAGGAAATACGAAAAAAAGCTATTGATCAAATTCTTGAGATTTCTTTTGACAAGCACGCTGTGAATTCGATAGATTTCAACGCCATAAATTGACTAAAAAGTGATTATAAATGAAATGTTGCGTCAATGCAACTTTGCTCCTCGACAGATGAAAAGCTAACCAGAGAAATTAAAGAACAATCGAAGAACGATTAAAGAACAATCAGTTAACATATTAATTCTTTATCACAAGCAAATAGCGCCAAATCTTTCGTACCATTACTAGGCGAAATGCCAATTTCTCTTTTATAATCGTCAATCCTCTTTCACTTAGTTGATCCGTAGTTCTGGAACAGCCTGTATACGTAAGCGAGAGACGTAGTTCCATTGAATGGGACTCGCAAAGCGTGCTCGCGATACTCGTTCAGGCGACACGGAAACGCCGGCAGGGGACGACATCCGGCGCGCAATACCTGTTGTAACACCGTTACCGTCGTAATATGTTAGTCGATCCGCGTGCATATGTTTCACCCGTCCGCCGTATAAATACACGCGTGCAATCGTATCACGCACACGCGCCGCGCCCCGTCGCGACGCGACGGATGCCCCTACGGGCGCAATTTATTATCCGCGAGATGAAGCAGCCAGCCGTCTCGTGGCCGCCTCCTGCGATTGCAACCCCTTCTCCTGCCACACAGTTCTATGAACCGAGGTTGCCTTCTGTATCAGCTTTAAAAAGCTGGTGCTTTAGCAATTAGACGTACGGATGATGGAGTATCGTTGTTTCGTTCGATAGCCAACAACGGAGAAACGTTTTGCGAAGGTAAACTCACGATCGTTGTCCGTGGTACGATGACATATAGGTATTGCGCGGCGGATTCATAATAGGTTTTTCGTTCAATGGATGTTGGAGTTCGTATTTTTGAAATGCTTAGCGTAACTTTACGAAAGGTGATTTGTATTTTTAATTCTTGATTGTCGTGCTAAAGTGGAAGTAGATCGATTTACTGGGATTTTAAGGTGTGCTAGCAAAAAATTAGATCTAAGATAAGGTATAATTATATAATTGCAAGCCTTGTCTGTTAGTTGCAGTCACCGAGACGTAGAATTATCTGCTATACTTACTACTACTATTCCTATTGCTCAATTATAATATTTTATTATAGTAGTTCAATGCACTCGTACCGATTAGAATTATATCTAATTAACCCTCGTTTCGTAAGACGTACATATTCTTTTACCTGATTTTATTGTAATCTATCTCATAATACATTCTGAAATGGTAACATCCATCCAGTCTAGTCTATAGGAAAATACTTCACTCGTATACATTCGTATATAGGATGGTATAAAACGAAGTAAGAGTATGATACGTGGAAAGTGTGGATTTTAGGTACGAGTACGTGACTTCGACAAATCGATTAGTCAATCGAGTTACATATATAGAGGGTGAGTTTCCTTTAAGAGACAGAGTGGCGTAACGCACAAAAGTCGTTTAAAAGCTAGAAAAATAATAACTTTGAAGAGATTCTCTCAAACGACAGTCGGCAGAGCAAAACGTAGCAGAACTCGAATCGCCAGAACCGAACGGATTTAGAACATCTTCTTTGTATATCCTCGATATCTGAAACCGATCGATTTTAATTTTCCGTTGTTTCCCCTGTTAAACTCACAAATCCACAATGGATTTACATATATGTAAATCCGTCCGCGGAATGTAAATAGAAGGAAGGATGCTTTCGATTCAGAATTAAAACAACGGGGAAAAAAGCCAGAACGCCGACTCGGCTGACCGAGCGGAATCAAAAATGTAAAAACCGGGAGCGGTTCGGTACGCGATATTGCCAAACGCACTGGTTCGTTGTCCGACATACGAGGAGAACTCGGCTAAACAAAAAGCATCGTAGTATATATCTATCGACTCGCGTGGGTTGCACGACCACTCATAAAGAGCATTCTTCGCGCGTGTGAGCGCGTGGATCGCGATCGTGAGAAGGGGCTGAACAACGTTTCTGTCCCGAACCAAGCGAACGAACGTCGCTTTACCGTGAACCATTACTTAAATTGAACGAGTCCCGCGGCCCTGTGCCTCGCGTTGCATTATATATACGCGACTTTTCATATTCAAATATTTATCCGGCAAACGGAATAAAGACGAGGACAAAATGAGGATCGGGGTTAGAAAATGGAAAAAATGGCTGGGCCTCGTCTTGGTATACCGAATTTGTCACTTTTCTTTATAATACGCGATATTGGTAAAGTAGGGCTACTTGAGTAATTTAAACTTTAATGTTTTAAATTCATGGCAAGGTGAAAACATATTCGATATTACGCGACACCGTCGGTCTTTGATATAAGAAAGGGAAAAGATGAGAAAATAGAGTATATTCGGAGTACAATAAGAAAAAATATCAAAGAGAAAATGATCGAAATAACCTTTTCCCAGTTTTAGATTTCCTAGTTCAAGATTTTGTAAATTTGACTTCACAAGCACGAATTTTAGTTTTCACGCTTTTAAATGTATCACCCTTTTAATATCATAATTAATTAAGTTACAATAATACGTTTCCATGGCTTGAATCATGCGTGACTATCCTTTTTCTAATAATAAGTGTTAACTAATTTGCTAAAACTAGCAATGACCTGGGATATCACTGTACGTATAATTCTCAGCCCTTCGCGTGTTAAAAAAATAATCATAGATTCGGTATGCTCCAAAATTCCACCAAGAACCAAAGTAGAGATATGAAACTGAAAAATGAAGAAAGGAAAACTAACGTAGAAAGGGGAAAATAAGAGGGGGGGAAGGGTGGAAGATAGAAGAACGAACGAACGTACGAAACGGGTGGAAAAATGAGTTCATCGACACTGACGAGCGATAGCTTTTAATCTCGCGTTGTAGCCGCGGTCGTTTTTCTGCTGGTTCGATGTAATATCCGTTGTAAATGCACTCCGGGGAAAATGTTACTCAATGCGAGCGCCTGTGCGCACACAAGTCCTGTGTACGGTGTAATTTAGTATCCGCCGTATGAACGCCATTCGCCTACCTGACGGTACCCGAGCCCCAACGGTGTAGTCGAAATCGCGAGCGAAAACTTTTTGACAACGCGATCCTAAATTCTGAATTGCGGACTGTCCAACGACGAAAAAGGACGACGAAAGATTTCCATCGAAATTCTCTTGTTTCTAAATAGTTTCGTTCGACCGTTCTGTATGGAACTTGTTTCCTCCAGGGGATTGCTACATATTCGGTGATAATTCAACGCTGACATTCGGTTTGTTTAACGCTAAATGAATACCACTCATGCGCAGAGTGATAAACAAATATAAATATTAAGCTATTAAAAAGCTCAGAGGAAAATATGGAATTTATCGATTGGGTTAATCGAAAGTTTGGGAATTGAAAATCACAGGGGAAAGACACGATACGTGGCATCTCTTTCATACAGGAACAATATTATATAATTCAGTTCGCTTGATTAATCTTGTATTAACAGTATGCTTTTATTTGATTTTCGGATTCGATACGTTCAGTGGTCTACGAAAATATTCTAATATTTATCATAGAAAATTCTGATGACTATAAAAGTTATATCATGTTCGGTATAGGAACATTTTTGAAAGAATGGAATTAACGAACTAGGCGTTTGATTAGCCTTAATTTGATGTGTCACTGATTTTGTATAATACTTCGCGGATGTATCACCTATTTTTACAAAAGTTATACGTATATTTGGACCTGACAAATTGATCCTTTTTCCAATCATATTGTATTCTATCGAGGTAACCATCAAATAGTGAAGAAATGAAAAAATCGATCATTATCGTATTTGTCGTGTAATTTTTTTTTTTATTCGTCTTAATATAGTTTTTCTACAAATAGAACATCTACGTATAATTGAAAATTTGACATTAGTCAAGCTAATTAGAGGAGCTTAAACAGCGAGGTTTCCGCCAATTTGAAGGCATCAAACAGCCAATAAGGATATTACCCTATTAAACGTTCCTCTCATCCCTGACGCTCGATTAATTGCCCCGACCGTTCCGCATGGGCTAACAGCATTAAAAAGGATAAGAGACTAAAATATGATGGATATAAAAAATGCACTCCGCCCGTCGTATAATCGAGAGATGTTTATAGAGAAGGAACATTTACATCGAAATGATGCCCAGTTGGCCGGTACATTATTTACCCCAATTAAACTAGCCAGCCTGTATTATTTACCGAACGATACTTTGAAATGTACAGTAAACGGTGGTGCTCGCCAAACGGAGTAATATCTGTGATCGAGGAAGGATAGCCGACGCTCGATCAGCTTAATAAACCGCTTTCTAGGAAAATATTCCTCGTTGCTGGTCCAACGAAGCTGAAGGGAACGACGTTCTTTCAAGGAGAATAATCGACGATAATGGAGCCACGAAGTGGCCATAATTAGGCGAGCGATACAACATGGAAAGCTTAACGTAGAATGCCGCGTGGATGTCTCTTTGATAGAAAATAACCGGCGGTATTCGTTTGGTCCGCCGATGTTCGTCGTAGGACGAGAAAAAGGAAACGAGGAAGAAGAAAGCGGTAGACGAGGAAAGTTATTTTTCCCATGGACTTTACGTTATACCCGTGTCTCGGTGTGCAGAATTCTGTGCAGACGGTGGGAGAACTTCAAACGGATGAACAGGAGAATGGAGTTGGGAATTCGATAAACGTATTCCATCGGTTATATAGATCCAGTGAAAATATTGTTCTTTAAGCACCGTCGACACGTTCTTCCGCATGGAGAGAAAGAAAGATGAAAGAACGGGGTAAAAGTGGAAAGGAAGGAAGAAAGGAAGGAAGGAAGCAAGGATACCGAACGAAAAAATCGCTGTTTCGTTCAACCGGTGTTTTGCTTTCATCGATCTTCCACCCTTCGGACATCCTCTTCTCCTCGCTTTATCGACAGGAATCTCGTTTCGAAAGCTTCCGAAATTATCGTTCGAATATTACACAGGTACACGGCGCAGGTAGCTTGACTCGTGTATACACAGGTTCGACCGAACTCCCATTATCTCTTAACTGATCCTGCGGCGCAGACAACCCGACGAAATCCATTCGAAGCTACTATCCACTGCCTACGTAACGAGATTTGAAATATGCCTACGCGACACGCTAGACATCGTGTAATCCGATTGTATGTCGGGAATAAAAAAATGTTATGCGACACGAAGGGAGGGCTGAATTAATTTCAATCTCTCCTCTCTCTCTCTCTCTCTTTCTCTCTTTCTCTTTCTCTCTTTCTCTTTGTCCCGGCGCGTCGGCTTGTCAAGAGGGTGCGTTACCCTCGTGCAAGCGCACACGAGGCGAGGATGAAGAGGTGTTTGTTTGAGAAAGAGATACGTACCAAACATTAAGTAATCGTTGTATTACGGATATTACGACGATGTTGCTACTGAAACGCGCATCTGCTGGTGTCGTGTGTTTACGGATAATATTTAAGTTACGCACGATATAATGGCAGATAACACACATAGGTTCGCGTAAAATTTCGCGACAGTGTATTCGAGCGAAGAGGTAACCGTAGGAGGATGTTCTCGTTGAACCTTTTTTCAGCGATAAACGGAATACCAAACGAACTATCGATTAATAGGATCGCGTTATACGAGAATAAGGAAAGTCAAATATTTGAATGAAATTAAACGAATGGAGCGGGGTTCGTTCGGAAGCGAGGTCCATTGTTTAAATCGTAATCGAATCATTACGATCTGTAAATATCGAGGTAGTCGCAATAACGCCGATACGTCAGCGCCGCTGTGTCAACCGACAGCAGTAATTTGCAGCGAGCCCCAATATTTTCGCGAAATCGCTTCTAAAGCGCGGACCATGGTACAACGAATTCCCCGTTATCGGACTCGCGAGTTAATTACAAGCCTCATTTTACCGCCGAGTTATCAACCCCCGACTTCGTTCGCTATCCCTTTTCCTTCTTTCTCAGCATGACGACGTACGGTACGACATCGTCCCTTGTCCCTTGACTGGCCTTAAATCTTCTAATGTTTCAAAATCATATTTCACCGTTCTTCTCATTCGTCTTCGTCGATGGAAAATACACGGCCGGTCATACGGACGAAATATCGCGCGATATTTATTCCCTTCGAGCATCACAACGAACTTTATGTAATCGTGTCCACTTATTTTTCCGAGGCACGCTCACCAGGCGATCTTCCTACGACGTCGTCGTCGTCGTTCGGCGAAACGAACGACGGGGGGTTTCCGGTTAATGCCAATCGACGCTAATAAAACGAAACCATTAGCCGGCGCCTGAGTATCTTCTAAACGATCATCTTCTTTCAGTGGATGAGCTTGGCGCGGGCTCCTTGGAACTCGAAACGGCCGATAGGATGGAATAGAACGAAGAAGTAGAGGGGCAGCCGGGGGTAGAAACAGACAACAGAACCGAATCCACTCCCGGAGCACTTTCCATTCCGCGGCTGTACGCTTCTGACTCCCCTCCCTCTCTCTCTCTCCCTCTCCCTCCCTCTCTCTCTCTCTCTCTCTCTCTCTCTTTCTCTCTCTCTGCGTTGGAGCTGTTCCGGGGTTGAGGATGCATACAGTGTACCATCGATTGGCGCGATGCAGTATAGCTATTGGATGACTGAGGCAGCACGATGCACAGGAACAGGAGAGGAGCCGAGAGGTTACTGTTCAGGGTTTGATCAACTGGTCTGCAGACCCTATTTCCTCTTACTATCAGGAGGAAATTGCCACTTCATCAGTTGGATAGCGCGAAAGATTAATGTCCGTCGCTCTCTTGTCATTTACACAGTCGGGACCAACGGACAGGACTCGCCGCGACTCTGATGGAACTTCGGGAAAAAAGCGCGCCCCGACCATAACCCGATACTCCATCCAGCAAGGTATAGATATAAGGGTGGTCTTTTGCTATCATAACGCTAAAGTAGAACGTGGTCGTGTCGTTAATTTTATCCAAAGATAGTTCAGTTAACAGGTTCGGTGTAGATTTTCGATCTGTGATATAAACTTTTGTCGTACGCGAAGATTACAGAAGGAAAACACGATAAACACATTCTTGCGAAACGAATATTAGTTGAGTATGAA
This sequence comes from Bombus sibiricus, assembly GCA_014737505.1. NCBI lineage: Eukaryota > Metazoa > Arthropoda > Insecta > Hymenoptera > Apidae > Bombus > Bombus sibiricus. The sequence continues at coordinate 654,972 of JACXIM010000188.1, forward strand.
TTTATAACACGTCTCGAAAAGCTATTTAATTTTGATTAACTTTCACTTTCTTCGGTAGCCGTTTCGTAATAAATATACTTTGCAATGTAATTTTTCATTTTCTTATCTGATAAGGTAATTTTTAAATGTTAGACTTTTTAAATATTACATTTTAAATATAAATATTCGATATAATCGCAATAGAAAAACCCTCTAAAATATTCATATGGACAGTACAGAATTCAACGCTATTCGCTGTTTTTCCGTAATTAAATATTCCAACTTATGCTTTTTCCGGAACAATATTTTCCATCCAAGTTGTAACTCGTTAAATAGCCGTGAAACAAGTGTACCTTTTCGTTTGCACGTTGCTTTGTTGAGTAATACAGTATTGCATCCGCCGTTGTTTTAACAGAGAAACTTTCCATAACGCGACGAAAACAAAACCAGGAAAACGTAAGATTCCATTGCCATCGTATCTTCGGAATACAAATAAACGCTGCTTCGGATAGTCCGATCTTTAGACGTATTTGCATTTTAAATTCGAGAAGAACAGGATACAATAAGATGTCCGTAATTATGTAGGAAAATATAACAGTGGGATAGTAATGATGCACTTTGATGCTTTTGGCAAACGATGGAAAAACGAACAGTAGCATGGATAAGTACACAAAACTATGGAAATACTGTCCCCAGAGACTCGAAATCCTTCTGTTTACACTACAACTCGTCACTATACAATCTTATTCGAAAGGCAAATAATAGAATTGAAATAATTACGCCTGAAGGAATGAAATAAAAAATATAGAGGAAGGATACGGCGAGTTACCTTTTTTCGCTTTTCACAGAGGAGTAGTTTTAAAATTGAGTACGTCGTCAATTAATCCCAGTGATAAAGCGACGTATCCATACAAAATTGCGTAAACGCAATTACAAGACTCAAATAAAATTAACTTATCGCTTAATCAACCTACAAAATATATATCAGAATAATGAATAAGGATAAGGAAGTGTAATACCACAAATCAAGGACATGAAGAAAATATTCTGTAATTTAGAGAAAACTGGTGCCATTATGCTACAAATATTTCAATTACTTCGAACATGATTCACTTTTTAGGAGATAGAATCGATAAAAAATATTAAGTAAATCGTTGGGGTCCTCTTTCATAATTACGATGTCAGAGCTTACAATTCTATTAATCGAAAATCAGACAACCGCGTATGAAATGTTAACGCAACGTGGATCCTTAGAATGCTAAAATAAAGAACATCAACAAAAATGTATTTATCTTATCTTTCTTGTATGATTTTTAAATATGAAAAAGTCGGCGTTCCATCGTTTTCGTTATTATTCAAACGTTTTCACAGTGTTTGTACGAACTAAACGGATCGAGGTAAGATATCAGACGAAAGCAGAAATCGTGTCTCGAGTACGGCGACATTTTTCCTTGGTTCAGCATCGCGCTACAGCTTGCAGAAAGACAGACTTGAGGTCGAGGAATCCCACTGCCCCCCGGGACCGGCTATAAAATCTTGTTGCTACTTCGTCCTTGGAAATGGGCACTGGCCAGGAACCGAGCAAATGGTTATTACACCGTGAAACAGGGAACGGTGAGGACTTATCATACCGAGGGGAACCGCAGAATAAGTCGAGCCAAGACACCCGGGGATTCCGCGCGAAGAAATAAGCTTTCTCGGTTACATCCGCTTTTCCTTTTTAATTACGATCCTGATCCGTTTAAAAGATATCGCTGGAATATATCTCTCGCCTGACATCGTATCCCCGGCAAAAAGAAAGAATAGAAACGAATCATGTTCGAATGTAAAGGACTCGCTTAAATATAGCCTTTCGAGTGTATGCCAGGATGTTCACGATGGAGGTTTAATCACTGCCATTAGATTAATATCGGCAGAGGAAACAAACTTGGATTGTAATTAAAAGATACGAGGCCACGCGTGGTCGTGGACATTTGCATCGATCTTTTTGAGTCGACCGAACTTCGTTTCGATTATATCCGTTTCTCTTTGCAGCGTGTAATTTTTTTTTTTTTTTTTTTTTTTTTTTAGAATAGTCGACACTGAGCATGTGGAGTTTAGAGCAGATGTCATCTAGTTTGCGCGTAGAGTACTAACCTGTTAGTTGGGACGTTTGGATGGTTAAGGAATCATCTTCTAAAATTTCTAGATTGGAAATTAAATTGGAAATTTCCTAAATTAATGATTTTACATATAAATGTCCCTTTCATAATCGTAATATGCCTCAATCGATACATCAAAAAAGTATATAATTCCATGAGAAAAGATCAATTCGTCTTGATATATGCTCTACGTATCCATCTACGAAGAAGTTAATCACGTCAAATCATATCCCCCTCGAAACCGTTCAACCTTCATCCGAAACATCTGCCGGTATCATTGACAGTTTCGAAGATATGGATTTAAATTAAACATTCTGTACGCGTATCACGTGTCAAGGACTGGGAAAAAATTTGAACATGCAGATCGAAGATAAATCGACGAGATGTCATTTTTCTTTTTGAAAGGAAAAAGTCACATACGGGGCAATAATATCCCGTATCGAGCAAGGACACGGCGCTGTCAGAAATGAAAAGTCTCCGGTGTTTCGTCTTATCCGAGGAAAGCGTTCAGAGAAATCGGCTCATCGGTATCTGGATGGCCGCGTTTTGTCTCTTTGGATGCAGGTATAACAGGACGCGTGACTGGTATTTTATACTTATCGCGAGCCCTGGAGAAATCGGTATCATTTATTCGATTGACGTGTGTGATCGATCATCCATCTCGTTCTTTTTTTGTTCTCCTATTATTCTTCGTTCATAATGGTGAAATCCCAGTAAAAAATATGCAAGTCAAATATATATCGTAATATTTGAAGTTATACATTGTATCAGTCAAGTGTTATCATGCTCTAACGAGAGACGACTAAATTTTACTAACATATTTACAATAGTCTGCCGTTTCATTTCGATGCTAATGAAATTTCAAAATATTTTATATAATACACGTGGTATATTGCTGTATGTTTGGATGATGTCATTAAGATATGTGACATCTGTGTGCGCAAGATGTATCGCTAACGCTAATATGACGTCTACGCGCGAACCTTGCGGACGACGTAGTATTCGTAGAGAGCAGAGACAAAGCGAGCCCGTGCGGATAAGACTAGAACAAATCGTTATTTTCTTATAGGTTAAATTTTGTTATTTTTTATTTGAAACACCTTAATTAATAAAATTCAGCATAAAACAGACGCTACAATATTCATAAAATATTACTACAACTGTTCAAATACTTTCGTGGGCCACTGTATTATTAAATCATGCTATAAACAGATAAATCATTGTTCTACGATAATATACAGACCAATCTTTCCTCCCCTGCAAGGAATGTGACGATATACTTAAAGAAAGACGAGCAAAAATAAACGAGATCAAACGACTCCAATCATGTACATCTGACGAGCGAACAGCACGTCGGAAGATGTTAGATTTTTGGTTCCTTTCCAATTTCTTCAGCATCAACCATGAAGCAAGTGGCGAGGCGGGTCGCTTAAACCGGTCGCGCACTTTTGCTCGAGAAATGGTTGGGATTGCGAGCCGACACTTGGTTAGAAGGAGTTTGAAAATGGGAACGCGCGCTTGACCGCGTCAAATCAAACGTGCTTTGATCATCCGAACGCATTTTGCCTCGAATTCGAATTCGGCTTAAGCTTAAGCGATCGTTTCTAACGAAAGAAAAGGTCGCGAACTGTCCGGCTCCGATTTCGATAAAACTTTTTAGGCTTGGAAAGCAGACAAAAACCGGTAGACACGTATTCCCCTTTTTCTTAATTGCGGTAATTCAAGTTTAAGAGGTAAAATCATCCTCCAAAGATCATGCCCTTAAAAGCTAACTCAGAAACGGTTGCAAATAGGAAAAATACTTTTTAACAAAAATTCAATGCTTTCCAACACGTTGGAGGAAAATTCTCGAGCTGGCGGAAAATTAACGAGCAATGCAATGTTCGTTTGGAAAAATACAACGACTGTGCTCATTGTCGACAAACGGACAACCATATGTAAACGTTTGGTTTCAAACGGAGTCATTAATAAGTACCTGGACTACGGATGTTTATGCATTCATGGATAATTTAAAAGTGCAACAGTTTAGAGAATGCACATACCATGCATAAATATATAAAATATTCAAGTGAAAGTGCTCAATTTAGTAAGCGATAGAAGCGAAAGAAATTTCTATTTAAGTCCTACTGTTTTAGTTATGTTAAATATGAATATAAAGTATGAATATATAAGTATAGAAATATGAATTTGTATAAACATGAGTAATTTATTAATTATTAAGTATTCCCACATCTTAAACTCAATTAATGAAGTATTTAAAGGGTTAACGAACGTTCCACTACCCGGAATAGTTGGAAAATAAGGGTTCTAGGAACGCGTGTGTGTTTCAGACTGGCTAAGTGGCGGCGGCGAGGATACGTATGTGCGGCTGAGTGTTTTTAAGGGTAATCGCTGCATAGAGAGAGCTCCGTATTAGATAGAACAGCGAGTTAAGCGAGTATATGCATATCTAGAGAGAGTTTTGGAGTAAACGCTCTGCTAGAGTTTTTAATGCGCGAGCTTGAAGAAGGTGAAACTGTTATGTTTGCATTCGGTTCATTATCGCGACGTTATGTTTAATCTTCTGAGGAAAAAATATTATGAGAATAATAAGGCCTCTACGTTGCAGCAGTATCTCTATTTAGCAGCTGTATATACAGTCAATTATACACCCCATTACGAAAGAGTCATTTAAGTGTTAAGCCACTTGTGGGAAAAAAGATTAATTTTTTACTGAAAAATCAGTACGAGAATGGTTTTTATCAGAACCCTTGAGGATTATGTTTGAAGCTGTATACTGTAAACTATTTATATACCTACATAGTATTATAAAAATCTTATCCATTATATATACAATAAAATTAAATATGCGAAACGTCTCTATCCTTTAATAGAAAGAAAGAGTAAAACAGATTTTTTTAATAAATAAACGAATCTAGGCGTTATCATAGACGGATTTTAAAATAGATACCGTCCTCGAAGAATAACAGTTATTGGAAGATTCAATCCAGCGATTTTTCCCCGAAAACGTTACGTTTTTCACAAGATAAATATAAAAAAGAAAAACCGTATGCAGGAGCTTAGGTAATTTCACGTAGAATAACTACGTAAAACTTCAGCCAAATTGGTTCAGCAGTTTTTGCGATATTTCTGCTACCTTTTCCGAATACGCAGTACCGAGAAAAGGCTGAATTTACAACTCCATAACATCGTTGTTTCAAGGAACGTTTACGTAAAATTTTGTAGAGATATTCTAGTAGGAATATCGTACCACCAGATAAAAGCGTATTTTCTGAAAAATCAGCGCTTTTTCCACCTCTTCGAACATTTCGATCTTTACGTTGTTATATATCAGAAACAACCCCCATTCTTCCCCTCTGTATAGCCCCCCATCACCAGAAAAGAACACGATAAATATATTTTTATTCGTTTTCTGATTTCAGTTTCGCTTCGTCATTAAAGAGGAGAATTTTAATACGATATAATTAAAAATGAAAACAACCTACTTGCTGTAAAGGTGCAAGTGTAATAACTGATAAGTGGACGAAGTTTTACGAATACAAGATGGGATATACAATTACTAAGACGAGCAATATCCTAATGTTACAATGAGAGATGTTTTTTAAATTTTGAAAAGGGTGAGAAAACGTACTGAATTTTAAAACTATTTTGCTGTAAGAAGTAGAGAATGTACCCTATACTGTAGGCTGCAGTCTTCAAATAAACGTGTTTATATTGTATAGAAATTCTGATAATATGCACATCTCGATTCTCAAACGTTTCATTCGTCACGCATACATCGTAAGCATGGCTTTGCTCGAACGATTCAACGATGTTAATACCAAACGATATAAAAGAACCGCTTTATCTGTACGTCAAACTTTATACTCGGTTACACGTTTCACGTGTGCCAGCGCGACACGTCAGAGCCGCAGCTTTCAAGATTTTTATCGTGTTTGGAGCTCAGACAGCAATGTACAACGATATAAATACGCCAGAACAAAATCCAATATACGCAGACGGAAAAAGCGTAAACTCGTCGCCGAGAACGGACCCGGTATCCGAGCCGAACGTGCGCCCAACGTGTGTTCCGGCGTGTCACGTTGGAAAACGCGTGCACACACGCGCGTTAGAACACGGCGAGACCATATTCGTGCCGCAAGAATCAAAAACACCTGCGTGCGAATTACGAGGTGACTGGTATATCGCGATATCAAGTTGGAAATACGAGCGTGCCCGTAAATCCCCTCCCCCGCGTTTAATATGTAAACGACCCCATCGATCAGAAAAATCGAGGCACGCTCTAGCTTATGTCCGATAATATATCAGATCGACGAGAATCACTTTTACTGGATATGATAATTTATATCCCTTAGAAATTTTTCCAAAGATCGTATTACAATCCGCGCCGCGATCCGGCCGTTCGATCGTCCGGAAATATTGGAAATATTGACGCTTAATTATTGGCAGCCCGTAAATCAACAAAGAATTATAGAGGTGGGGGTTAACGATAAAGCTAATAGGTGAAAAACGCCCTCGTTCGAGTAATTTTTATTAATTGGCTGTCGTACATCATTTACCAATGTTCGATACGGCCGTATCATTAAAAGAGATCGTGATTTGTGATTAATGGTGGTTTTGCCAGTTTGAATGTACATCGTCGCTGCATCGTAAATGCTGGAATACTTATAGGAAACGAAGTGAATCTGGCAGTCATTAGGAAATTCGTGTAAGCTTTAAAAATTACTATCATCTCATTTGAAACCTTGAATACACATATACAGTAAGCGTACATGTTTTTAAATCTAATTCGTCTCGATATTTTTCAATGGAATTCATTCAATTCGATATCTTTCTATAACTTAATCGCAGATGAATTTTTCCATCGATAATCTTTCGTAAACACAAATTATTTGCGAAATTTTCTTCGCTAATCTGAAGCAATTATCGCATTTTATACGACATGTAGATGTCCTCATATTTAGAGTATATTTTCATATACGACGCACACCTGATGTACATAAGCGATAATTCTAAACTTTATCCAATATTTATCGATGTTATTAAACGGGGGAAAAAAAAGAAGAAAAACTCGATAATAACTACGAAATTGCGTCCTCGAGAGATAATCTTAAAACGTCAGCGAGTGTTCGAAAATTGTGAGAAAAGCTCGGTGTCCTGTTTTCCCTTCGGAGGACAGTGATGTTCCTTTGCCGATTTCTCGATAAATATTACATTCAGCGTAACGTTCTTAAGCGTCGTTTTGCATAGAACGTGCCGGCTTTAAAGCGAGCGAACGGACCCGCCACACCGGTGCATCCTTCTTCACCGGATCACGGTTTGTGCATTCGGAAGGATATCCCTGAAAACTCGAAAAATCTCAGAGCAACCGACGACGTCGGCGGCGCGTCATTGACACAAGGAATCCTTGAATTTCATTATTCAGATGAGCATCGTTCCGTGACTGATCGATCGCGGGCCAAAGTGAGTGCAGAATTACATGAATAATCTATGTCGCCCTGAGTGCCGGATCCTCCTCTTTCGAGCTTTCAGACCATATCGCCTTTGAGCCAATTCATCCACTTCCGGTAGAGCGCGGCACTTCCTTACCTTTCTCGCCACTCTTTCTCGCGCTTTCCCTTTGGCACACGATGGCACGTGTACGCAGTGATAGCACACGTATGTATATGCGTACGTATACACACGATGAACAGCAAGGATGATTCTTGATGCCAAAAATTCCACCCGGGCCATCACGTTCGCTCAACTGCACAAGTTTTCTCGTGATCGTTTCCGTTCGCTCCATATTCCAGGCCGGTCATGATCGTCGAGCAAAAATTTGCCTGCGTGCACGCTCGCGATCTTCGAAGATTTCGGAAACCCTTTCTGATTGTACACGCTTCAAAGATTCTGCTTACGTAATCTTTTATCAAGTCGACGCACGCTTTGAGCAACCCCAAAGAACGCGATTTCTCAAGGCTCTCGGGGTTTGAGATGGGTTTGCCAAATATTTGTGAATTATTGATGGGCTGATGCTAGTGTTGTGCAATGTGGCATGAAACTAATGAAGTCTCGTGTAAATATACTTTCTAGAATAAATTTTCTTAACTCTGTTGTTCTCTTCGGGTCTATGTGCACCGAAGTGGATATTACATTTTCATAGATTTTTTAATGTTTGGTTTTAATATTCATTATAATTTCACTACTTTCTGTATGTATTTTATGCTTTTCATGAATACCAAAGGTTTCTGAAAATAGGATATCCGAAGAGGCACGAAGAACGTGAACAGCCAGGGATAATTGTGAAAGACTAACAGTTACAATTTCCCGATATCTGATTAACAAATTCACTGCTGATCGAACTTTACCCATAATACCGTATATTAACCAATAATTCTCGCACAAAATTTATTCCGATATTTTACATTTTTTCACGTCTAGACACATTACATGAATTATTATGGGAAAAGCTTTTCTTCCGATACAGCAATATTTAATTTACCATTTGCTTCCAAAATAGTAAAAGTTCGAAACAAATACATACAATGAACTTGTTAGTAAAGAAGAATTGGGACCAAAGAAAATAATGCGTTAACCTCATCGAGCGATTAACGAATACTTCTACGCCACGTGTACAAAAATTATTAGATTGAATATGCGTTTCTACTCGATTATTATAAATTTATTACTCGAACGAGTATTTATTTTATTTATTTTTTATTTATATTATTGTTATCAAGTGATAAAAGGTATAATGAACTATTTAGCAAACTGGAAAATTTGGTAAATTTATAAAAAGCGTTATTATCGCTATTAAACACGCACGAGGAATATTATTCGGCTGACGCGATGCTTAGCGTAATTAGGGCGATAAACATGGATGGTTTATGGGCAAGCGTCAATGAGTTACACGAAGGTTGCGATCGTAGTTGCATAAATTGATTTGAAATTCATTGTCTGCAGTAAAACAACGATCGGCGCCCGCATTAAGCTCCATGCAAATGAACGTGGAACAGAATCACAGGACAATGTTCTACATTATCGTTTACATCGTTAATACCCGTTGCGCCCTGTTCGAACCGTTTCAGACATTCGACGCTCTGATTTATTTTTAAAGAACGCCGCCGTTCAAACGGAGCCGCAATGATCAAACTTATTTAAAAGCAAACGTTTATTAATCCTAGCCTAATTTCTTAAACGCCACGTTAGATTTCTGCAATCTTTAATCGCTTTATTTAATTAACTGATCTAAGGAAATAAATTAAATAAAATTGACACGAGGACTAACATTTAAAGTCATTTAGAGTCTAACTCAAGATTCTTTAAAGATCATTTCAATAACATTTAAGACCATTGGAAAATCGTTCGAAGTAATTGAGAACATTAAAAATTTGGAAATTGTCAGCTCATCCAAAAGCATCTAATATTCAAAAGTCATTTCCTTGATTTGTCATTTCCTCAAAAATAATACTACATCGCCTAAAGTCCATGTACCAAATACATTTTCAATTGTATAAAACATAAATTCACCAGCATGGTCAATTTCGATATCACATTTCCCGTCCGCGAAACAAATTTCAACAACCGACATTTCAAATAAACCAAAAGTCAAATTGTTCGGTACGACAGAGCAAAAAGGTTGCTTCTTCGAAAATATGCACGCGCGTTCTAACAAACGAGTCCGCGGTCGCAGTTTAACATGCACACAGAGTTCTCAAACTCTGCCACCAATATTTTTTATTCCTTATTTTTCCATAAATTCATTTAGCCGATGTGTGCCCTTACGTCGCGCAATTTGTACTGGTTTACAAGCGCGGTAACAATAAAACTTCGGTTAAAAACAATCATTTATCCGAGTCCCGCTGTTCCGCGCAATGAGGGAAAATGAGTCGAAGTTATAAATAGTAGAGCCCCGCGGGGTAGCCGACCGTATTTCTGGCTATACTATGGGAAGGATAAAAGGGGAAGATCTATGGAGGACAGAGGAGTCCACGGATACGGAAAGAAAAATAAATCTATTTTTTCAGTTTCGCTCTTTTGTCTCGCTCGACCGTTGCACCGCGCGGGCTCGAAGAATTACAGCGCGGCTCTTAAGTTACCGGATGTGATTAGAGGGAAAACCCGCAGAAATGCGATACCCGGTTTTCAGACGCCCCCTGATATACTCGACGGAAAACTGCAACAAGCTGCGTGATACATTTAAAACCGTTTGTATCCCGTCTAAATGTATGTGTATCCACTGGTCGCCGTTAAAACTCTCTCTCGTTGAAAATTTCGCTGTTATAATTACGTTTTTAATTCAGTCGCATTTGCAGACGTTCACTCGCCGGTGAAAATTACGAGAAATAAAAGGTAACGGTTTACTTTATCTTCTAATAAACAGTACCATAGCGCAATCATCTATTTCTCTTTTCTTTATCGTTTGGTCACCTGAGAATGAAGACTTGAAACAGAAATATTAGTTATCTATCCTAGTTGCAGATGTATAATGATAAAATATATCTATATCATTTTCGACGAATAAGAAGCTTACGTGGCATGTGGAGGAACGTGTGCCCAAAGAAGTAGCCGTTTAGCGATTAAAAATATCGTTCACCGACGAAGAAACGAGCGCTGTCTCAACGACGGGTATTAATCCCCGCAAAAAATAAATTGATCGGAAGCTGCTCGACGTGAGACGACGCGACGAGCGTTACAGCTTGCGACGATCGCTTCCAATTTCCAAACGCGTCCCCCGGGGACACGATATCTTTCGCGAACTACCCCTTTCCTCGTGGTAACTAACAATTGCGACTGCGCGCTACCTTCCACCTATCCGTCATGGTTTCCCGTAAGGCAGAGAAAAGAGTAGAGGTGAAAATGAAAAAGAGAATGGAAAAAATTGTTCGCATTCGTAGATGTGCAATGCGCAACTATAGTAGCACGTTCGTCGCACTGTTGCGATAAAAATAGTTGGACATGGTTAACAGGAATCGAAAATTATGGTCTACCCTGTTCGAGGCCGGTGGACGACCAGTGTACCTAACGTTGGCAATATCGCCGTCTGGCGAACCGCACATTACAACTCGCCGATCCGGTACGATGTTAACCATCCTGTATATACGTGTGTCTCCACCCACATCGCGTGCCCCCATCCCCCATACATGCCCTCCCTCCTGGTTTGTCCACACCATACACTTTCGACTAAAGTAGTAATGAACGCGTTCTGCAGTTTGCACTCGGCGCGACCCCGCCATTATTACATTGCTCCAGCTAAATAAATTATTCCGACGTGCTACCTCCGTAGCTTTCGTCCTATCGCCACATGCGAGAATGCTCACGCTACCTCGTCCGCATATCACCTCGAAAATTCCCCACGCATTCTTACTCCCCTGCCTCTTCCTCCACCCTTGTCAACTCTGTCGTGCTAACAGTCACGGCAATTACGATGTATCGAGGCATGTTTCCCATGCATACGAGTCAAACATTCGATCGATGAGCGTTGTAGAAATATAAATTGGTTGTCTTCTTTTATAATAGTACATTAGAATGGTAAATCACCGTATAAGGGATCAGAAGAGCTTAACACTGTACCATAATCTTAAATTTTGTTTTTGAAAATGCGATACTCGTCTCTTGTTTCTCTCTATATATAGAGAAACTAATAGTTACAAAAGATTAGAGAAGTAAAATTTTACCTTTTTACGTTTAAATTGATACGATCCTCTAACGAGTTCGCATAACGTGATTTCCTATAACATCGAGTGTAGCCACGTAACCTCGTGTTGCCCGCTATATTTCCTAATCACTGAAATCGTCTCTTTTATATCGCAATTGCAGATTAAATTCTAAGAAAACACGATAGTATACCGTGTATAGAATCGTACACACAGAAAAAGTGACACGTGTAACTTACGTTGTCCACTGCATTTTCTAATCGATTTACGTAAACATTACTTTTCGTATATCCCAAGTACAAATTAAATTCTAAGGAAATAGAGATCGCCGTAGCACATGTATTAAATCGCTAGATTGGAAATTATTAACAAAAAATTCAATTAATCGTCGCGAATCTACGGAAAGACGGATTGCAGACGGAGGCAAGTGACCAAGACGCTAATTTCCAGGGGAGGCGACAGGAGAACAGGTGCGGATATCGTACGTCCGCAGTTAAATACAGCAACCGTAAGACAATAATCGCGAGGATAATTATATTAATAACGGATGGAGGTCAAACGCGACTGGCTGGCATGTGCTGGCGTGCATACGATAGTAAATACATACAGCGTGCGTACGTGCGGAATACATATGCACGAAGCTATGTCGTGCTCGGTACGTAACTCACCAGGATATTGGATACTCTGTTATCATAGTAAACCTCCATCCCTTACTGAAGCCGGTGACGACGTAATTATCTCTAGTAATTAAAGTACACACCTACTTTACTCGATATTGGCTCTTTAGAGCCTGCCGCGGACGAAGTGTACGGAATTATGGAAATCATAAGCAAACAACGACGTTTAGGTAACGTTGCATAAGAACGATACTGACCGTCCAGCGATCCTAACGGACCCCGTGTCTCTCGGTTCTCCGTCGAGATTGCGCAACTTTCACGGAAAACATTGGTGAAGAGTAGATTATAAAGATGCAGATCGTCATGAATATTCCAGTTTTCTATCGATATTGATATACACAAAGTATCTATCTATTCTGAATTCTCTCGAGGTCAAGCGCAGAGCAATTCCTTGCAAATTGTACATCCTGGAAATGTAGCTCAGTTGAAGAGGCAGAAGCAGTTTCAAACGGCGAATTACGTAAATGGATATGTTTAAGAAAGTACGTGCAAGCGGACGAGTTAAATACATCGGAGTTTGAAGATACTTGATACAATTGGAATATCGAGGATAAAGTTCGACGAATAGTAATTGCAAATGGAAATGATATTCTATGTTCTTAAGTAACATAGCTTTATAAAAATAAATGTATTTTTACATCTATTTCTTCGTTTTCCCCATATCGTATTTAACTTTCAACTCCTAGATGCCTATATTTTAAAACTTTAATATATTAACGTAAACGTCCGTTTATAAATATCAAAACATCTGTTGGTCTTTTACTCAGTTATTCACATTGATAAGGAGATAATTAATTAGTTAGAACTTTAAATTTTTGCGTGATAACGATCGAAAATACATGAATATCTTGTTTTACTATAAGTGTTCTAATATTGTTCTTATGAATAGAGATGTGTATACGTGTTAATATCTATCGATTCGTATCCATTTCATAAAACGAGTATTTCGATCAGCATAAATGGAATACGTTCGTAAGATTTTTTACTTTTGGATGGCTCTGCTATTCTCATAGATTGCGATCGATGTGGGACAGCAAACAGGGAAGGCAGTTACTCACGTTATACGATGAAAGCATTTGGCACCTGAAGCCTTGCATTTGCAGATTTGTCTGCGTCTCCCCTAGACGTTCGCCATTCTCCTTTCTGGAAAATTGTAATGCACCGTCTTCTTGCCGACCACCAGCTTTTAAGGGATTTATCGAGCTCCACATTAAATGGCACTGATCTTAGTAAATCCAGATGGAATTCCCGTGTTTCCGCCACTTGGCGTGGCTTCCAGGATTTGGCGGTAACCGTCGTATCCCTACGCCAAAAATCGATTTATTCGCATTAATCGTCGGCTTGCGGAGTGCACGACATATTTCCATATTAGGATTAAGTGCCCCGTCCCGAAACGACGGACAAAAACGCGATGAGAAATGTCCTCGATAACGATGAGCTATCGGTTGTAATACCAATGTCGCGACGCTTTCTCGTTTCACGCGAAACGTAGTCTAACAAATAAAACTCTGTTTCAACCCTGTAAACGTTATAATCTGTGTAACAACCACGAACGTAATATCGACAATTTCATGTTTGTTCGACGAACATGAAAGATTTTAATTTTCAATAGGTGCTGCCAGTTTTATCTTCATCGTCTAAACTTCTAAACGACTCATACTTCGTGAAGTGAGATCTCAATCAGCCGTTTTTAAAAATTAATCTTCTAATCTGTGTGTCTGTGGCAAACATAAATTAGGAAAATATATTATATTAACAACGTTTAATATATAATTGTATCCGGTTATCTCAATAAATATGAAAGTTTGCACATTAGTTATCACGCAGATTTATGTAAAGCTAGCATATTACCAACCTTAAACGCTATGTCCAAAGTTCGCATTCAGTTCGGTCAGTTCGCCACTCAAAGTGGCTTTGTGAGAACAAAGGATTAGGACTGTGTGCGCAGCTATTACGGTTACAAGTCCCAAAGCTAATGAAAACAGGATTGTAATTAGTCCAGCAACAATTATACATTTTACGTAAAATAACCTTCTCCACTCGCCTATAATTTCTCGACTATGAATTTCTAAATAATTTTATATTTAAGGAAAACAATACAGCCAACAATTACTACCTTGCTTTATTAGGAAAGATCGCAGTATAACTCGAGACCATAATTCTATTTTACAATTAATTATAGTGTTCAAATCATCTATAGAATATAAACTAACTGATGGAAAGGGACCGAAAAAACAAACAACTGCCAATTTTTCTCATAGAACACTGCCGGTAAAAATCAAGATTTCCTGAAAATGATGTCGTTACTCAAAGATTTTATTCTCTGGCGTGATACAAGATGACCGAATAAAAAACCGTGCTAGAATGACCAGCAGATTCGGTGGACTGGCGCATCTCGCGCTTACGTTTCTTCCAGTAGAATAGAAGAGTGGGTGGAGAATAGACACAGTGGAGGTAGTAAGTGGGCTAGTAAGTCTCACGATAACAGTTATAAATGACCCTCTCGAAGCACGGCGCCGTACCACCCAACCCTCAGCTATGCGCCAGACACTGGCTGCTCCGTAATCTAACACATGCCCGGACAATATAGTCGTAAAAGGTACTAAACAAACATACGCTAAGTGGCCTGGTCGCCGCGTGTGCGCAACTATACCACGACTGTTTACGTATCCTTGATCGATAATCGTATATACGTGGGATACTGTGCGGTCGCAAGTCGATCCTTCCTAGGAGGGCTGTTACACTACGGATGCTACTTTTGTGAAGAACATACATCTCCGTTTCAAGCGTAATTTTCGCTACAACATGCCCGGAGTACTTTACACTTCCGCAGTTACTCCTTTGACATAATTACGATGTTTTCTAGACACGCGACCATTGTCTGAAACATGAACGTGGTTTTGCACTGTGATCGATGCTCTAGGAAAGGCTAGAGGATTTTTCTACTTTACGAGATGCTAAATTGACAGAGTTGAGGATTCAATTCGATTCTATGAGCATCGTTATAGATTTTTATAATAAAACCTTAATCCACAATGGACCTACTCTTTTACGAGTGCTGCGTGGAGTAATGTCGATGCTCTACCCTTTCTTGCCTATCGATTGTTACGCTTCGCTCTTAATTAACCTCTTACGAGCATACAGCGTTAAGTAGGTTGTCTTTGAGTGTTCAATTCCTTTACTGGCAGTACCTATTGATCGTACTTGATGAATAATATACAAACTGTTAAGTATATATAAATAATATTCTCTTTTTTATAATATATATTTGCAAAAGCAAGAGAGGTTAGATGATAAATAATATATATTACAACAAAATGTTCAAACATCTACGATTAATTTGATTATATAAAACAGCTTACAAGTAAATCAACGAAAAATACTTCCTACAAAGTTGTATTTGATGAACATTGCGTCTGATAAAAGATTGTACGTATTGAGAAAAATGCACGTCAAAGTGACTACGAAACATATAAAAAGTCATGATACAGTACACATCATTTTGCCATAGAAGAAAGGATGTATCGAATATATTGAATTCTTAGATACTATGAAAAATATCTCTATCTAATATCTATATCTCTAATTATACTAATAAAAAATTTGTATAAAATACCATTTCATAATGATGTTCTGTGAATAGTATTCCAAAAGAATTGCAAGGGTCCATCTGGCTTCTACTGCATTATAGTACAGAGTGCGCTACCTGACGAACAAGATTCATACAATGTCGGTAATTCATTTTTAAGAAATCTGAATTAAAACGTTCAAACAAATAATATTTGCTACCTAATTAAAATACGAAGGTAAAAAACAGCTAACAATTCATTTTAGTTACCTTTATGAACGCATTGAAACGAATGCAGCTTAAATCCACTGAAACAAAGAAAAAAAACGAAGACAAATCTTAAGACGAAAAATGCTTGCACGTGATTTGGTACAGACTGAAGGCGCCAACCTGTGGACGATTTGAAAAAGATGTGCGCGCATCGTTAATGCGCATGCGCCGAGATGTGAATCTGTAACAGACGAAATACATTGAAGTGCAAACTGGAGCAAGTGTCATGGCGCTAACTTCGGATATCGATTTTGGTCCAGTGGGATGCAGAACGCTCATTTTCTACTGATAAGGTTTTCCACTTGTCGCCCGCAAGAAAAATATCTAATATGATATCGATTCTTTTTACATTTAATTAGGTTAACTTAAAAATTATTGTATATGTGTGCATAGGTGAAAGTGTTTTTACTGGGAGTGGTCACTGCCATCTCAATCTTACACAAATTTGTAAATAGTTACATTTAAAATGCGAATATTGACGTTTAGTATTCTTTTTAATGCCCTTCATATTATATTCGGTAAGTGTTTCACCCTTTTACATTGTAAGTGGTTGAGAATCATTTAAGTTTCTTAAGAATTATATCGTAATGTATGTTTCATGTTGTCGTGTGATTTGAATGCGATGAACTCGATTGTTCTTACATAAAAAGTAGAAATTATGACTAAAAAGATTTGTATTTCTTCTAGGTGCTGTTGGGTTAAAAATTTACGAGGCAAACCCTGACACAAAAAGACTTTATGATGACTTGTTGTCGAATTATAATAGACTTATACGCCCTGTGAAGAACAATACCGAAACCTTAACAGTAAAGCTTGGTTTAAAGCTCTCGCAGCTAATTGAGATGGTATAAAGTCATATTTTGCGATTTTGATTGTTTTTTATTCAACAAAGATATTGTTAATATTTTTTTTTAATTTACAGAATTTAAAAAATCAAGTGATGACTACCAACGTCTGGGTGGAACAGGTAAGAGCTACTGAAGAAATACACCTATCATTATAAACATATTTTATTCACTGTCGATATTATGCATTTTAGAAATGGATCGACTATAAACTACGATGGGATCCAGAAGAATACGGTGGCGTAGAAATGCTATACGTGCCTTCCGAAAATATTTGGCTACCAGATATTGTCCTATACAATAAGTAAGTTTTAATGTATGTTACAACTTATTAGCAAGTATTGAATTTCATAATAATAAAAAAACATCAATTAAATATAATTTCATAGTGCCGATGGCAATTACGAAGTAACGCTTATGACAAAGGCTACATTAAAGTATACCGGTGAAGTGTCTTGGAAACCGCCTGCGATTTACAAATCATCTTGTGAGATTAACGTCGAATATTTCCCATTTGACGAACAATCGTGTATTATGAAATTCGGCTCATGGACGTACAATGGCGCTCAGGTTATAACTCAAAAATATCGTTAATCATAAATAATTTTTTAATACAAATCAAATAGAAATAAATTAATTTGAAGATACAAATAATTGACGTTAATGTTATTTACCAAAAATATACTTTGTAAAAACTTTTACTGGCAGGTGGATCTGAAACATATGAAACAAGAAAGTGGTAGCAATTTGGTTGCAATAGGAATAGATTTAAGCGACTTCTACTTATCAGTTGAATGGGACATTTTAGAAGTACCGGCATCCAGAAACGAAGAATATTATCCATGTTGCACAGAACCCTATTCTGGTGAGTAAACAAATATATTTGGCATCTATATTAACATACAATTTATACAACGATACGAAATGTAAGTGCATTTTGATATAATTCATACAGATATTACATTTAATATTACGATGCGAAGAAAGACGTTATTCTACACAGTCAACTTAATAATTCCTTGCGTGGGTATTACGTTCCTTACGGTACTTGTCTTTTATCTACCAAGTGATTCAGGTGAAAAAGTAAGCATTACAGAGAATAATAAATAAACGAAAAGCTATTTATACTGTAAAAAATTGAATTTTTACAGGTATCGTTGTGTTCTTCCATTCTCCTCTCGTTGACGGTGTTCTTTTTACTATTAGCCGAAATTATTCCACCAACATCACTAGCTATACCACTTTTAGGAAAATATTTGCTATTTACCATGATTTTAGTCACTTTGTCGATATGGATTACCGTATGCGTATTAAACGTTCATTTTCGGTAAACTAAATTCCATCGTAATAATTCTAGATTAAACACTAATTATAGTATCCTATTTATAAATTACCTAAAGTTACGTATAAATTTCTTATATAGGTCTCCATCTACGCACAACATGTCACCCTGGGTTAGACAAGTGTTTTTAAATTGGATGCCACGACTTTTAATGATGCGTCGGACGCCGTATTCAACTCCAGAATATGATGATACGTACATGGATAGTGGATATACTAATGAAATAGACTTTAGGTAATTATACCACTGTTTATCGAATCCTGAAATAGAAAACTTTTCAGGAGTATACATTACAGTTTTCCTGATAGTGTTAGTGATTACCCACTGGAACTGAAAGGAAGTCCAGATGGGTTCGAAAGTGTCACCTCGCAGTATAAAAATATACGAGAAGACGATGCTCGGCATATACCGCATGCATCAGGTAAATATTTAAATTACTCTACAATATATAATATAATTAATACAAAATTTTATTAATCAAATGTATTGTGACAATGCATTATATGACACATATAAAGAATTACATGACAGCGATTGAAATAAATAAACGTGTATTAGAATTAACAGTAACCCTATAATTCATGGATGTATATGGCGCAGCACGTTATATTACAATTAATGTCATGTAATAGTTTCTGAAATGTACATTAACAATGAGATACTGTTGCAGTCACTGATAGCGAAAATACGATGCCACGACACTTGTCTCCCGATGTCATATCAGCTTTAAAGGGTGTGCGTTTTATTGCTCAACATATAAAAAATGCAGATAAGGATAATGAAGTAAGTTGATCAATAATTCAACAATTCATTGTTTGAATATTCATGTTTTACTTTTGATACTTTTCTTGACAATTTAAGGTTTCAATTCGAAAAATTCTTTTTAAAAAATAGTATATGTATATATATATATATAACTTCTCGAAATAATATATGATACATTTTTCCCTCATATATTTTTTAATATTTCCAGGTTATAGAAGATTGGAAATTCGTAGCTATGGTTTTAGATAGACTTTTTCTTTGGGTTTTTACATTGGCATGTACTGGTGGAACACTTGGCATAATATTTCAAGCACCAAGTTTATATGATACAAGAGAACCTGTGGACCAACAACTTTCTGGAATATCGTTTCGCAATTATATGTATCCAAATGTAAATGCGGCTACGCAAGACGAATAAACTTTGAGATTCGTGGAACATATGACTCACGTATAAAAACCATACTACAAAAGTATTAAATTATTAATATTCTATTTATATGAATTTTATCTATTTTATTCCTTATAACTTTAGATTGAATTTCACAAACAGAAAGTCTATAGCAAATATAGTCTAAGCAGTTTTATTAACCCTGATCAGCTAAGAAACTTAATAAAGAAGCAATTTCAAGAGGACTCAAATTGAATTACATTAATAACGCTAGTAATATAATTAACATATTTATATTAATATAAATATTTACACCTTTTATTTTCCTCTTTCATTTATATGTCAAGGTTAATAAGAGGCTTATACTACAAAATAAAGATAGCTTTATTATTTTGGATGAAATTCCACAATGATGTTTTCGATAATGAAAAACTATACTAATGTATCGTATTAGTTAGATTGAGTTTGATTTTCGAGACGTTAATTTACATTTTTTTCTTTCATCAATTAAAATAATATGCAATCACTCCCTCTCTCTCTCTCTCTCTCTCTCTCTCTCCCCTATATATATATATATATATATATATTGATTATACAGAGGAATGCTAAGATGTTATAGTTAAAAAGAAATATTATTTTACTCCTTTCTTTTTCAGTTTTAAGTACCAAAAGTAAAAATGTCATGAATTCACTTATACTTAACTTTACATAGTAACTTTTTTTTTTAAATGATCACAGAACTAACAAAATTTTGGTTTTTGTCCTGTACAAAATTTGGCAATTTAATAGTAGCAATAGATATAAAATATTCTATTCTAAATCAATTATCATCAATTCTGGTGATTCACTTGTACTGCTAATGGAGCTAGTTTGTGACTTCTTTGGCGAAGAAGTACCACTAGCTATCTTTTTTGTACTTTGTGTTGGTGTGGTATGTTCATCATCGTCATCACTGTCTGATATTAGATCAATAATAACAGCTCGTTTCTTTTCCTTTGGAGGTGTAAGATTGCTTTCATCTAAACAGTGATATGATTGCCCATTTATATGTAAACACTCAAACATAAAAACATTTATATGTCATATCTTTACACATATTAGAATGAAATAAAATCTCACCGAGGTCGACTGTATCCACGTCGATTTTACGGTCCTGCGAATTTGTAATAACTTTTGTTTCACTCTTCTCCTTATCCTTTTCTTTCTTTAGAACCAAATTTTCCCACGACCCATCTTGCAATAATTGAATTTCATTTACATCTGGTAATAGTTTCTTAGAGTTCAACACTTCTTGAAAGTAGCCATCGATAACGAGATTATCATATAACGCTGGATTATCACAAACTGGGCAATTCCATGTTGGCTTTCTTTCATTCATCTGAAGGAATAGGGATGCATCAAAACATTGTAAATGTGAACACGTCGATGCACGACATGGTGTACACATTCGCATCTTGCCTAACGGACAAGCTAACGATACTCTAAGCGATGTTGTCGCTATTTCACTATCCGCATCTTCGTTAAGTTTCTCCTTAACTAAAAAGATCATTATTTCAATAGCATTCATTTTCAACAATACCAAATAGTTCTAACTACATAACTACTTACTTAAACCTCTTGTATAATCCGAATGTCGAACTCCCCTACTTTTTAACCTTGATAATAATTCAGCGCTTGAAAGCTTTCGAACTAAATATATCGCAATTGCGTATCGTCTACCGTAGTCTGCCGACCACGTCACGTGAATTTGATTCGCTACAGTAGGAGATAATTTAACTAGAGGACTAATATTGACAGGCCGTGGCGGCCTCTTTGGTTCTACTCCCGGCTTATTAGTAGGTATTGGATTCTGAAATAAAAAATAAAATATTTCATTTGTGAAAGCAAAACATTTTACTATACTTTTAATTTAGCTCTAAGAAATAATATTTTCATGTGTATATGTATATGTATATTCTTTATATTTCTGTCTACTAACAGGTAAAGGACACAGTTTTCCATTAACTTTTACTGCAATGCTTGGTGGAAAACAGTCCTCTTGTTCACACGATGTTTCTTGCAAACAAAATCGCATCTGTATCTGAAATAGCCATAACACAGATTGAAGACTCAATAATCAAAAATACAAATTTAACATTAAGAAACAAACTCTCCCTGTAAAATGTACCTGTACTGTGTAATCCATTTTACTTCCTGCACGACAATCTCGTGAACTTGCTACATCTGTTGATTGCTGTGGTGTTAAATGAAACATAAATGTATTTTCTTGAAGTCTCATAGATCCTTGAGGCATTAAACTAGATGGCTTCAGCAATTCAGCCAATAAATCAAAAAATGGTAGCCTTCTAAGTCTAACATCTGGATGAACAGGATATTGATTTCTAGGTTGTATTTGCAATGGTGATGGTAAAACTTTTGGTGCATATGGATATGGATTATAGGCTGCACTTGTTGTTTGCTGAAATATTAATATGTCATATGAATATTTAAAAACCACTACAAAAAATAATATAGAAGTTCTATACAATTTTATATAAAAATCACATTACATAACTTACTTGCGGTGTTACGTTGGCATACCCTGTTGACTGGTAGACTGGATTTGTTCTAGGTGCTTGAGGTAGAGATGCTTGATGTGCAGGTGGTAAATCCTTTCCACTAGAAACTGAAGACTGTGACTGTTGCTGTTGACTGATAGCTTGTCTTTACATTAATTGCAAGTAAAAAACAACATTGTTAAATATATCTTATATAACTAATTATATACATTCTTCATAAACTTATTTTCTTTGTGTTATCTATCTCTTTGTTCTATATATTTACCTTGTTGTGTAATAATTTCTGGAATGCATGTTTTGATCTATTTGTGGCTCCCCAGAACTACCTGTTTGACCATACATTTGATGTGCAGCTAATTGATCAGCTCTAAACAAAATTTTAAAACAAAAAATGAGTCTGGGACTTTATCTCAATAATCCACTGACATTGATAATACTTAAAGTATAACAATATGCCATAGTAGATATAAAAAGAAAATCATTTTCATCGCTTTACTAAAATAAAGAAACAAATAAAATATTTAAAAATTTAATAAATGGTGATAGAGGTAGTTAATGATTTAGTACAATCTACAAGAACAATTGTATTGTCATTAATAAATCTTATACTCACTGTATGGATTTATATAATTCACGTATTTTGAGCTGAATTGGATGGGATCTCAAACGTAACAATTCTAGTGCACGTGCTTGTAATTCGTTCTTTCTACCTGATTTATTTCTACCAGCAAAACCAAGAAGCATCTGAAGTTCAGACACTCGAAAACTCAATATCATATTCTGCAATCATAAAATTATAGCATGCATACATTTTATATGGTACACTTATTCTAAACTGTTATTTTGATAAAAGAAAAATATATTTTATAAATAACAATGTATTAATAAGAAACAAATTAACATTTAAATTTATTATCAATTTTATTTATTTCAATTCAATTACATAATAAACATTTTATCTATTATATTCGCTTGTATAAACATAATTGCAGAAATACGGAGTAGAATTTGAAATACCAGGCATAAAGATCATACTTCAAGTTTTCTATTCTAAAGACAATCACACCACACACATAGAGTACTTTCATCCATATCCATATTGAATGAGAAAAATACAATAATGAAACAGAATTTATTTTTGGAGTCATAGATAATATCATTTGTACAATAATATTTACGAATAAAATACATATGATTAATAACAAAGAAACACTGAGAACGATTTTAATTTTAAAAAAAAAATATTTAGGTTACCTGTGATTATGAAGATATAGAAGTTTTCTATAAGCGTTATGCGGTAACGGCATAATTATAAGCACAATATATCGTAAAAAAAATTCTATTCATTAATCTCAATATTTCACCGAAGAAAAAAAATAATTATAACAATAACGAAGAAAAACGCGCTTAACAAGTACTAAGCGTCTAGTAATATAATTCACTGACGCAAATAAATCGCTGATAACCCGGATATAACCACGACAAATTCACAATGCAGACCTGCCGACTTTTCTCTAAAATTTCACACATAATCTAACTGCACTGCACCACTTTTAATACTTCACTCACCTCTAATTCTTTGGTCTCCGCCATCTTCTTAGACGATTTTTTTTGCGAAGCCGTCTTGCCTATATTATTTCCAACTTTCAATACAAAAATTCTCCTACCCCTTACTTATTCGAGTAGTTTGTATCGCAACTCGCTTCTATATTTTTCTTGCTTTTTAAGTGCGAGTATCAAATAATACTATTTTATGGCGCGAAATTGATTTTTACATTTCAATTTCGAGATCGTTTTAAAAAATCTAACTTTTCTAGGAAAGCTCAATTCCCATAAAAATTTTTAGTTCAACCGCGTGCGATGAAGTAATTATCGATATTTGACACTTCGTTCGTTCGAAATGCGAAAAAGGGTTTTCCAAGATGGCTGCTAACAATTTATTTGGAGTTCAACTTCAATTTGTATAATTCAATAAATGTACAACATTATAATAATTTCTTTGTTAATTAATGTTAGAAAAAGAGCTATAAAGGAGGTACTGAAGTTTCAAGAAAATCATAAATTCAAGTTGCCTTCGTCTCCTTAAACTTTTAGTGAGTGTACACGCAGAGGAAAATCTTTGAATATATTTGCTGGTTATGTTTCATCTATTAGATTACAAACGTCCAACCAAACCTTTAGCATTCCTCTGTAACTGACGTGCAATATAAAATGTTTTAAAAATATATAAAAATTGCAAATGCACATTACGATAACGAAACACAATCATATATTAGGAACACAAGTGCACAATACGATATAAAACCTATCAAACTTTCTGGAGTATCTATTTTTATAGTAATTCATTTTTACTATATTAATGATATATTCTTACTAAATGATCTACAATATGATTGGATTATATCTAGGGGAAACATAAGTTTTATTTTAGATTTTATCTATGTATTTTAAATAATTCCCCTAGTTTATTTTAAATATTATTGGCTATCACTTCATGAAAACGCACCATTATGTAAATATGTGCTGCATAAAAGTCTGTGGTGTGCTGTCTCTAGTGAAAAATATATTTGTATCATAAAATGATGATACGTGCATCTATCTTAAAACATTCATATGCACCAATATTTAGAATGCAATTATAAATACACACACACACACACACACACACACACACACACACGAAGATATCTTTAATAATTCAAAACATGGCTACCATGTGAAAAATAAATTAGTCGCATTACAGTTTGTAAACAAATTTCTATTTAGTTTTTGCGGTAGTTTTGTTTCGTGCTAGCAGTCGAAACTTATCAGCAGTAAAAAGAATATATTTCTTCAATGAAATTTATAAGAAGTTCATGTGGCTTTCAGAAGTGAGTCATTCGTGTTTTTTAACAGCTCCAACTACAAATTAATGTCCGTTCAATGTGATCTAACGGATTTCTGGAAAATAAAAATATATCTATACGTTAATGTTCTATGTGGTTGTGAGATATAGCTTCCAAATAAACACTAAATAATGGTAACCTTACTTTATGGTCTAAGGAAAGTTCTGAGAAATAATAATAAACTATTTTAATAGCCGTGCTATGGAGTAGTTTATTTAAGAACGAAAATGATAACTTGTTATACAATTATAAGTCTCCATATGTAAGTTGAAAATAGTAAACAGTTTGTATGTTTTGACTGCACAACTTAACCTATTTTTTAGATATACGTCTGCAATTAAACATATCGACAAGTAAACACTTCTATATTCAAAAATTATTGTAAAAATTTATGCTAAAGTGTGTTAATAACGTGTGTGTAAATAATAAAGAAAATTACTCTTTGTTAATGTCATGAATAAAATGAAAATCTTCACTTAAGAATATATTTTTTCAGCAAATTTGTTTTTGAAAAAGGTAATAAACTAATTTTACTATTTGGCTTTATTCATTATGTTGATAATTGTAATATGTTAATAATGATAATTATTTATAAATCATTTAGTTTTATCGTTTATAATGCTAATTGAGTATTTATTACTATTACAGATTATACTATGTTGAAATATTGAATAAGTCACTTATGTGATAAAGATTATATTTATAATATTGTTTGTAAATTGACCTCAATGGATTCTATTGAATTTGATGCAATTATCAGACATCCGAGAACCATAATTCATATAGATGTTGATTGTTTCTATGCTCAAATAGAGATGCTTAGGCATCCAGAGCTAGAAGGCAAACCATTGGGGGTGCAACAAAAAAGTATAGTAGTGACAAGCAATTATTTAGCACGAGAACATGGAATAAAAAAATGTATGTCGGTACAGGAAGCTTTACAATTGTGCCCAGAACTGGTGTTGGTAAACGGTGAAGATTTAACAAACTATCGTCACTATTCTGCTAAAGTACTGGAGATATTGCATCAGTTTACTCCATTAGTTGAAAGATTGGGTCTTGATGACAATTTTATGGACGTAACTTCTATTGTACAAAAATATATGAATTCTGGAAATAATTCAGAGTTAAATTTAAGTATTAACATGGAAGATGAAAATCCAGTTGGTAAAGTATTTGGTCCCTCCGAAGAAGAATGTCCTTGTGGCTGTCATGCTCGATTAATTATAGCTTCCAAAATTGCAGCAGAAATAAGAGAACGAATTTATAAAGACTTGCATATTACATGCAGTGCTGGAATAGCACATAATAAGCTTTTAGCAAAACTGGTGGGATCATTGCATAAACCAAATCATCAAACACTAGTATTCCCATGCAGTGCACCTATATTCTTGTCTACTATAGGATCTGTATCTAAAATACCAGGTGTTGGGCAAAAGACTGCACAATTGTTAATTTCCAACAACATAAAAACAGTGGATGATCTAAGAAAAACACCTTTGGAAACCTTAGAGATGAAAATTGGTATTGACTTAGCACGAAAATTGAAAGATAATGCGGAAGGTATCGACGAGACTGTCGTTAAACCAACAGGAAAGAGACAGAGTATAGGTTTAGAAGATGGCTTCAAGAGTGTTTCTTTGGTAGCTGAAGTAGAATCAAGACTAGGAGCACTTCTGAGAAGATTAACAGAATTAGCTATGGAGGATGGTAGAATTCCCATTGCTATGAGATTGACTGTTAGGAAACATGATTTTAATAAACCAACTTCTGGTAAAAGAGAAACTCGACAATGCGCTTTACCGAAACACCTATTGCCTTCTACAAAATCTGGTGTTTATGATCATGCTAAAATGGTGGCACTAGCAATGAAACTATTTCACCGTACTGTCGATGTTTCTAAACCATTCCATTTAACTCTTTTAGGAGTTGCTTTCACGAAATTCGAAGAGAGATCTTCTGGAAAGAATAGTATTACATCTTTCTTGCGAAAACAGGTCGCTGTTCAGTCTGTTCTAGATATAAGCTCGGAAGAAGGCGTTTCCGACATTAATCTCGGATCACCAATGAGCGTAAATCAAGATAGTAACGACGGTTCTGCGATGAGTACCACCTCCTCTCCAGTTTCGAAATCAATAGGTACTAACAACCAGAGTGCGGACGATGATGTATTGAACGAAATAGAACCTTTACCAAAAAAGACTAGATTGGAAGTATGGTTGAGTGGACGTAGAGAATCTCCGAGCAACGAAATGGCTGATCTTCGACTCAGTCCTTCATCACCAATGCAATTATCTCCGAAAATTGATGCGGCAGTTCTTAAATCTTTACCCATCGATATACAAAGAGAAGTGACCCGTTCCTGGCCGACGACTAGTAAACCAAAACCCAATAATATACTTAAATACTTCATAGCCAATAAGTGACGGAGTTCTATGGCCTAGAATATAATATAGCCATCATTATGTACACACTTACACACCTACAATATTGGATGGCAGCACCATGTGATACTATGAATTTAAGTTACTAAATATTTTAAATCAATTTACGATTTTGGGTATTAACTTTCTGTATACACATATTTTCTAGAACATTTACATTAAATGAATGTTGATATAAAGTAACTTTATCGTATAATTTTGATCATTTCATTAAACATCACTGAAAAAAGACCAATGTGAATTTGCATGGTTGTATAAAACATATTTTTATTCATTTTTTTTTTTTTTTGACGAAATCAAGCACAATTGATGCTTAAATTACCTAGAATAGTCGGACTTTTTTGAGTTGCTTTGCATTTAAGGTGTATTCACAAAAGTGAAAGAAAATGAAAATGTAAATTGACTATCAATGAAAAGTATTTCCATTTAAGTAGAATTCTTTATTATAAATCAAAGATAAAGTATTGTAAAATAAGTTTTATTTTCATCTTTCACACATTCAATATGTATGTTTTATATGATCCTTAATACTATCGCGTATTTCTTAATGTTTAATATTGTTCGGATGAATAAAAATTAAGATTAAGTAAGTTAAATACTTTTGTATTAGAATTATGTTCTATATAATTCGCCTCTTTTTTTTCACTCGCTATCTTCACGATTATTTCACTGTGAGTATTTCAACGGCAGGAAAGTATTTTTATTTACACTTAACTAGTGTGCGTGATTGATGCACTTCCAAACGTAATCCGTCTCGTTAAACGAGGTGCTGGCATTTGATTTTGTACGTACTATCTAGCTATTAAATTATAATTGTATGATTTAAAGTTTAAAAATGAAACGAAATAATGTTTATATTTTTATTACTATCGATGTTATTCTATGTGTAACGGGTGTTACAAAAGACATGCCGTACAGAAATACTCAATCGCCCCTAGCGTGCTACTGGTAAGAAGCACCGTTAGAATAAGATAAGCGTAATTTATAATATATAGTTATATTAAAAATATTAGACAATCATAAAGTTTTATTGATTCGGTATGGTACAAGGTGAATAATTATGATATACGTTTAAGCGAACACGGATAAGACAAAACGAAAAAAAGTAAGCCAACGATTCACGCAGTTTCAAATTATATTATATTATACACACGTTTACTTTCACACTTTTTACCGAAAAGCATATGTGCATTAAAGCGTGATCGACGGCAAGTGATACTGAAACAGTAGCTTTTGTAAACGGTCATACTTACATAAGGGAACGGACAATTTATATATATATAAATATAGCTCGAATAATAACAGATTAAAAAAATATATATATTATATTATATTATATTATATTATATTATATTATATTATATTATATATAATATATATATATATATACGCGATGAAAAAAGTTACTTATGGCCAAGCTTTTTTTCTATGTTTATTTATTTTCTTGTATGCACGGGAGAAGCGGTACAGTTCTGATTATTAACTTCTGGTTGTGAGATATATGAGTATTTTATACGTATATACCACGGGGAATATGAGCGGTTGCGACACCCATATCCGTTCGTCAATGTCGAAGTTCCGATTAATTAGAATAACACGCAATAGCTCGCACTTCTTAGATAATTGCGTTGATAGTATTCAAGAATTAAAAGCAGGCAATGCAGAATGAAGTTGAGTTTGACTTTTGTACAAGCAACGTTACATCGACGGTTCATATTACCTCTGATTCATTTAAATAAAGGAAGTTCAAGTTGTACGTCTTTGATGTCCTCTTCTTTGTTATAATATATTCCATTGCGTTAAAATATCCTTACTCCTTGTCCATTTCACAACTCATCCAACATCTTTTTAAACCACACCTAGTAACTGAAATCAACGAAGTAAATCATCTGAAATCATATGTACATCTCCACTCAAGTTATTAGAAATGAAATAGTTTCTGTTTACGTATGCGCCTCTATGGACATTATTGCTCCAATGTAATATAGCGATATTTAAAAGCAATATGAATTTAATTTGAGTACACAGTGCGTTCGTGTATGACGACAGAATTAGACCTTTACCACTACCATGCAATTTGAATGAGGCCAATCACCCAGCCACCGTCTCTGAATGGAACATAATCAGGGTGAGTCATGTCATAATGGAATAAATTGTGCAGCTTTATGCCTTTTTAAATTGTCCTGCGCGCTCGTTTAATAAGGCTCTCGGATAATCCTCTTTGAGTCACTGATCGACAAAGAAACATGAATCGGGCAAACCAAATATGTAATCGTTACTACAGGTCGTAACTGAACTTCTTTTATGGCAAAACTGATTTGTCGCAATCTTTTAACTCTTTAAAGAATATAGCGGAGCAGACGCGATATAATTAAAGAAGAAAATATATCTTAACTTCTAATGAACTAAAATTTCATCTCATAAAAGTAAACAAATTAAAATATACTTTAAAAGCTATTTCATTTGTAATTCTTAAAGGAGGTGAATATAAAACAAAGATAAGATTGGTGAAAGTGAAACAAGACAAAAATAAGATAGAAATTACACCTATTACAAATATTTTCGTATGTTGGCCCATGGTCGGAAAACCCCTATCGAGAGATAAAAGAATAGATTTTGACTAGAATTGTTAGTTTATGACTATTCTCCTCTTAAGTGGTAGCGGTACCCGGTCGGTCACGAGTTTTCTTCGGTTTTATCGCAACATACGTGAGATACATTCGAATAAGCTTTTTTTTGTAGGTAATATCTGACCTAAATTTAAATACTGGCCAGGTGTGTCTTTAATTCCCACGGTCATTAAAAGCATACTTGGTATAAATACTCCTGAAATGTGTCCAGTATACCAGATTGATAGCTTATTCGTTACAACAAAAAAAAACAAGTGTCTTAAAATGTTTTTATTTCTTTATATCTTCGCCATTATAGCAATACTTGAAGCATCAGGTAATAATTCTATTTAGAAAAATTAGCATTTATTCGTAATTGAACTTTCAAAATACAACGACTTAAAACTATAAATTAAATTTAAAAACTAGTGAGATGTATTACTATATAAGATTATTAAATATAGCCGCAAGTATAAATGAAGTTCCAAAAATCGTCGGCGGTTCTGTAGCAGAGGACGGACAATATCCGTATCAAGCTTCATTACGTTACAAAAATCGTCATTTTTGCGGAGGATCTGTACTGAACGAGAGATGGGTACTAACAGCTGCTCATTGTTTATCAAGGTAGATATTAATTCAATTTCTACAGAAAAAGCTAGGTACCTTTCTCTTTCTATACCTACAACCTATCGTTTTAGTTTCAACGATACGTCCATAGCTGTCGTGTTGGGTTCCAATACTTTAGACAAAGGTGGCGACGTATATCAATCTGAAAAAATAATTGGCCATCCAAAGTACAGTTCTATATTGATTAGAAACGATATCGGACTGATCAAAGTGGACAAGGACATTGTTTTCGGAGACAAAGTGAAGCCCATCGCGTTACCTAATGAAAACTTCGGCAAAATAGATTATCCCGCTGTATTATCTGGTTGGGGAACTACTAGCGTAAGTACCGACTATTGTGAATTATAATTTTAGCATCTTTCTTTTATCAAAACAATTATATTCGTTAATTTTTCTTTTTCCTTATACTTGAATGGTTGTGAATGCGGTACCAATTACATACAAATGATTAAAGTATCCCGGACAAACGCCGAACGATCTATATCACATACAGCTAAGTGTAATCGATCAAAAACAATGTTTAAACGCCAGCTTCCGTGTCACCAACGACAATATCTGCACACTTAACAAGAGAGGTGAAGGCGCTTGTCACGTAAGTGCATTACGTCTAGTACTCGAGAAGAGAGCCCTTTCATGTCAATGGATCCCTCAACTAAAGCAGCACTTTTTTTTCTTATTTGTCGCGAAAACCGTGTCGTCGAGAGTGTAACAACGAGCATTTAAGCGACTATTAAGTTTCTCTCACCTAGTTCGAAAAGAATTACTCGAAGTACGCGGAGGAAATTCCAACCTTCTTGTTGTTAGTTAGATCGAATGTTTGTGTCGATAAATGAAGTATTAAGCTTTTACGTTAGTATTATGATTTACAATATGATGCACACTTATCAATATACTTATATATATTTGCAGCATGCAAACATTAGTTTATTCTATTAGTTAAGGATGAGATATTGTTCTCTCTTTTTTTTCTAATAAATTATATATATTGAATTATTTATTTTCAAACAGGGTGATTCCGGTGGTCCTTTAGTTGCCGATAATGAACAAATTGGAGTTGTATCCTGGGGAATACCATGTGCAAAAGGTCGACCGGATGTCTTCACCCGTGTCTACAGTTATATTGATTGGATCAAAGATCACATAGAAAATAAGAATTAGATAGGGAGATGATTGAATCTAATTAAATTACAGTTAAATGAATATTACATGGTGGATTATGTATACCTTCGCACTTTGTGATTTCTCAAAGAATACAACTATGAAATAAATCATTTAATTCATTACAAATGTGATATCTTTCTTTAATGTTACTTATAAGAGGAGAAAATGTTAAAGCAAGAAGGGTAGTCCAAGAATTTTTAAAACAAAACCGTAATCTGGGCGAGAGACTAAACAAACGTGCCCCGTCTTAATAAACGAAGACATCGCATTCGTGCGTTAGCAAAGTATTAATTTACCGAGCAGTTGTTCTGTTCGTTTTATTCAATTTCATTTCCAATATACTATTTATATTTCTTGTATGTTTTTCACATTGCATGATAGCTGTAATTTATGTCAAGTTATATACGCTGCAGTGCGTCCTACGCTTATGCAAATGCACTTTAAGGTGACACTAATTTTGCGGCTCGTATGCACAAATTAATGTCACACGTACCTAATTCGTTGAATTAGATAGAACATTTAGGAAGCCTATAACATTTATACGGGAAAATACATGATTTGTTATAAGCAGAGTTAGAATTAATTATAAACACTTAATACATATCTAATACACAAATACCGGATAAATCTTATAAGATAAATCTTAAATCTTGATTTGTAATACATACTTTTGTTTCATATTTTACTATTCTATTTCTCACTATTACATGTATAGTCTTCCTTTAAAAGGTCGTGCACTCGTTAAATTTTAAGAAATTAAAATAAAGATCTTGAACTTACGCATATTCAATCCTTGAAAACGAAGTGATAAAGCTTTATTAAAGTTAGAAATTTATTTCCGCGTTAAAATTGTGTGATCGATGATTGTAGAGAGAGAACGGATGAATAAAAGGTATCCTTGATATCAGAATGCAGTAAGAAATCTTCAATCTCAATTTCGGTCAAGCGTCGAATAACCTGAATTCAATGGCGCATGTCCGAATTGTGTGCATCGAAAATCGTTTCAGGACTAAGAAGGATGCTGCACGTAGTAATACATCCTTGGAAAGTAAATTTCGGATATGCATAAAATTTCAAAATTATTATGCATTTTATTTATAACCGACATATAAAATGTTTTATTGATACTATTTAATAAAGTAAGAACATAATTATTTGAAGTAATAAAGGTTCTTTGAAATTAAAATCTAACAGAGATCACAATACCTTTATAAACCCCTCTGGCTACACCACTGGTAGCACTTATTCAAAGATTGCCAACATCGAGGCCAAGGATGCGCACTGCTACCCCGACCTCGCCAATGTTTACAAAGCACGTGTAATCTATGACAGATTGCCAATACTCGAGGTGCATCGGATCTAAAATAAATATCAAGTTAATGCAATAATTTTTTTAGGAAATTCGATGAAGAACAATGATAATTTAATAGAGAGAGAAAGAAAACCCCGGACCGTGTACTATAACTAGCGTTTATCTGTAATGAAACGTATGACCTAAATCACGGCGCGCACGCGCTACCAAGCAAGGACAGTTTCGAGGGTGTGCTTTCATCCCCTGTTTCTCGTGTCTCGCGAATTTCTCATTGCCTGTGCCTGTCCGTGTGATTTTGTGAGAAAAACAGAGTGCCGTGAAAGACGAGGACCGGTGGCCGTGCCACCTGCTGGAGCTTAACGTACATTGTCTGAAATCGATATCGCCATCCTTGTCTTTCGTCTTAAGAACGTCATTCTAGTAGTTTGCAGAGGAGAAATATGACCGCGATGGAAACTGTACACGGGGGATTGTGTTAAGAGTGGCAAAACCTTCGGTGTTTGTAGTGGGAAAAAATAATGAATGTTGATCTGGCATTTTTATTAATTAGCCACGTAAAAGCTCTGTAACAACTGCAAACCGTTCGGACATTGTTAACAAGATAATTTAATAATCGAGTGCTAAAGTATCGAGTGTGTACAAGACAAAAATTTGTATATATTGTCGATTGTCGAAATCGCGATATTCATTGACCAGAAAATTGATGAAGGTTGATACACTGATAAAAATTATTATGTCACGTTGCCTATTCGCTATTAGCGAAAAAGTGACTGGACACTAATCAGTTTCGGCTCGTGACATGTATCGCAGATGCATTTATATCTATATTCATCGATTTCATTGTTTACATTTACAAAGTGTGAGAACGAGTATTAAATAAAATCTGCAAACGCATATGTTTATCGATATCAATGTGCACGCCTTTAACTCCCGACATCGTACAATTCTTTTGAAATTAAAAAGGATATATAAATGTTTTATTATGTCTCGACACCTTCTATTAGTGATAAAAAATCAGACACTGAACATTTGAACATAGCTTGCTAGGAAATGCTGTTGTAAACAGTCGTACGATATTGAAGATCCTGCCGTACTTGAATCGCTGTATCATGGTGCTTTATTAGTGTGCATATCACGCCTGTGTAAGATCCTTAGGACGCCATAAATAATATATCGCGCCAATACATTGCTTGTATAAAAATAACTTATCTGAGTTTATCAAAGGAAGCTTCATGAGCTGCTGTCCATTCATGTAAGTATGTGACGAACTTTCTTAAGATACGCGTAAACATCTACAATATAAAATTTTATAGAATATATGTGTATCTATTATAGTACGTAACTCGCATTTTAGGGGTTGATAAAAATGGTAAAATAAAAATATGGTCCTTTTTGAAACGCTACATGATATATATTAATTTTTGTGTTTAAACAAGTTGACAATCTTTGTAAGATATAAAATGAGAAAATTTTCAAGAAACAAACTTACATAAATATCTTCTCTTCGTATTTTATTTTTCTTAGCTCCTTCGTAAAAATTAATAGAACGATACAAATGAACTTGAACGATGAAATTTATCTACCTTTTTATCGTTTTAGTTTCTAACTCTCATTTAATAAATTTTATTTTTCAATAAAAGAAGTTTCTAATCAGATGAACTTATCATATGACTGAAATCGTGAAAACTTAAGAAACAGGTTCTAAATATATTATAAGGTGAATGTAATGCTGCATATAGATGAGAGTTTCTGAAAACATGAAATTCGTGACTATAGGAAACACACAGCTGTCCGAGAGGCCGGCTGTAGCAAGTGCATGTAAGTAAGCAAAGTATACACACATCAGACGCTACACCTTTTAACGGGCGACTGCGCAGTAGACAATTCAGCCAGCTATGTGGCCGTGTACCTCGCACAAGCATACCAGGCATTTCTCCGTCTTTGTATCGCCGTTGGTGTTGTGCGTCTCTTTACCCTTCAGCAGACGCGTGTATCTCTCTTTCTTTATCATCGCTTTCTCCTATATATTTCTTCTCGCTCTCGTGGCAAACGCTTGATGGTACGCCAATACTCAGGGGCGTATGACGCGGCGCGTATAACAAACTCTTCGAATTGAATATTATCTCGAAACAAAACAACTTCTATTTTGTGCATCGTAAACGCTACGCTTAATCGTTCCACGTAGATTATAATGTATTAAAAAATTCACACACGAAAAATAAGGCATTTGTCAGTGTTATCTATTCACTAGTATTCACGACAAAAATTCTTCGTAAAAATCCATTTATCTATTCAATTCAGTTATAAATAGAAAATTGTTGGAAATCGTGATACGATTCGAATTGATCGAATCGTTTGAAATTATAGTTTTTAAACGTCTCACGAAGATGGTGGTATATCAGCCGAAGGAATTCTCGCAGAAACATAAACGACGAAAGAAAGAAACGGCATGTTGGTAGGCCGTAGCCGCGGGCACCCGCATAGTATACGTATTATTTCGTCCCTGGCAGTGCTGCCGGCTGTGGATGCAGGCGAGAACGTGCGCAGCTGTAAAACGTGAGTCGCTGCGCTCCGCAGCTGATGCGGTTCGTTGTTGTCCGTGTTTGTATTTGTTTGGAAAAATGCGACAGAACACCAACGAATTTCGACAGTATTATTACTGCCATTTGAACGGACTAGGCACGTATGTGATTCGGCAAATATATTGCGAGTGATAGTGACGCACAATAGGGCAAACATTCGAAATGACATCAAATGTTTGCAAAAATAAACAATTTCAAAAGTGAAGTAAAAATAAGTTTAAACTTCGATATTGTTGAGTTCAAGATTGTCCTTTGCATTTGGTTTTTAATATCATTCACGAATTACATTTGTAACAAGTTCTTCAGAATACAAAGATTCATCTTAGTAACAATTCCCGTCTCGAGGACAATAGCTATTTCGAAAGAAAGATAGACAAAGAGTTCCCATCGGCATATGCTTTGTACCCTGTGGCTTCTTTGCGAGGAAGAAATTGTGAAAGAAGTGTCATGTTTATTGATAACATTTTGCGCGAACGTGCGTTTTATTCGAAGCAATAGATACTAATTAAAAAAGCAAAGAACAATGCATCGTGTCATTTTACCTGAGAATATTGTAGATATAAAAAAAAATTACACGTAGAAAGTTCCTTACTTTGATACCACTTAAAAACACGATATTTTGTTGTTGATATGTGCATATATTTTGATATTTAAATTCGCTAGCATGGTGGAATTAAAAGATGCGGTTTGCACGAAAGTTATTTGACGAACCTGTTTGTGTTGTTCTGTTCATCTGGTAATAAAAATTTATACGAGAAAAAAGAAGTATATTCTAAGTGTGCACCGACACCCCGCTAAAATGTGTGTAATGTAACGGATGTATATATTTCTTAAAGCAACGACAGGGCTAACTCCATTATGGAGGCACTGCGTTTAGCTATACAGTGAGTTTATTATTAAACAAATGTTTTTACGAATAATTTATTTTAATACTCTCGATATTAGGGAATTTCTTTTATACTTAATCATGGTCAAAAGACCAAAGCGGACTGTGAATGTCAAAATGCACTACTTGATCACGATTGATAAATCGGTAAACTTTTCCGACACCCTATATAATTTTTATTTTTAAGGAATTATAAACAGATAGAAAGTGATACTGTCATAACAATTAAATATGTATCATATATTGAAATCAACTGTTATATATATACAAAAAGTTGCTTTATATATATGAATTTATTATATTATTTAAATAACTTTTTATATTTAAATACATTGTAGCGATAATATCCCATATTTCTTATTATTTGTTATGTCTCATATATTAATAAATGAATAAATCAGTATATATTATTAATCTTCTTTATATTTTTCAAGATCACATATGTATATAAAGAATAATGTTTTATTCAAATATATTTTAAATATTAAAATTGCATGTGAAATTTCTTTATAAAGACAAGCTTTTTTATTTACTATAAAGTAAATAAAAATATTTAATTTTTTGCAGGACACGGCTAGGGGAGAGGATGGTTAGTATGAGCTCTATGCTCGTGGAAACAGTTAGTATAAACTATGAAGACTTTAATGAAAGTTTTTTAACATGTGGCACATGTCTTTGTGTTTATGATGGTGGAGAACATACTCCCAAATTATTACCATGTTCACACACGGTAAATGTCATATTAATATTATTTATATTTATTAAATAGTAAGCTTTTAATGTAATGAGATAGTATATTAGTTGTTTGTTCATACTTACAGGTATGTTTACACTGCTTAACAAGAATTGCTGCGTCTCAGACTCGCGAGACCGGTGCCTTTCGATGTCCTATTTGCAGAGAATTAATAACAATTCCTCGTGGTGGAGTAGCTGCTTTACCACCTAGTTTCCTAGTGAACCAATTACTTGATCTCATGTCCAGACAAAGACGGGAGGTTTGAAACAATATTTTTTATATAACTTCGCTTTATATGTTACCGAGCATATTATGTAAAATTTTCATTGATATTGCAGGTTATTCCAAAATGTTCAGTCCACATAAATCAAGAACTGTTATTTTGTGAAACATGTGATACAGTGTTTTGTACAGTATGTACAGGTGGTAATCATGCAGGAACATCTCCAGGATGTACTGAGCATACTATCATACCATTTAGCATTGCAATAAAGAGGATGTCTGAGATCTTGCTCTACAAAGCTAATGAATGTATATCTAAGGTAATAGTATATCTTTTTCACGAGTTGAGATTTATTAACCATAGAATATTATTGTATTTATAAATAGTATTTTGCTTGTTCTAGTTAACACAAGCTCAAGATTCTGTGAATACAGAATTACAACGTTTGGAAGCTTCAACAGAGAGGTGTTTGAGTACCGTAGATACTGAATTTGCTGAAATTATATCAAAAATTGAAAGGAGACGTTCGGAATTACAAGCAGCTGTTACTGCTGCTGCAAGAGATAAGAAACATGTGTTAGAGGAACAACATGCTCTGATAGAAGCTGAAAAAAATAAAGTGCAACGAGAATGTGAAGGCTTACAATATCAGGTATAGTATCATTAATAAGTCCATGTTGCATACATAATAAAGATGTGTATAATTCTTAAAGGTTGAAGTTCGAAATATTACACAAAGAATTGGTAGCTTATCTGACCAACTCGATGCGGCATCAGCACTTAGTGAACCTAAAGAAAATGCTTTTATAACTTTTGAATTTAATCACAATAATGCTCTTTCTCAATTAGAGGAAGCTCTTAGTAACTTGGGAAGAGTACGTTCTAGTACAACATTGCCAGGTACCCTGAGGATTGATAATACAGTAAAGTACCTGCTTCAAACTTGTTATTAATTATTATGCAAGCGTTATTGCTTTATATTTTTAACTTACAGTTCATGAGA
This sequence comes from Bombus sibiricus, assembly GCA_014737505.1. Taxonomy (NCBI): domain Eukaryota; kingdom Metazoa; phylum Arthropoda; class Insecta; order Hymenoptera; family Apidae; genus Bombus; species Bombus sibiricus. The sequence goes on from JACXIM010000188.1 coordinate 693,608, forward strand.
CAGAATTATTACTTATAGTAGTAACTTATATTTTATAACAGGCTTATGCAGAGCCCGGTTAAAAGACCCCGCCATAGCAAAACTGCAAGCAGCTGTAATAGTAGAAACTATTGACTATCATGGACATCCTAGAAATGTTGGAGGAGATCTTATTACTGCAGAATTAACCTTAGCAGATAGTATCCATTCAGAAAACCAAAGTTCCAATATTGATACTGAAATTATAGATTTAGAAAATGGTACATACGAAGTATTGTTCCGACCCCCATCTGCAAGCCGCTATATCTTAAAGTTGTCAGTTTTCGAGCGGCCTATTAAAGATTATCCTTTATTTTTTGATGCAACTGAACATAATGAACCTATTAAAATATATGGAAGACGAGGAATTGGGAAAGACGAATTTCATCAACCAGTTGCAGTTGCTGTTGATGATGATGGCATGATATATATTTTAGACACTGGGAATTCACGTATAAAGGTATATTTACATTTATAATGTATTCAGAATGATAAATATCCTAGTTGTATTATAGATAATGTTACATTTTTTAGGTACTCAATTGTGATTTGGAGTTTCAAAGGCATATAATTAACGAAGGTCTTGAAGGACGTAGTTGTACAGGAATTGGTATTTCTCAGCAAGGTATTGTTGTTGTCAATTGGAGAACGAGAAAAGTAACTGAAATGAGTTCTCTAGGAGACACTATTAAATCTTTTTCCCATAATGCATTTCAAGTTAGTATTGTCTATTTTTAAAGTATAATAAATATCTGCTGCTTGTTTAATTATTCATCATATTATTAATTTTGTTCTGTAGGAACCCATTGATGTTGCAGTAGATAGAAGTTATGGTCATATACTCGTTGCAGATAATGGTCAAAGTTGTGTTTTTGTATTTGATTCTGATGGCAAAATTCTCTTTCAGGTTAGATAGTATTTAGTTCTTTAAATTCGTTATTACTTTTAATGTTTCTCTGTGTTTATTATACTCGATATTATATATATATATATTTATATATTCTTTTTAATATTATTTAATAGGTTGGAAAAAGAAGTACATTCAAATTGATTACTTCTGTAACTGTTGGACCTAATGGTGAAATTGTAGTTGCTGATAGTCGTATACAAGTATTTTCCGCTAAAGGAGATTTTTCTGAGGAAATTTATTCAGAAGGCAAAGGTAAATTATAATTCTGTGTCATTCTTATGAATTAACTGTCATATTTGACACCTATCGCGTGTTGCAGGAAGAGGTACTTATGGAGGCCTTGCTGTTGATGCAGAAGGCAGAATACTTGGAACTCGCACCGATAAAGGTCGCAGTATAATTCAAGTTTTAAAGTTAGGAGGAGGTAATATTTTAACTGAAATTGATTCGCATAGTTCAAAACTACGACGTCCTTCAGGTATTGCGGTTCTACCTGACAATCACTTAGTAGTTGTAGACTTGGGAAATGATTGTATAAAAAAATATAGATACTGGTAAAAACAGTTGAGTTTCAAGTATCAAATTTGTTGTATGTCCAACAAAACTAATTCATCCATCGCAGACATATACCAAATATATATTTAATGTAGCTTAAATTATTTGCTTCTCTAAAAGACTTTTTTTTAATAATTTTATGTATCAGTTTAATATCTACATTTCTTAAGTTTTTCATCTACTGTTTTTTAAAGTTACAGAGTTGGATCAATCAAAATAATTTCTTTGATATATATATATTGGTGATATTTAATAATATAAGTGTTACATATCAATCTATGTGTGTAATACTCGTATGAAACAATATTAATTTATTTATATTTTAGATTTTACCACGTAAGTTGTTTTCCTAGAATAAAACAGACTTGATTAGCATAATGCAATTTATAGTGTTTCGTGTCATGTTTACTAATTTAATTTTTTAAACTAAAAAGTAATAGATGTGATTCTCTTTTTTTTTAGTTTTTGATGTTTACCTTAATTGATGTTGAGATATATTGTAATACATATTTTACACTGCCATAGTCTAAATTCATAACAGTTATCATCAGTGTCCATTTATTTCATAGAAATGTATGTGTATAAATGTAATAGTAGATTATTGAAATTTATATTTAAAGAATTTTATTTACGGCAAGATAATTTAAACGTTAAACGAAAGAATTCCGCTTATTCACAAGACTTGAGATATTGTAGAAATTTTTGAATAGACATCTTTTATCTCCTATATTTGATTCTGTTTAAAAAAGCAGATCATTTATATTTATTAATGTCATTAGTGTCGAATGAAAAATAACAAAAACTAATAATTTCACAACTAGTGAAAAATGACTTTGTAATTATTTTTGACAAGTAACAAAGACGACGCTCATCATAAGATCAAAGTGTGTAATAAAACTAATATCCAATATTTTTTTCGATAAAAATTCAAAAAATATTTTTATATAATTTACCAAAGGAACTTTCCCGTTAATTTCTTTTCTTTTTTTTTTTTATTTATAAGTGATATTTCTTTCATTTCCACTGAATCCGTCTTACATTCTATATGTTTTTTTTTTATGGCATTCTAGTTTGTTGTAATAAGAGTAAAATCTTATTCTGTGAATATTAAATTAATGAAAAGTATTTACATGTTATTCTTTTATACTTAAAAATATGTAAGTGCTTTGTATGAAAATGTCTTAAAGGCAATATCATTATGAAAAATTATTTTAAACCAGTTACATTTAGTATGTTTAACACAGTATTTAACTCATTTATTTTATACAGATTTATTAATTATTCTCGATGAACATTATAATCCATTTAGTTTTTATTATCATTCAAAGCATTTCCTACTCTGATTTACATACTCATTAAAACTTTTAATTTAGAAATACATGGCTTTTTTATGAATCCATATAAGAAATAATTAGTGTATTATAAGTAGATAAGAAAATAAAAATAAATTAAGATGCATGCCAATATTTTTCCAGTATTATTAAAAATTGAAACAATATACTTTATTTGTATAAACTTATCTTAAATTTTGTATAAAATATAAAATTATAAATATATATAATTTATTTATATATATGTAAATTATTGCTATTGCTATTATTACTGGCAATAATTTACACATTTATAAATGATATCACTTTCATGATATTATACTTGCTACAAATAATTGGCATATCTATTTTTTTTATATCACAACACAATTTTTTTATTCACAAAAATATTTGAACAGTACTTAAAATTTTGAACTTTGAATAAATTTGTAATAAAAGTGATTAAAGTGATAGAAAAATGTTAAAGAAAAGATTTAGCTGAAAGTTCATGAAGTCTTATTTGCTTCAAATCTTTAAAGTTTAAAATTTAATCTTATTTTAGCTCTTATATCATATTTATTATGTTTAATATTTTGCAGTCCTTTTCGTCACTATTAGTAATTAAAGAAAGAAGTAATAACATGTGTAGACTAAGATGGACTGATGTATGAATTAAAACACATCAGTGTTGTGTTCAGTTACTAAGAAACAAACTAGTATAATTAATATAATAATAATATTGTTATAACAGATAAATATCTGTATTATGTATAACATTTCACTATTTCATGTTTGTCAATTTGATCATTATACTTGTATTTTTCACACCATTTTGTAATTCTGTTTTCCTTAATAATGCTTTAAGATTCTGTTAATCAAAGTACATAATTTCCAACAATTGGTGCATACATAAAATGTACAAAATATTTACTCTTTTATTATTATTTAAATATATTTTTTGTTTTACAATTAGCATTAGCATACTATCTTAATACAAAATTTCTTTGTGAATTATAAGATATTATAATTTGACATAATTATTTTTGAAATTGATGTACAGCATTCCTAAAACTATTTTGCAGAATGATTCAGCATTATTTACAAAAATTGTATACATATGCATACATATTTTATATGTATGAATATCTATACATATAGAAGGGTATAATTAATTATAAGTACATTATGTCATTAGCTTTTAGCGAGAAGCATGGCAGTGCCTTTATTAAACAAATTTCCATGCAAATACATGTTACAACATAAAATTTTAATTTTAATACTTTTATGCTGACAACATATGACAAGTGACTTAAAGCTTAATAGTTTAAGTTGGATCATAGATTCAATATGCTTATACATATATTTAAATCATAATTTTATTGTCTTCTTAAGTTAATTATCAAAATAATAATTTTATAGTTCTTATTGTGTTTTAAGTGCAAGACATAAATAATATATACAAGTTAATGCCTGCACATACATATACACATTTGCTTTACCTTTATTTTCACATTTACAGATGCAACACATGAAAGAAGCCTTATGCCAGGTCAAAATATGTTTAGAATATTTACCTTTTATTTTCGCATTTACTAATGTACTAAAAGTTTTGACTGATGTTTAAAAGTTTTGGAATCTTGGATATTATTTAATCTAGTCATATGTTATCAATAGTAACACTTAAAAAAACAATGTAATGAAACTGCATAGTATAATGTATAATATATTGTAAATAAATATACGAGCTTAATTCATAAGAAATATAATTTTTTAAACCCAACTGTTAAAAATGAAGAATAATTTTAACGCACCAATATTCTCTATCTCACTAATTTTTATAAAAAAATTGTATAGAAGGTACGGAATTATTCAACAGGAAAAGTATCTCGTTTGCCCTCGAAAATTTTGTACAAAAGACATTATAAAAGTAACTGAAATAAGATTTCTGTAGCCAGAGAGATCATAAAAATTTGGTATTATCAATAACATTGAAATCAAGCTCGCGCGTAAATATCGGTTCGATAGTAACGAATTGAAACGATTATATCTCGAGATTTCTCCTAGCGAGAGTATCGAATGAACGTAGCGTGCACGCGCCGTAGCTGAAAAACGTAAGCTTGGATACTACGCCTGTGCTAGTACGTGCTCCGTACACTAAAGTTATTCACACACGCTATTCATCGGCTTGTGCTCCTCCATTACGTACATAACGTGAAACGTAAAACGCTACATACTAGTCTGTACGTGTGTCGTGCAGGTGTATATAAGCAGAGTTGCGCACGTCGTACATGAACACCAAAACATCATTTTGATTCAGAGGTGATTTCTTGGTAAAATAGACGAATATAAAACGATTAGTGTCTATTTCTTGGTGGATTGGTAGGGTAATCGACGTTAGTTAAAAGACAAGTGATTCGTGGATATCAAGAACAACCGGTAAATAAGATTTTGAACGAGAGATCAAAGCAATCGAGGAAAGGGCGAATTTGAGTGCCACTGCACAAGCGCGAATAAGACAGAGAGACTCAAAGAAGGTTAGAGTGAGATAGCGATAGGACGCTAGGTACGGTGCTACGGTGGTAGTGAATGGAACGCGGCCCCCACGGGTGAGCGTAGTACGACGCTCCACGGGCTAGCGTTGCACCAATGACCAGCCGGGACGGGCGATCACGTGACGTGCGTGCCGAGGCAGCAGCAGAACATTGCAAATGACAAGACGCGTAGGGCATTGTCGTCGCGCCGCCGCTACCACCGCTCCTGTCGTAGTTGCTAGTGAATTCGTCGCGCCATTGTCGTCGTTGCTGCTACTATCGTTGATGAGATCTCGCCCGCCACCGATTAGCCGAAGATCGTAAAACGATTCTGAAAATCTGTCTTCGGTACTGTCGGCACTACCGCTGCTGTCGCCGCGTGTGCGCGACAAAGTCGCGGGTGCTCGGAGGCCTCGTGCCCTGAACGGTGCCCGCGGCGCCCCGTCCTTAGCAGAACATATTCGAAATACAGTGTACCATCAGATACACCAGCATCGACGGCCTGAGTGCCAGCTGCCTATATGACAAAATGTCGGGATCACAGCGAATGCGAAAGTCCTCGCCATGCTCGACATCGAAGCAAGGCCCAATGCGCGCGACTCTACCCGTAAGCTCGCTGCTACGACAAGGCCGGCAAGGCAGCAGTCTCAGGAAGAGCAACAGCAACAGTCCCACTGTATCGCCAACAAACGCGAGTGCGTGGCGGGCCCGCATCTCGCCGGAGACTTCTTCCTCGGGACAACGAAGCCCCGGTTCCCTCTCTTACAAAGGTATTTACGCTCACTGCTCCACATCCTCACGTACTTACTATACACTGTTATCTCTCGCTACACTTTGTTGTGTCTGTCATTTTATGTTTTCCATACCCTCCCAACTATATATTCCCCCTCAATTAAACCAATACTTTTTATTTCTTGTTTCCTTTTATTTCAATGTTACAACACGGCCGATTATAAATGTTTATTGTGTCATTGTACCATGCATCAATTTTTCATCGATCGTCTATTTGCAAGTGTATCGTTCTGTTTTTCTTGATAGCAACAATTTTTAATGTTATTTTTACGAGATTCGGTACAATTTGTTCGTGTCAGGTACGTATCATACGTACAATCGGTTGTAAATATTGTAATTGTGACGAAGAAATTTATATTATCTTGATTCTGATATATGTTTCTTAAATCTGTAATCATTTTTTATGATAATCCTAGAATATGCAATGATTTTTAAACGTTTTCTAAATTACACATTCGTTAATTATAATTTAGCACGTTGAATTTTATATTGATTTACAGTTATAAAACAATGTAATATATTTGTAAATGTAAATTGTGCATTATGATTTTAATTGTATCTAATGAGTAATGATATGTATCGATGGACTGAGCAATGATGAATGTTTTGCTATATATATACATATATGGTATATTAAGTTATATGTACAATACAGTCATTAACATGTGATAACGATTAAAAAGTAAATTAATCTCCTTTTTTTTCTTTTTATCATAGATTTATAATTCTTCAAATTGATCGATTCGGTAACCGAATACATAGCTTTAGATCGGTTCCACAATAAACAGTTAAAAAACTCATTCCTCCTTTACCCTATTATTGAATTATTTAAATTTTGCTTTTATTTTTGTTTATTTTATCCAGTAACCGAATACACTGTTGATAGTCCGGTTCTGGTTTATGTTCACACAACAGTGATATACCTTTGATTTCTTCTAATTGCAAAAGTTATGTTTATCTAACATCTTTTTTATAAACAGCAAAATCAAAAACATTAAGTGGAAGATGCAGCGAAAGTTTAAGTGGAAACCAAAATATTCGAAGGACAGCATCACTAGATACAATCTATTTGAAAGGACAATGGCCTCGTGATTCGTATTACATTCATTCTAGTCTTCTATTGGTTGATAAATCTACACAGGTAAATTTTATTGTATTTTAAGTATGTGTATTTGTATGTTTGATTGTTCTAGTTTTATAAATATTTTACTCTATTGTACAATGTAATAACATTCTGTGTTTCATGCCAGCATAATTTACAAACTAATAAAATTATGTTTTTATAGACAGAAGAATGGTCCAATGAACCAAGAAAATTACACACCCGTCATCCTACAGAACAAACTACTACAGATGAAAAACTAGAAAAGTATTTCAGGCATCGGTATGTATAGATCATTGAAATTATTCTATTTTTATCTGCTAAATAATAATGACAAATTTTACAATAATGATGAGTTTTAAATGTCATATTGTAATTTGACATTTACCTATGTGTTCTAACAAAAGATGTATAACATAGGTTGCAACGTTCAGGTAAAGAAGGTACCAGCAGTAGAGAACGAACAGCAGCATTTGGACTTATAATGCCAGGTGGACCACCACCAGCTTTTCCTGCAGATCACACAGTTTTACCCAGTATTGCTTCACAAACGTCTATACGTAAGTTCATTTAAGAATAAATTTCCACATAACAAATCTTTTTGTTTCTAGAATTGATTGACATTTTATTATTATATCTAGACAATCAATTTGGTTTGAGTACAAAGGCAAGTCCTATGAATATCCCTGTAAAACCAATGAGGCCTCCAATGCGTTCTTCTATCGAAGGATTAAATCAAGAAATTGAAGGATTGGTTCTCAAATCTGCAGCTAACCCTAGTGACCCTGATCATCCAGTGGAAGACAAAGCACGTGTTTATTTATATTTATGATGATGTATAAACATAATTCCTTATGACAATATATAACTTATTTACAATAATTTAATTATTCTTGTAGTATGCACGGTATCGTGAACAAATTACACCGGAAGGTCATCGTGCGCCATTAGCAGACCTACTGAGGGCTACTCGTAGTGTGAACACACAAACGCCAGCTACTGACCTTCCCTCCAGTTCTTATTCTTCAGGTAAGTTTATGTTTTGTTTTATATTATTTAATAGTGTTTAGATATATGAAGTAGTTGTCAATGTTTTTAGAAAATATATATGAACTTTATAAGTTTTATGTTGAAAATTATGGGAACCTAATCCGAACGTTAACTTTAACACCACCAGATTAATAATTATATGCGATGTTTGTTATTAGTATTCATAATACTAGTAGTGTGTTTTCGTAATTTAAAAGATATAAAAAGAGTTACATGTTTTTGTTTTTTAAATGAGTATATACATATATGTATGTGTGAAGTATTTCTGGTTACTGGTAACACTATAAATAACAGACTAACTATGGTGTGTGCCTGTTGAGACAGGCCCTCCATCTAGGAATTCTGAGTCTCCGCTGATTCCTGGTCTTATGGATGCGTCCCGTCCGCCTAGCGATCTCTTACAAGGTTGGCGCATATTTGCGGAAACATTCTTTTTATTTTTCATGAAATCCCTTTCAATCAAATATGTTTGTTCTTTTTTCTTTTTTCTTCTTTTCTTTTTTTTTTTTTTGAATGCCCTTGTTCAAATAGTTACCGACATTTTATACGTCTATCTATAAATTTTTTACTATTTCGTAAATATGTATACATATACATATATATGTACACACAATATTTTAAGTCTGAAGTATATGCATGAGTTATATATATTTTATAGGATGCCAAAATCAGTTACCATTAATATTACACCTGGAATTATTTTCTGATTTTACACAATTAATTAATGTTTTGTACTGATCAAAAATTTGATGTGTTTTCATAGAATAATAATGCCAAATTAAATGTTCACAATACATTATGACATTATATGGTAAATGAATCTATCTTTAATAAAATGTATTTCTTATTATTGCATTGATGCTTGCATGTAGTATTTTGTTTTATATAGGATTATATATATATATATTTTTTTTAAATCAATATTTTTTTAAGTGTTCTTGTTTAAAAATAATTATTAAAGCACTATGATATCATTTGAAGTATGTTATTGCATGATAATTGATCATATATGTAATTTTTAGATTTATTAAGTTATGTATTAATTTTGTAGCGATTATGTTTAATACACAATTTCCACACAGAGACTATTGTATCTTAAATCTTAACATTATATATACACAAGTATCATATAAAATATCTATACAACTTTCGCAAATCTATCCAGATATATGTTACTGTTAATAAAGTGGAATGAAGTTTAGTTTTAGTGTACAAAGCTATTACACATTTATATTATTTTTTATTTTTTATATGAATGAATTTATAAATACATGAATTATATAACTTAGTTATTAAGAGCATGGATTAAAGATATTTACTTTTCAATTGATATATACAATGTTGTTTGCTTACTATTTTTATATGGTTATTAATTCTGATGTTCTAATTTATCTTTAAGGTGGAAGTCGTGGCTCAACCCCCGAACAAGATAGAGAAGGGCGCCTTGGCACCTCTCCTCACATTAATAGGTTCCTTGCAAGAGAACCACCTGATGGCTGTGAGAAAGTCAATCTCAAATTTGTAGAGGATGCCAGGTAATTGTCATGCACGTTTTTTTTTTTTAAATTAGGATAATTTGTAGAAAATCTATTATGATAATAATTAATTTGTAACTCCTATCAGATTTTGTCTTATATGTCTTATATGTCTTTGTCTTATAAGTTCACTAAGGTTGAAGTTCAGTTAGTTGAAATTAACATCCCTTCTCTATTTAAGGATATTAACATATTAGCATTATTGAAACAATTATATTTGTATGTATAGGCGACCCATGATAGACTTGAGCAAACTAGACTATTGCCCAAAGCCGTGTGTAGCATTCCAGTTAAAACCTAGCTTGGGATCAGCGTTCCTGCCATTACAACAGCCAGCCAGTCCAACAATGGTTGCCAGTGCATCACCCTCTTCGCATACAACACCAACTACACCTCCTCCAAACCCATAGTCCTGCTCTTTACCTTACAGAATAATGTTCACAAACCCAATTGGTATATATATATTTTTTTTGAATGACCTCATGGGTAGAAAGTGGTTTACTTTGATATGAAAGCATATACCAACAAAGAAAAGTTACCGAAAAAGCAGCCTGTTTTCAGTGCGACCCAACGTTCGGGCATCGTGAATGTGTAATTAAAAAGTTATAATTGCATTGATACAAAATATTGAAAGCATCTGAGCTCCGTTAATGTTTCAAACCATAATAAATACGAGGAACAATAATTTGTGATAACTAAAAAAACGACATTTAGGAATGAACATTGTGTTCTACAGGGAGAAAGACTAATAAAAATTGTGTATTCTAAATTTAGTGCTAAAATGTGCTAAACAACTTTAGTTTTGTATACAGGGATAAATATTCAAATGTCAGAGTATTAAATTTGATTGTTGGAAAAAGCAAAATTATACAGATACAAAATGGGTACATGTGCCTGGATATGTACATCGGTGCCCCTTTATAAATTTTTCATTAGATCTTTCACTGAAATTATTCAATTGCATACTGGAACAAAACACTTGTTAGAATTTTGTATTGTTTTGTATTATTACTTATATGCTGAAAATATTGAAATTATTATTATCTGAGGAGCTCGAAAATAGTGTGTCCCTATGGTACATTATTTTTTAGAATTATATTCTCTTAGAATTATTCACGTACATTCTTTACTCCTTTTTTTTTAAGGTCGCGTATGTAAGATAAAGGCGTAAATTAATTGTCATGATAGTTTATTTTGTATTACGTGTACAAATGTGCACTTTTGCATAGCTTCTTTTTATAGTAATGTCTCTTAGATGATAAGTTTTTATTTTGAAAGTAAAACAAGCACTTTGTTCAAGTATAGTGTTCAGTGTCATAAAGCAACTTATGGAAGTTAAGTTAATTGCAAGAGTATATTCTGTTGTTTAATAACTAAATTACCATAGGGCTGCAAAATTTTTGGTTTATTTTGTGTTATGTTAGTTTACTATCTGAATATGTACAACCAATACAGCATGCAATGACAGGTTGACGGATGTATGATAGAATGAACCTAATGATATAAGGTGAAAATATAATGAGTAAAAATATGGCGAGTGGTAAAATTAAACATTGATTAAAGTAACAAATAACGACATGTGCTTTAGCCAGTGTGGTATCAGATGTGCATACACCTGGCTCCCTAACTTGGCACAGTATGGGTGTGCGTGTAGGGTTTTGTATAAACGTGGATCATAGTAAAGAAATTTATAATCTGCGTTCTATACAAATAACAGTATGCATGTGTTGTAATATCAGAATCCTGATTAAGCCATCCACGAATAACGCTAAGGCTTATGGTATTATCGAAGTACGTATTGTATGAATATTATAAGTATTTGGAGTACTCTGAAATTTAATTATTTAAATTTGTAGTAGTATTTGTGTGTGTGTGTATACTTTAAATATATTTTTAATAATTAGCAGTTATTCGTTTCTCTATTAAATGTTTTTACAATAAGGATAATCAAAGGAATATCAAATATTGTTAAAAATATCTTTGTATAACAAATTATTCACTCTATATAAAGAAAAAATTTTGTAAGAGTTATTCGTGTGATGGCTTAACTTATTATTTAGTATATGCAGACATAGCCACTCAAGAAGTTCAATTTATTTTTTGCTTTCTAATACAGAACGTTTTGCAAACGATTTTATAGTTATGGTCTGAGGAATAAGGATCTTAATAAAATGTAAGATCAAGAGCAGGGAAGAACAGTTTTTTAAATACAATAGTAATATACTTTCTAATATTATATTGTATCTAGCTACAACAGTGAAAAATGTTAACACATAAAGTACCTGGCACACTGGTCTATGCTCTCTTTTATCCAGCTCACTAGAAAGTTCATGCCTTAGAATGCGTGGCAAAGTGTGCTAAATAGACAGGAAGGTTAATGAGAGAGTCAGGATATATACAAGATGCACTGGCTAGTTAACAAGTATACAATACAAAACTAATCTGCTATCTACTAGCTTAAGAAGATTTTCTTTTATTTATTTTCGCTATGGACCTAAATGACATCTATCCCATTGCTGTAAGAATACATGAATGTGAACGTTAAGTTTGCAGGCGCTCTAAAGAAAAGAGACAAAATTTATCAACCGCGTATTTCATCTGTTGGTATTTTCACTTAAACGGAGGAGAAGAAAAAATGTTTTAATATAAACACATTGTATTAATCATAGTGAATAAAATGTTTCATACTTTTACTAATAAGCAGAAAAAGAAATTACTTTAGAGAGAAGCTAGCCTTATTATTTTTGACTACACTCATGAGGCTCCACTTTTTAACCTTCATGTACTTGCATAATGTGTTATCATTATTGTTAGCTTTTGTTGTCAGTTTCATAAACGAAAGAATGTGTGTAAAGACTGCTAAACTAAAGATTACTTGTTATTTGGATATACCTAAATTTAAAGTTAAATAAAATTAGGCTCAAATTTCTCCGGTTACCTATGAAACAATATAGGTACTCTTTGATTCGTTAACTAAACGATCCTTATGTGACTACTGTTCGGTACATTCTCTTTACATATCTAAATCTGAGCAGGCTTCAGAATGGCAAAATGATTATGTCAATTACGAATTTATTTATCCCTAGGACTGCCCAGGACGTATCGTTGTAGTATTTCGTACAATAAAAAAGAACACAGAGATTGTTAAACATGATTGTAATTTGTAAGATGCTCAGAATTGTGTAAATTTTTTAACGCGTAAAACTTGTAAAAAGATATGTACTTCGAGAATTTTATATATTTGGTAAAGTTAAATGCAGCTTTTATTCATTGTTTTTTAAATAAATACGTAGAATATTATTTATCGTTTTTTATTGAAAGCAGAGAAATATGAAACCTTCTTTATGCAATGTTTTCTTATAAGAGTATATTTTCGTACGTACAACTTTATAATTGTTTACGAGATTATTTAGAAAATTGTTATAAATTTTATATTTAAAAAAATTAAATTATTTTACGTTTTAAAATGTATAATTTTTTTTTATAAAGATTCGTTATAAACATAGCTTCTTCTTTAAGCTCAGTTACACAATGTTTCTTAGCGAATGGAGTTATAAAATAAAGTTATATATTGTGTAAAGAGTATCTTACAGTGCAAGGCTATAAACATCTTATTAGTAGTTCACAACGGTACATCGAAAATTAATAATTTATACATAAGGATCTATCCACCTTCTAGTCTGTCCTAGGGCTAAATCAAAATTAGTCAGCGAAGAGAGCTAGTGAATGTAAATAATAATTTAAAGCCGTTTACGATGAAATCTTTGTACGGAACGTAGTGACTAAGGCCAACGAATTCTATACTTTTCGTGCGTCTCGCGAAAGTTCGTTGAACGAAAAAAAACTTGTGGAACAATGCGAACTTTAAAAAAATATGTGTATAAAAGAAATTACCATAATACGAGCTGTCCATAGTCAACAGAGATTAGACTCCTTTTCCGAACGGCACAATGCAATTGTCAAAATCATAGTAAATATTAATTTTATATATATATATATATATTTTTTTTTAATTTTACATTTTTTTTATTATATTTCGAAAATTTCGAATTTATTAATTTTATTTGAAATTTTATGCGTTTCAACATCTTGTTTTCTATTAAACACACATGCAACACACATATTTTACATTTTATTATCATTTTGTTCTTTATTTGCTTGAAATGTCATTTATCTCGGCAATATATTCTCTAATTTAAACGATAGATAGTCACACGCATCTCTATGAATCGTAAATTTAATGAGTACTGTTAATCATTTTTCAAATAAGTACCGCGTATCAGTATTGTAAAGTATGTTAATTTCTCGCGATCGAGATTTATTTTTTCTTTAATCTTGATAAACCTTCATGAAACGTTATATGTATAAATAAACTTATATTTTCTACGGAATAAAATACTCTTTAAGAGATAAGTTATTATACACTGTATTTTTCGTGCAGTATCAAATTTCAAAATATAAAAGCAAATTAAAGTATAAGATTTAGTACATAAAAAAATATATATTACCTTATTTTTGAGTATTTTATCATAATAATGCATTATTTATATTTGATATTGAAAGTTTTAATGATTCATATGTTTACGAATACTTTAATTGCTTTCAACAGTAATCTTTGTTTTTCCTTTCTTTTTTTATATTTCTGTTAAAGAATTGTATTTGTCCATTAAATTTAAGTATCGAATTTATATTCTTATCGAAACGTTAAGAACTTATTTAACGAATATATTCGATTATTTTTTCTCTCCCTATTGCAAGTCAGAATATTATTATATTATATGATATCGACTTGAAATGAATGTGTCTGATTTGTAATCGATTTTATAAGTAATGTAATCATGTACCATTATGTTACGAAACTTACTATGATTATGATGCTATGATTGCGATGCGCTATAAATATAGATTCCATAGATTCGTTTGAAGCGTATGTAATTGCAATTAATACATTGACTGCCATGCAACAATGTCTTACTTTTCGATACATTTCGTATCGAATTAAATGTAAGCGGCTTCGATCTTTAAATCAGCAAATGTCGATTTATCGAGATTTGTCATTTATATTGTTGCTTGCTCGAGCTACAATATAAAGCTCTTGTCGCAACGTCATCGAATGTATTATAATATATAACAATAATATACAGGTGTATCGTTGGTTCCTTTGTAACGAAAAAATACATTATGGTTCCACAATCGGCAGTCAAGGTATTAATGATGATTATATTAATGACTCGATAAACTTTGCTATTACAAGAAACTTTTATATCTCAATATGGAAAGGTAAAAAATAATTCACTGTCTGTGTCGCTCAGTATAAATACTAATTCATATTACGATTCAAATTTTATTGTTATAACGTGTATTTATTATTTGATAAGAGTCACGTTCGAGGGACAAAAATTTACGCCCGAATAGGTTCTTCGATGATTGGTTCGTTGTAAAAATTCTCTGATCTTACCTCTCCATAGTGAGACTCCTATGCAACTTGTTAAACCTGTGAATCTTATATGCGATTAGTTGTATTATTTACCAGCATAATACTGTATGTACTTGTTCCAATAACAATATGCACTTTTATTTTTATCATAAAGTATAAATGGAAAAAGTGTACCTTTTTATATTACTGTTAAGGCGCCTTACATGAATAAAATTTTTAGAAAACGAGATTAAACACGCTATTATATAATTTAATTATAAGAACAACGTATAATGCTTTATTTTTCGTATTCTGTGCATTGTCCTAGCTCTTTGATCTTAATTTGTTTGTTAATTCATTAAATAATATCTTTTATATACATTTTAATGATCATATTTCTTTTTATCGTGTAACATGTTTCAAATAATATTTTTTAATACGTTTATTAATTTTTAATTTTTAAAATTTTATTTATTCTAAAATATAAGATATATAACAAATTTTGTATAATATATAAGAAATATATTTTTTTATCTGATTCAAAGATTAAAAATAGGATTAGAATTTCTCTTGAAATATGAATTAGAGTTTCGAGCAATATTGCACATAAATTTGTGTAAAAAAATAATACATACTTTTGTGTAGAAAAAGAATGA